>VXAY01003110.1:525067-553874 GCA_013399855.1 Oxyruncus cristatus | reverse complement strand
TTTTTTTTTTTTTTAATAGTGAGATGTCTGACGTGGGCAAGAGGAGAATTACATACTAAATAGAGTAATTCAAAGCACTGATAATGAAATGGTCTTTTATTTTCAGTCCAGCAGTCTAGATCTAGCTGACCATCATTTATCAGTTGGCAGATGTTGATGGATGTGTGTGTAGAACAGCACAGAGCAGGCAGCAGATTGTGCACCGTTGTTGATCCTGATGTACCTCTTTGACAATCTTGCTCAAAAGGCCACAGGTTCACTGGCAGTAGACAGAACTGTTTTCATGCTCAGTCAGCACTGTGCCCTCCTTTGTACTGCCTCGGATAGGCAGAAGCTTTGTAATACCGGTAGAGTTCTAAAGAGAAATTATGAAGAGGTTTTCTACAATCTGTTGTGTAATTTATGTGTGCCCCTTTAATTTCATGCTCAGAGAATTATTATTTTTAGTATAAAAATTCTTCGTGTAAATAGTCAAGCAAAAACTCAGTTCTGAGGAAACCTTTGGCATTACAACTACTAATGTAAATCTGTATTCTCAATAACATGGTATAATCAGTTTGTTACTCGTACTCTCTGTGCATATAGCTTTATTTACCCGGAATATACATAAAAGTAGAATTTCAAGTATTATGAGTATATTTACATTTGTTTTTGCTGCAGATTTCTTGGCTTGGATCTTAGTTTCAAGGTATCCAGTCCTAATTTCATTAAAAAATTATGCTGATTTTAATTATTTAAAAAAATTACATATGTCATCCTGCAATATGTGTCTTAAAAGCAATTACACCTGAACACAAAAATGAAACATTGAACACAAAGTGATTTCAAGGGTTTGTTGTACAGAAAGAGCTCAGTTCACTTCCACCATCTCAACTAGAGCTTAATAATGTGTGATTGTTCTAGTTGGAGTGCTCGTCTAATGTGACAGACTAATGGTGTTTTGCTTTTTAACTCCTGAACACCAGCCCATCTGAAGGAGACAACTTTGGTTTACTCAGCGTGTCCTCTGGCCATGCCCCACTGCTACCTGCCTGTAATTCTGAGTAATTTTCTGGCCACTTTGGAAATTCTTGGGTCACGAAGTGTTTAGGAATATTTTTTGCTTCCTTTAGGTGTACTTGCAACAACCAGCATTTGTTAGTAGGTCTTAGATCTGCTTCTATATGCTGGATATATTGCGTGCCTAAAAAGGAAAGAGAATAAAATATTTTTCTTTAACAAAATGATGGGTCTTTTGGTCTTTAAGGGCTGATCTTTTTAAATTACAGAACTTTAGTAAAATAACTTAGAAAGTGAAAGAAATAGTATTTTTCCAAGTATTCCTGAACACTTTGTATAAGCAATATGATTTGAGTAAAAAGTAATTCTAAATTTAATCTAGCAAACTGCATGACTTTGTGAGAGCTTTCCAAAAGTATATTCAGATTTCCTGTCAGGCCCTTTAAAAAAAGAGGGATAGAAGTCTGAATTTTCTTTCATAGAAATGGGTTTGTCTCTTTGCCGACAATAGACCAGTTTACTACTGGCATAGTCCTGAAGTTAAGTCGTTTACCTGTATCAGGTTTACTTTTTCTATTTTTCCGTATCCATATTGCTCAGTTTGACTTCTGTTCATGAGCTCATGTTGCTTTTTTTCTTCCATTTTGTTAATAAGATTTTGTTTTGAGCCTTTGCAGCTTTCCATAATTCATTGCTTAAATCTCATACAACGTGAAACTGCTGAGAGGTTGCAGTGCTGCTTTGGTTATTCATCAAGCCTGTTCCATACATGTCCACAGCATGGAGCAAGAACAAATGCCTTGTTTCTGTAGCAAGCTCTGGTTTCTCCAATTTGTGTGTGCACTGTGAAAACAATAGCTTTCCTTGAAAAATGCGTAAATTATCCCTGTCTTAAGCTCTTTGTAGTGTTTTTCTCTTGTTTCCCTGTGTTGTAGGAATGGAGGGTCAATTCAGTTACCTAGATATAGATGGCTAATGTCATTTGAGACAGCCCTAGTTTTTGCAGTTCCAGTATAGCAGACAGGATACAGGACCTACAAAGGCTCCTCCTGGAGTGCCGCCTGGACCCCAGGCTGGATTACCCAAAGGCATCTGAAACAGCAGTAGACACACATGGTTGGTTAACTTTAGTGTAGTTATTTTTTAATTGAGTATTGTGTTAAGTCAACATAAAAAATTAAGCACTGCTGTATCGGATCTGACTGTCCCGACCCAACAATTGCTAAACATAAATGATCAAAAAGAAAGATCTGAACAATGCAAGTGCACATTACCTATCTTTTTCGCACTGTGCCAGCCTCAGGCACTTTTCAGAAACAGTGTGGTTCTGTGTGTTTATTTTGTAATCTTGGTGCATTTTTCTTGCCTGGAACCATGTACTTGTTTAGTAACTGCAGGAGCATTTCACAAGGACTTCAACAGCTCAGCAATGTACAAAGAGCCTCTTCCTTTTGTCTGGGTGGAACTTACCACTCACTGACTTTATCAGCTGTCCCTGTTTGTTCCTGATTCACCCCACCTGTGCTACCCAGGTTTTTAGAGTTTTCTCGTTCATCCCCTCAACTCTGTCTATTCTGAACCAAAGAGTTCTGGCACGTGTCCTTGTTCCCTGCGTGGGTGCCATTCTTTGCCTCTGGTTGTCTCTTTTGCCCTTCTCTGCCTTTCCAATTCTGCTGTATTCTTTTAATGAAGGGTAGCCAGACCTGATCACGGTATTCAAGATGCAGTGAACTATTGCTATTTATTGCCCAGTCATTTAGTTTTGTAAGGCCCTCTGCCATTCTCCCTAATTGACCATCTTCTGTAATATTTCGATTTCATATCATTAGCAACTTTGATCACCTCCTGTAATCCAGAAAAAAAAAAAAGGAATGGGCAGTATGAATATGTTTAACACCCCGTTTTGCAACCCAGATATCTCCTGGAATTTGTCAGTGGTCTCTGTTGGAAGACCTTACACTCTCTTTGCTTTTGTTCTCATGTAATTAGTCACTCACAAAGGGACCTTCTAGCCTATGTAATATCTCCATAGTTTGCCCAAAAACTTCAGTGAAGGACTTTGGAAAGGCTTTGGCACAGGGTGACACAGCATCATTTTATCCAGGTTGTGACATTTCATCCCAGATGAGTGGTCTTCCTAGATGGATGAAAAACTGCCAGGAGCATCAGACCAGGTGTGTATCCTGTGCTCTTGTCTTGTTTAGTTCTTCAGCAGTGCATGGAGGTGGAGATGCAAGGCATTCTTGTCAAGCCTGTGGAACGCAACAGATTGTCGGGTGCACTCAAAGCACTCGGAGGTCTGGCTGTCAGTCAGATGAGCCTACACAGGCTTGATGAAAGAGATAACAGTGACCTTGTGAAACCAGGTATATGATTTATTCTGGAGCCTGGGATGGACAAGCTCCCGTCATCGGTACATCCTGGGCACTCCCTGGCTGGCAAGCAGCTCTGCTGAAACAGACCTGTAGGTCACTGTAGACAGAAACCTGAGTGTGAGCTGGCAGGATGCCTTGGCGCCAACTGTGTCCTGGGCTGCATTAATAGCAGCACAGCCAGTAGACTGAGAGAGAATTTTTTTCGCTTTTTCTCAGGCTCATTAGACTGTACCTAGACTACCATGCACAGGTGTGGGGGATGCCCCAGTACAGGAAAGACATCAATAAACTGGGGCAAATTCAGCAGAGGGCTCTCAGGATGGTCTGTGGCAGGAGTACTTGCTCTGTGAGGAGAGGCTGAAAAATGGGGCTTGTTAGGCCTGGAAAAGAGATGGCTTAGGAGCAGCCTTGCAGTCACCAGTTCCTTGTGAGGAAGTTATTGAGAAGACTGAGGCAGGCTCTTAGTGAGACGTATGGCTGGAGATTGACTCATTTAATTGAGAGGAGGTATTTTGGCTTGACTTAAAGGGAAAAAGAGTTCACTGTAAGTGTAGTGAAGCAGTTGAAGAGATTGTCTTGAGAAGCTGTAGGATCTTCATTCCTGGATGTTTGAAGAGCCAACAGGACAAAGCCCTGGGCAACCTGGTCTTGAAAGTTGATCACCTGGCTAAAGCAGATCATCTTAGTCGGCTTGAATCAGGATGCTAGACATGAAAACCTGATGTCTCTTTTGATCTGAATAATTAATTTGGTATGATCACTGTTCATTTTATACTTGCGTATTTATTACTATTTACCTTCCTACCTGCATAGTTATTAATATTCAGCTTCTTAGCTAAAAACAAAATAACTTTAAAAAAAAATTATACTATGGAAAACAGATTTGTTCATATTATCATTCAGTACTCATTTGAATTCTTACATTTCAATACAGAGATGTAACTAAAGAACAGGTAACAATTATGTCATTTTTCTAAGGGATTCTAGTTTGAAACAAATCCTCCTCCTCTGCACTGGAGGAGTATTATATCATCTCCTTTTCCAAAGTAAAAAACCCCCAACAATTAACTCTATCATAAATGCTGCATGCTTAGCATAATTATTTTTGTACTGAACCTGCATGCACATATATTTCTGCTGAAAATAACGTGTGAAAAAATCTCAGATGATACTTAATTCTATGTGTGAAATGAAAAGATATAGGCAAAGCTTGGGTGTTTTCATGTCAGGGACAATTTCTAGTACTGGATATTTACACTTGTCTTTCCAGAAGAATTTTTTATTAACTTTTTGATTATATAGCATTTCGCTGATGAGCTTGTTTGTTGGTAAATTTATTCTGCATCTCAGATGCAATTTATCTACCTAATTTTAGCTACCTGAAAAGGTAGTCATTGAGTTTAAAATAGTTGCCTAAGCACCTGCTACAGGTAATAGAGATGATTCTTCCTCTCCCCAAACATGAGTCATCCTGTCTGCCTTAGAGGTTTGTCTTCTAATAGAATTAATCACTCTGCAGAAGCACCTGCTTTGCCCTGTTAACTAGGAAGAGACTACAGGCAGCAAGCTCTTAAAGGAAAACTAGTTTTATATGCTTATTTTGCAAATCTCTACATCCGGATTCATCCTGTGTTGTGTTTGTCTTCCCAAACATCACAGAAATACCTTATAGGAAGAGAAGTGGGCCTAACTTTAAAAAAAAAAAAAGCAGTTAATTTTAAATTGCTTAAATCCATCTTAGAACTTGGTAGCTGATGGAAATATCTATTTTTGCATAGCATTTTGTTATATAACCCAGATGGAGCCTGCATCTGGTGTAGATACATACCTGGTGTGATGACTTGCTGGAAATGGGAAGTCACTAACATCAGTAACTCAGAATGGGTTGTTCACAGGACATGGTGGAATGGTGGTGCTTGGTTTGGGGTTGTTTGTTTGTTTGGGGGTTTTTTGAGGGGGGTTGTTTGGGTTTTTTTTCTGTATTCTTTTGGCGTGTGTGTATTTTTTTCATCTTCCCCATCTCTGAGTATCTCACAGGAGACATTACTTCCCTTCTTACTTCAGTAGTGGACTCTAATGGAAATGTTAGACTTGTCAATAGAAGACAGCAAAGCAACATTTCATCTTCACTCACTGGATTTTTCCAGTCTAATAAGAGCTAAATTCATGCAACACTTCTATTAAGCTTTTTTCTGTCTTTTTTGTAATCAATGGTAAGACATATAGGCTTATCAGCATGCAATATCTCTACTTCTGAGACAGAGATATATTTAAGCAGGATAGGTATCACTGGGAGACTGTGGAAACTGTAGAAGTGATGTTTGTGAGATAAGACTCCAAATGTATTCTGGAATTTCCTATTCTTACTCTTTTCTTGATTGCTATCGAGACTTTGCATCAGATTGATGTTGGATACGTACCTTTTTTCTTCTCTCTTGGCAATCAATATCAGTCCTCTTCAGGAGAAGTCAGATATATGAGTTTGTATCTACTGCAGATTAAATCAGATGAAACCTGAAGTATTACTTCTCTCTTTTCTTTCAGAAAGTAATTGAAAGCAAGTTCGTTCTTCTAGCAGCAGCATTGTGTGTACTTCATAGAAAGTACTCATGTAATTGATAAGCACTTTTAAAGGCCCAACTCGAACTCATGAGCTAAAGGAAAGAGCAATAATGCCTAGCATTCAAAACCTGCCTGTAGCTGAACAATGAAAGGAATAGCAGATCAGCTCAACATATAGAATGTATCTGATGATTTAAGGTATAGGGCAGGAAACTGCTGTCCCTGCTGTAAAGATTTCTATTTGGTGGGCAACAGTGTTGTAAGTTTAAAGTCAAGTGGATTGATTAGAATAACTTTTCTTTTGGGATTGTATATTCAAACATCTCTAGGAAATTCTGACACCATTAATAAAGGAAATGGATAATCACGAATACAGTCAGTGAAGAGCTATTTGTAGCCTTGTACAGTCTTTGTGTCTAGTTTTCGTTCAGTAAATCTTGCAGATGTTTGCTGATGATAAAACAAATAATGATTTGCTGCTTATTTAAAATGCATTTAAATGCTTCTTTAATGATTTTAAAGCAACCATGAAGTTCAAACTACTTCATGTTTAAGTCACTGCAAAGTGTAGGAGGGGTCACTCCTCATAGCTGGCTTTATTGCAAGAAAGTAAACCTCCAATTGAATTTCTTTTTCCTGTGCATGTTTGATCTAACAATACCCAATTATCTTATCAAATAACAGTATCAAATAACTTATGAATAATGCTTTTGAATAATTTATTTAGTAGTCAGAAAATATCTGCATATGTTAAATTTTGTGCTTGTTTGATTAAGCATATTGAATTCAGTAGAGATCGGTATATTATGTTGTTATTATATTTTTGTCTTGTCTTTTTTTAGTTTGTACAGTCCATAGGCTGGTGCATCCTCAGTTGTGGTTGAAGGCTCTAGATGCTCCTATAGTACAAATGCTAATTTTACTGCCATGCCCTGTAGAACAGAAACACTTCCAGATATTCTACTTTCTTGAGAGACTTTTTTATGATGCAAACAGCAAAAGATACTTTCCAGAAGTACAATTCTTGGAAATGCCTGAACAGTTTAAGACAGGGGGGAGTGTGTGTGTATGCTTAATTACGAGACAGCTGCTTGGATGGAGTATTTCAGCCCAAACAGTGAGCTTGTGAAAAGTGTGAGTGTCTCAAAATAGGATCTTAAAACAAGAAGTGCTAAACACTGCTAGCTTTGCCTGCAACCATAAAGAAAATTGTGAAACTTCCTCACTAGTTTTACACCATGGAATTCCACCAGAACTGTTTTTAAAAATTGCTTCCAGCAGACTTGACTTCCTGCTGTTTCTGATTGCTTTCCTAGAAGCTGTGGTATCTCAGGTCTTCGCTGCACACCTTCTTCCTCTTCACTGGCTTCATTTCAGGAGACATTGCCTCTGACCTTGGTCAAGGGTGGGAGAAGGAAGAGGAGGCACAGGGAGGAATGGCACATTCCTTCTTGGCTTCCTTCCCGCATACTTGGCCTCCTCCCCAGTATCATGGGATGTACTCGGACAGTACATCCATGAATGTGACACTCATTTAACTTGTGCAAACTTTTTTAGGATAAAGGAATGGAATTTTCTGTTATGATGTGTAACTTGACAGGATGAGCTTGTAAAATGAATCATAAATACAATTGAGATTATGTAGGTATAAGTAGATTACAACATTGTATAATACATTCATAAATTGTGTATGTAGGAAGTCAAAAGGCCTTATCCAACCTAGCCTTGAGCACTGCCAGGTTTGGGACGTCCACAGTCTCCCTGGGCAGTCTGTTCCAGTGTCTTACCATCCTCACAGTAAAGAATTTCTTCCTAATATCTAACCTAAACTTCACCTCTTCCAGTTTGTATCCATTATTCCTTGTCCTATCCCTACAGTTCCTGACAAAGAGTTCCTCTCTATCTTCCTGTAGGCCCCCTTCAGATACTGGAAGATGGATATGAGATCTCCACACAACCTTCTCTTCTCCAAGCTGAACAGCCCCAACTTTCTCAGCCTGTCCTCATAGGGGAGGTGCTCCAGCTCCAGTCCTCTTAGCAACTTTATGGCTCTCCTTTGGACTTTCTCCAACAGTTCCATGTCCTTCTTATGTTGGGGACACCAGAAATGTGCACAGCACTCTGGGTGGGGTCTCACTAGATCAGAGCAGAGAGGGAGAATCACTTCTTTCAACCTGCTGGCCATGCTGCTTTTGATGCAGCCCAGGATTGCATTGGCTTTCTGGGCTGTGAGCGTACACTGCCAGCTCACGTTGAGTTTTTCATCAACCATCATCCCCAAGTCTTTCTCTGGGCTGCTCTCAATCACTTCTCTGTCCAACCTGTACGTGTGCTTGGGATTGCTGTGACCCAGGGGTGAACCTTGCACTTCACTTTGTTCAACTTCATGAGTTTTGCATTGGCCCACCTCTCAAGCCTGTCAAGGTCCCTCTGGATGACATCCCCATCCCTCCAGTGTGTTGTCCGCACCACACAGCTTGGTGTCATCATCAGATTTGCTGAGGATGCACTTGATCCCACTGTCCATGTTGCCAGCAAAGATGTTCAACAGTACTGACCCCAGTACCGACCCCTGAGGGACACCACTCATCACTGGGCTCCACGTACACAATGAGCCATTGACCACAAGTCTTTGCATGCAGCCATTCATGTTCCTTATCCACTGAGTGGTCCATCTATCAAATCCATGTCTCTCCAATTTAGAGACAAGGATGTCATGTGGGACAGTGTCAAACACTTTGCATAAGTATTTCCATAAGTCTAGGTAGATGATTGTTGGCCTTCCCTGTAAAACAGGGACTCTGAAAGAATTATACAAAGGTTTAGTTTGTCCCTGTTTTTTCCCCAGCAACTTTTGCTATTATTTAACAGATTCTCTTACTTGCTGTATTGAAAAAGAAGACGATAGACTTAATATAGCCAGTCTATTAGAAGTCTTGAAAGTGATGGGTTCCTATCCAATGTATTTTAAGAATGTGCTCAACATATGTGTATAAAGATAACACTGTAAATTGGTACTCATTTAGTGTGACAGAGTGAAGGCAGAGACTGTTAGACTAATTACAGTCTTATACAACTTAAACATATATATTTTTATTCTTTTCCATCAATTAGTTATCTCCTGGATAATATAATTTTTGTCTAAAAAGAAACTCAAACAGAAGATACACTGTGTAGGGACACTGGATTCAGTTGAATAACTGTGTGAAGGGATTCGTAATTTCCAGACTTTCAAACAGACTAACTGAGAAGAAAATGCAAATAACTATTCTCTCTAAACACAAGACGCAACACAGAAGTAGACATATAACCTGTTGTTTTATGGAATTTACTGTAAATTGCAGTTAATTCCGCAACACCTGGCTATAGGCTTTCAACCAGACACATTTAGCAGAGTTGTCATCACACTCTCATAACAATTGTCATTGTTGATTTAAGCTTATTTCAGTTAAATCCAAACTTTCAAACTTGGTTTGTGTACGTAAAGTATACTCTGTAGAAAATGATGCATTAATGCAAGGACTTCTGCCTCTGCTTTCTGGCAGGCAGAGATCTAGAGACAGTTTTCTACTCTGCTGGATTTTTTTTATGCTTGTGTTTCTAATGCACTTTGTTAGTCGATGTGTCAGCAGAAATTTCTTCAGTGTTTATTTCTATGAAAATTCAGATTTCATGCTTGGGAGCACATAAAATATTCCTCTGTATGCAGTTTAGAAAAACAGCTTGGATTGCACTGATGGAATTTCTGTTTTTGTTTTCTCTATTAAATTGTACATACTGTCATATAGATCAAAGAAGTTTGATTCTTGGAAGAGCTGAATTCAACTCTGATCTGCTTACATTTCTGTTGTATCTTAGGTGAGATACTTTGCCTCTTTGTAACTCTACACTCTGTAAAAAAGGAACAGTGGTGTTTATGCAGTTATGAGTCACATGATTTTACTACCCCACAGGAGAAAATCTGGGCAGGTTGGTACACATCTTCCCTTTTTTACAGGGGTGACAGTGAAGTCCAGAAAGAACAGGTGGATCAGCACAGTGTTTCCAGCTGGACGGTGTACAGTCCTGATGTGGGGTCTCCAGGGCACACCTTGGTGCTCTCAGTCCTTTGAATGTTGGTGAGATGGTCCCAAATCCTGGTGTAGGGTCATGAGCTTCTCACTTCTCACTTTTGTACTCTGGTTTCCTGCAATATTAAGTATTATTAGTTACAGGATTGGGCAGGGAGTACTGAATTGATGATGAGTCCTTTCAGATCTTGATCTTTTCTGATTTGCAGTTGCTTCTCTTGCTGCTCACAGTCTGCTTGTTCCATATACTTCTGGATGTGTTTGCACTTTTTGATGATCATCAGGCTGTTTGCATAGTTTTGCTATCTGTTTTCTTCAGCACACAGAAACTATTCTGTTCTTCAGGACAGGTGGCTGACTATATTTCATCTGCTTTTGCCACAGTGAAGAGCTGTTTAATATTTACTGGCTTATGCTAACAGCTATCCTGTTTAGACATAAATTGCTAATTGCTACAGACATTTAAAAGAGAAGATGTCCTTACCCAAGCAGGTTCCTGCTTCAGTGTGTAGTGAACAAGCGAGGAGATGTTGTGCTCTACTACCAACTCCTCTGTTTAAGGGGTATGGCCATGAAAGATGTCGCACAGTGATCACCGCCTTGGTTCCCTAGTGCAGCCCTACCAGCTAGACATTGTGTCTCTGAAGGTTAGCCTGGAGGTACATTGCAGAGTTTTGTACAGGGTTTGGAAGTATGCATTCTGCTGTCTGGCTCAAATAAGAGTGAGACATGAGGTAAAGAGGATCTGTGCAATTCAGTATGATATATATAAGTAAGCTCCTTAACGGTAGGAATTAGTGAGGAAGTAGATTAGTCCTGAGATTACACCAATACCAGAACTGTCTATCCTCCTTCAGGTTCAGAGCCATGGGAAACATTAAGAGTAGTCAGCATGAATCAGCCTGCAATTTAAATTTAAAGTATTTTAATAAACAGTCTATTTTGGCACAGAACCTTAGCGGATTACTTGCCTCAGACTCATAAGGCTGTGTTTTTGCCTTGCTATTTCAGTTCTTTGTAATGAAAGAGATGAAGTAAATGGCAGCAACAAGTGCGGACACATGTTCATTACAAACTTCTTTTTCCTCTGGTGGTATTCAGAGGAATTAATTAGTCATGGTGTGGTTGGGGGTTGACCCTTGCCAATAGCTAAGACTTCATCCACTTGCTCGGTAACCCACTACAACAGGATGGGGGAGAGAACTGGACAGATAAGAGTGACAGAAAAAACCTCTAGTGAGTCAAGATAAAGGCAATTTAATAAGTAAAAGGAAAAAAAAGTAACGAGTGATGTGAAAGCACTCACCACCAGCAGACTGATGCCCAGTCAGTTACCATGCAACAACTACTTTGGAGAAACTGCCCTCCAGTTTGTATGCTAAGCATGACATAGGGTATCCCTTTGGTCTGTTGAGGTCAGCTGTCCTAAGGGGCAGAGTGAGAAAGAGAAGGCTCAATGCTGTGCAAACTGTTCTGCAGTAGCTGAATCACTGTTTTGATCACAGCATCACCATATAGATTTCTTTCTATAAAGAAAATTAACTCCATCCCAACCAGACACAGAAGATGATGTCATGTAATTTTTCAAGTTATTCCCAGTCAATAAATGACCAATTGATGAAAAAAACAACAAAGAACCCCCTTATAATGTGTTACTTTCTATGGTGCTTAGGTAATACAACATTTTAAGAATTTGCCATGAGGAGTGTTTCTGGCTTTTGTTTGTAAATGTGCAATTTGCTCTATATGCTTGAGGGTATTGGCATTGTCACTGAAGTAAGAACTCAACGGTAACAGCAACAAACAATATTCTCTCATTGGATTATATGAATGAAACAAATTTGCTTGATTTATGAATAGACTTTTCAGCAAAACAGAAATCAATTATTGTAAATTCTCATGCTGAAGTCACTAAAATACTGAGAAAAGTATGAATTTTTATACTGGTTTCTCTTAGTGATTGTGTTGCTGACTCCTGTTGCTGTGAAATATTTTCCTACAAATTTTAGGAGGTTGCTCAGCTCTCTGATAGTGCATGCTAACTGGTTAGGGTAAATCCTTAGAGATTAGGATGGTGGTTTCAGTACCAATGAAGCAGGAACGTGTTTCAAGCCAGCATGTGGTTTATCTATTCTGATTAATCACTTTTTTACTATAATATATAGACAGAGAAGGGGAATGGGGGCAGTTAACTGGCACAGTGCTGGCTTTGTGCTGGATTTAAATCTTTGTGCACTGGTCAGCAGTGTTTTGACTGGTTTGAGAGAAAAAAAAACAAGGGATGTACAACTGAACGATCTTTCTCTTGCCTTTTTTTTCAAAGCCCTTTCAGCCAAATGCTGTACTTTTTCTCTCATAAGTACTTCCTCTAAATTATCCTGATAAAATAATTGGGAATATTTTAGAATTTTGATTTTAAGGAGGAAGGCTGTATAAGTAATTAAAAGTTCTTGAAATTTTAAACATTATAGCAACAAGCAAAACTGCCTTGTTTTATGACATATTACTTGAACAAAACAATACTTAGCAGGATCATATTGAAATAAAAAGTTTGGAAGAATTGTAGATGGCTTAAGCTCTAGGCAGGACTTTTAAGTTTCATGTGACTTCCAATGTTCTGACACTGGTTAATGGAGATAATGGCAAGAAAATATTTGATATAGCCCGCAGAGACCCCATAATGGCTACTGTGTGCTTAAGATCCTGCATTTTTCTTCATCTTTGGAGAGCAGGAAAGTAGAGATGTTTTAATCAAGACTTAGGGCAGGAGCGGAGAGTCCCTGAGGAAGAAACTTTTTTCTCTTGAGCTATAGTCTTTGGAATGTTTCAGGAAATGCCTTTTTGAGTCAGGCATCTGTGGAAGAGAAGGAAATTTTAGGCATTTCATATTATATATCAGACTTTAGAATAGGTTAAGTCAAGGAAAATATTGGGGGAAGTTTACCAGTATAGCTTCTTTTCTGTCAGGTTTTAGAATATGGTTGTCTTTCTCCTTTACTGGGACAGTTGAGATCTTTTATATCTTCTACCACATTTCTAAAAAGAACAGGAGGAAACAAAAGAAATTTTGTGATTTACTGAATCTGAACTTTTACCTAAATTTTAAACTAGAGAATTCTTTTTTATCCACTTAGAGGCCCTAAATACTGTAAGGTATGGTTTAAATAACCGCGTGCAACAAGCTGAAGTCACAAAAAAAGAGGAGAAGCTTGCCTATCTTAGTGAGCAGGGAGCTGGTTGGGTCTATGGACAAAGAGGAAGCCCAGAAAGAAAACAGAGCCCTTGCTCTTCGGAAAGCCCTCGTGATGGGTTAGCTGGAATGAGTGCTGACTTGATCCCACATATCCCTGATCCCTAATTGAGTCTAATCCTTGCAAAGGTCTTTAAGATATCATGTCTCCTTTAATTAATCTGTTTTCCTGCCTATTAATTTCAACATATATATATATAAATGCTTTAGGATGTTGTGATAATACTTAGGCAATCAGAAGACATTTTCATCTTTGAGGTATTTGGCAGGTTCAGACAGTTATTCTTATCTTACTGTTGAGTCAAGAGATTATCAACCTATTTTTAAGAATACTTACCCAGACACAAATTGTACCAAGCTTGTCAGCTAAGATAGGACAGTAACAAAATCTATGACTTCAAAGTTTTCCTGGAAGGGAGGGAGGGCCCATCTTTAGAGAATTTCTATACACTCTTTCACTGTCTCACAGCTGAAGGATTCAGATTCATTGCAGAAAAGTTTAATGCAGCACTAGTAGATAGGTGTCTTGCTATCTGGAGCCAGTGTTGTCTCAGCCTTCAGTCACCTCCATAGTTAGAGATTACTGAAGGAATACAAGAGGTTGTCTTTCTGCTTATTCCTCGCATGTCTAAATTCTCAAGAATGGCCAATTTCGACTTCCTCCAGTTGGGATTTTGTTCCAAAAATCTACTTTAAACATACTGGTTAGTCTAACAGTCACATGTATGTGCTAATGTTTGAATTGATTTTACAATATGTAATAATGAGAATTACTATTTTGGGTATTTTTCTCCTCTATATCTGCACCTAATATGACTTGTGATATACATAATAATTGGCAAGAATGACCAGGGCTATTGCATGCTGGATTGTTCTGACTCCTAACTTACACCCACAGAATTCTTAGCTTATCAGAATGATTCAGTGAACGGCATGAAAGCTTATGGTTTTCATGTTCATAGATACAATGCCAAATCTATTTTTTTTTTCCTTATCACAGTTGTTAAAGCTGGTATGTTGGAGCTGTTGACAACTGTAGGCTTTCAAATAACAACTGTTGTTTGTATATACAGGGAGAAACAGAGATTCCCTATGGCAATCGTGTAATTATTGTAAAGTACAACATTGGAGTATTTTCTGCATTTGTTTTTTAATTACAAGCAGCTAGAAACAGGATGAACATTAGTCCTTGCTTCTAACGTCTTGATAGGAGTTACTGAAATATCATAAACAGTTAATTTAAGTTTAGGCATAAACATGCAGTTTTAGGTAAAAAAAAAAAAAAAAAAGTATTCCAGTATTTTCATTTTATAGTAAGCCCCCATAATTTTGAAACAACAGGAAAAAAAACAATTCTGATAGAAACAATAGAAATTTCTATTATCAAATGGTAGTCATAATGTAATCCTTATACAGCCTATCTAAGGTAGGAGAAAGGAAGTAAAAGGTATTTATTGATGCATAATTGCTTACTGGATTATTTAAGTGATTGGTTCTTATCCAAGGCTACTTCAGTGTCATTCATGGTTCTTCAGGTTAGTGACACACCAACTTTGATTACTGTGCAGTAAGACATACACTTTTACAATGAATGCTCTCACTGATTAATGGTCCACTGTACAGAGGGAACCCACTGAGGAGTACATGTTTCTTAACACAATAGTCGCAAAGAAAGATATTTGGATTTTCTGCTTTCAATGACTTGATGCAGTTACCAGTGTAGTGGCTAACCTGGCTTTTGCCATAAATTCCCAGACATTGTGGAACTGTTTGGTTTTTTTTCGTTGGTCGGTTTGGGGTTTTTTTTAACCTACCTGCAGTTTCTACCCTGAAAGGGTGAGATAATATTACTGTGTAAACAGCACTAACAAAGTGACTTTTTAAAGGAATATCAATCTAATACTTAAAAATGAAAGTCTGCCTCTTTAAGCAGTATTTCCCTCTTCTTTAGGCATAGGTAGTAAAAGAACCTGTTGAAACAATGGAATTTAAGTTGGAAAATGAATCAGTTTACCGTTGCTGCTGCTTCTTTTTCAGTTCTAGATTTTTTTTTCCATGTTCTACATGGATTTAGTGATTGAAAGTTATTTCTGATGTTTAGGAGGAGAATAAGATCACTGAAAGGCAGTTGTAACTGCCCAATCTGAGAAAGAATGGCAACGTGTGACTGGAGAACTCTGTCACCAAACTGCTTTCTCCAATGACATCTTCATGGCTATACTTCGTTAGTTCCCTATTTAGTAAATACCTGCCCATAATCTATGAAAAAGTGTGCAAAAATTAAACTTTTATATGAAACCACAGCATCTGACATTGCCATTTTCATATGCATTTTTAAATCATGTTAATATTTTGTTTCATCTAAGGATTTATTTATGCTGTATAGCTTCCTACTCACACTTTTCCCTGTGCCAGCGTGGGTCCTTCCACGGGCTGCAGGGAAACCCCTGCCCCACGGGGGTCTCTCCAGGGGCTGCAGGGCCGTCCGCGCCGGCGTCTCTCCTCCCCTCCCGCCCTCCTCGCGCTCTGCCCTCAGTACTCGCAGGGCTGTTTCTCATCCAGTTCCCCTCCCTCAGCCCTGGCTGCCGGGCAGCGTTTTGCCCTCCCTTGCCCAGGCTTTCCCCGGGGCTCCCGCCTGGCTTTGGCTGAGGGGCTCAGCCGTGCCCTGCGCTGGGGCTGCTGGAACCGGCGGTGTCGGGGTGGGGCAGCCCTGGATGCTCCACAGATCCAACGGCTGGGCACCTGCCCCCCAGTACGTGGGGAAAGGATGATTTTGTTTGGATTTATGGTGTTGTTGGTTTTTCATTAAAGTGAGATAAAGTTTTTAGATGCTCTTGGAAAGAAAGGAAAAGAATTAGAAAGGGTCGAACTCAAGACAGAATTTTGCCAGCACTATGGAATACAGGAATCATGAATTATTTATGTCTGACTTCCCAGTATGTTCCCAAAAGGCTGGTAGTATTTTCCCTGTTCATCTGTCTATGATCATCTAAGATTTTAATTTGATTCTCTCAGGAGCGTGTATATGCTCTGACTTACAGAATCTCATCTGTGTTTTTGCTACACGGATAAGAAATACCGTTGCTGTCGTGGAAATTAAATGCAGGCGACTGACTTCTAGTAATTTCTCATCTATGGCGTACTCTGTTAAGCTGCTTAGCTTTTCTTCTCATACTTGCTCTAATTTTCCCATTGTTTTTATTGTTAAGTTCCCAGGAGTGTGGTTTAAAAGGTTATCAGCCAGTTCGTTTTATGAGGGAAAAAGAAAAGATTGCGGTTGCTTTTTTAGGTAAGGGAAGTCAGAGCAGAAGGAAGGATACAGTGGGCATCATCAGCATGTGGGACAGTGCTTTTTTGAAGGCCGCTGATGGAATAATTAGGTTTTTGTGTCCATGCTGGATAGTACAGGAAACACTAAGCTTAAATGTATTATATTAAACAGTAAAGCAAGTTTTCTACTAATAAGGCCAGTGGAGCCTGGAACACAGTGAGGTGCCTAAAGGAGACTCCAGTGAAGGAGGCTGTGCAGGACTGGTTCTGTGTATTACATATCCAGAATGACAGGGAAAAAGACTGACTTATCTAGAGATTTGGTAGTGGTCTGGGGGCACATAGGCCCATTTCAAGCTTATTTTTTGTAGTTATACAGTGCTGGCAGTTTTAAAAC
This sequence comes from Oxyruncus cristatus, assembly GCA_013399855.1. Lineage (NCBI taxonomy): Eukaryota > Metazoa > Chordata > Aves > Passeriformes > Cotingidae > Oxyruncus > Oxyruncus cristatus. Next base: position 536,951 of record VXAY01003110.1, on the reverse strand, counting down.
CTGAGAATGTCCAATTTTTTATGTTCAAGACTGAGCTAAATTAAAAGTTCATCATCAACACGTGGACTAGTGCAAATGTGAGCCCTTACTGTGTTGGTGTTTGCTGCTGAAACAGATTCATATTGGTGATTCATGTATGATTTTTTTTTAATCTAACTACCTTCAGTGTAGTAGTGTCTCTGTTGCTTGTGAAAACTCATTGTGTTTTCTTTCTGTATGGCATTTCTCATACAAATTTATGTAATGAAAAAATGTTAAAGTGTATAATGTTAACAGTTCAACTGGATAACATCAAACTGTTGATTCAGGGATAGGAGCCTACTAAGCGCCATTGGCTGCAATCTTTCCCCATTGAACAATGTAGTAATAAACTGAACTCATGAGATGGATGATTGAAATTACATTCTCTGTCCAGAAGAAATATTTTAATAGGGGCACAAAGCATTTCTTTTAATGTCAGAGGGATTTATTGTGGTTTTTCTGTTTCTAGATGAAGAGGACGTGCAGTGTGCCTTTTTATATCTTGGGTGGTTTTTTTCCTCTTATAAGATCTGTATTTAAAAAAAACAAAAACAAAAAACAACTAACAAACCAACCAACCAACCAAAACCAAAAACAGAAAACAAAACAAACAAAAACAAATTCTGAAAACATGCAGTGGTGGCAGAATATTAGCTGCTGTCCTGATTTTGAGCCTATTTGAAGCAAATACAGTTCATTGCAGCAGCTGATTGTGTAATTAGATTTTTTTTTCCCATGTAAACTGATACTTGCAAAACTGTAGATTACTAAAGCAGTTATTGAAGTGTTTTTTAGTGGAAATGAAGTGTTTAAAAAAACTTACTGAAGTTGAGTGGAGTCCTAAAAGAAGTTAATAATAGCAGCACGCAGTTGTTGCCTGTATCACATGGATGTAATTGTTTTGAACTCACATAGACTTTTTGTTGTATCGTAGCACCTTTTTGGTCACAGAGCAGCTTACCTATGGACCATGCAGCCTTGCGGCCTCTCTCAAAGACAGTTTAAATCCTTTGGAGAGTTTCTGCTAGGGCAAGCATTTTGTGTAGTTCTGAGCTCCAAGTCCAGTTTACTTTGGGTTTTACCCCCTTGGGTTAGTGTTTATAAAACAGCTGACTCAGTAGATCCTCCCCACAGGGGGTCAGTCAGCCCTGGGGGAGCATGGTGATGAGCTAGGAAGACGAAGGGGCTTTTTCCAGAAAGCTTCTTTGCCACTGCAGGGAAAGCAGCCCTGCAGCAGGGGAGCTACTCTCGGCTGGTGCATCTGAAATTATTTAGCAGGTGCCTCATTCACAGCTCGTGTGTTTCTTCCCATCCCAGTGCAGGCTTGGAGAGGCAGCTCTTTGAGCCTCGTGCTGTTGTAGTTCCAAGTGTCTCCCTGGTGAGCTTCCCAGACTGGGAAGCATGGCATCCCACCACCTAGAGCGAGTGTATGCAAGTGTGGTAGGACTGCTTCACGTGTCCTTACTCATGTTCCTGGATCCTGTGGATGCTTTCAGACTTTATAGGCTATGGAGTTAATAGGAAAGAGTGCTACACTATAGCGTTTCCTGCAAATGTCTCTCTACAGAATGAACTATTATGGTACAAAATCAATTATTAGGCCATTTGTGGGTTTTTTTCAGGTAAATAGCCACACAAAAAGGAAAATTATTTTTATTTCTCTTATGATACTGCAATTATTAATTTCCTAAGAAAATAAAATAACTAGATTGTTTGAAAGTAAGGTAAAAGAATAAGTGTTTATATGTGTCTGCCTATGTGTCTTTTCTGTGGTACTTCTACAAGAAAGTGGCAAGTTTAATTGTATGCCACAAACTAGTTAACTTCTTATAATAGAAGCCGATTCTTTTGTTTAACAAAACAAGAAAATGCAATTCAAATTCCTTTTAGATTGGCTTATTGGAATTGTATAGAAGTTTTGTACAGTCTACTTGTATTTGTGATAGAAGGAGAGTATATAATCCAAGTTTTTGAAGATTAACTTCAAATAGTGGATGTGTCTGGAGAAAGGACATTAGCAGAGCCAAAGATTTGGTATTTACCACTTTCAGTAAGATTTGCTTACAAAAATTAAGCAGTATGAAAACATGTAGCTTCTTTAATTAAAATTATATGTAAATGAATTCTTCAATATATAAACTAATCTAGCCTGAAATTTAGGGAGATTTTTCATATGAAAAACAACTGGCTTTTTTTTTTTAATAAATAATTTGTTTTTTCATCTTTTTACCACTGTCCTGAGCTTCAGGAAGCTTTCAAAAAAGGCTACCCGAATGGGCTGAATGTATGTTCTTGGGCAGCACTGTGGCTTCAGAGCCAAAGCTTTATAGAATATCATCTCCCCTTCTTTTAGAGCTCTAATTTCCATGGCAGACTGATTCAGGAATGCTTGATCTCAGTATGGAATTTTATATTTGCTTTTACCATCTACTCTTTCCCACACTTAATCTGTCTGCTCACTTCTTCCACAAAAAGTTATATTTTGTGTTTTAGCAGAATAGAGCCAAGGCAGGAGTTCTGCTATTGATATGAATGGTGAGTGCTGTGCACGTATGACCCCTCTGATGACATCTTTCTGAATATCCCCACTGCTCTTTAGGAGGAACATCCAGCTGGCAGCCTGTGGGCCACTTCTCTTCCACAGAATAATCCTGGCCAGAGTAATTCTCCCACAAGAATGTGATTTTACCCTAATGTGCCTGCACATAACCATGCAAGCTGCCTCTCTGCTCCTTTACTTCTAGAATGTAGCACCATGTCTGCCTCTAGAGATGTGCCTGTAGTAATATTTAAACTACACTATAGATTAGCCTTCAGAAAGGTAAATCATTCCACAGTCACACCACCATTTTGCTCTCTAAAAAGAAATGCTAGAAATGCCTTCAAGTGCTGAGATTCTTCTCTTTCTTTTTTGGTAAGAGGTCTCAAAAACAGCTTTAACAACTGAATCACCTTCTAGACTAGAAGAAAGGGATTGTTAGTTACCTAAGCTTAAAATATAATACATGTTAAATAATCACGCGGGTTAGTAAGTCAACACTAGATAATTTGTATTTCTCTCATGTATCATTTGTTAGTTTTCTCTTTGCAAAGCATTTCATGATTCATTACTTTTACGATACTGTAATTTTATGCTGCATGCTGCCACTGGAATACTATTCAAAAATCACAGCTATAAATTATTTGAATCCTCGCCAAATGTACTGATGGTGAATATTTCAGAGTAAGACTGGAAGGTAATTTAATATTTTGTTTTATAATTAATTTAGAAATAGTTTTAGTTTTAAATAAGTCATATATTCTAGAGTACGGAACAGAAGCATATTCTACAATTTTTGCCTTAAATGAGTGTTACTGTTCTTATATGTATATGATTTCTGATATTTATCAGGTTTATAATAACGAATTCATTGCTTTATTTTTCCATAAACTGCAGAAACTATGCCTGTTCCAGAACAACCCTCGTCTTCTGACAAGACAAGTTCCCTTAGTCCTGTGTTGAACACATCCAATGGTGATGGCTCTGAAACCGAGACAACCTCTGCCATTCTAGCTTCAGTCAAAGAACAGGTATGCAAGTGATGCATCTGCAAGCTAGAAAACAATAATATGATTTACTGGGTTTGTTTTGTTTTGTTTAGTTTTTTGTTGTTTTTTTTACAAAGGTTTCATAGGTGGTACCTGAATATTTTGTTTCACAAGTGTATATTGCGAAGAATGTTAAATATTTCTTCATGTGTTAGTATACTTCTGTATGAATTTAATATTGTCTAATTGAATTGCTTGTAATATTCTCCACTTTCACTCTTTACTGTGGATAGTGGTTTTCAAATATATCTCCTTTTCTTGTTGGCAGTCTGCATGTGGAGTTACAGTATGCAGGCATGGCATATAAGAGCTGTAAACAAATGAATAGTTGTGGAGAAGATGTGGAGAAGAAATCCTTTTTAAGGGATTTGTAAGAATTCTGGGATTTTAAAATTTAACACATACTTTTTTTTTTATTGTCTGTAAAACTTAATGTGAGATTATTTCAGGGCAAAGTTGGGTAGTGATAGGGGTTTTCAGCTCTGGATGGTTAAACCTAAAAGTATTAGAAATTTTTGAAAAAAGATTTTCAGAGTCATTCTCAGCTTGATGCTAATAAGACAGGTTTGGACATTTTAAAGGAAATTTTTGTGGGCTGAATGTCAGAGATTTTGCCTAATGCCTTTTTGTACATCAGGAGGTGGGTAACATTTCAGTTCGTGTAACCAACTGGTCTCTGTTGCTACTTCTTTTGGCTCAAAGAGGGATATTAAAGATGACTGCTTTTAGTCAGCTTTCTCCTTGTTGAAGGTGTCTAAATTACTGCTCACATTGTAAAGTAGTGGTCTTTACCTAAGACATTCACTGTGCCTTTAGTCAAATTAATGCATGAATTCAGCTTATGATATATAACATCTCTGAAATAACAGCTATTGAATAGCAGAAATTTTATAAAAATTATGACATCATTCTTCATGGTTTTTTTTGCTATATACCAGTTCTCCCTTTTGGGTGGTAAAGATTAGTCATATTTTCTGTTCTGGAAAGAGGAGTGCAAGAAAAAAATGTTGTAACATGGAGTTTTGTCTTGAGATTTATCATGCATCGTATTGACAGTACCCGTGGTTTAGATGTTTGTATGCATATTCTCTTCCACGATAATAACATGACTTGGGCATGTACTAGTGTTTTGGCCTGTGTTACTGTGTTATTTTATAGAAAAATAACTGACTTAGGTGATGTTGAAAAAATGTACAGGGAAGTTACACTGGTAGAAGTTATGTGTTAAAATGTGAATGACAGTACTGAACAGTGAGAAGTACTTCGCTGGTGTTGGGTATTGTGATGATTGCTAGTTTATGCTTGGTCATATGTTTTGCAAATGAACCTCTCACCCTCTTAAATCAATGAATTGAGTACTAAAAGGAATCAGTACTGAATCCACTAATGAAAAATATTTTAAGTAGTAGAATATTAGCAATGTTATTTCTGATTCCTGTGAACCACAGCAAAAAGGAGCCTGTAATAAAGGAGTTCTGCATTCTCTTATCACCAAGAACAGTTGAGCTAGCTAACCTAAGGTACTGCTGACTTTAAAGATAATCTCTTGAATTACTGCAGTTCAAGGTACCAGAATTTTACAGGTGTTCTGTTCAGTGACCTTCTTTCTCGACAATTATCTCTAGTCAGACCTATCTTGAAGCTGGAAGATTGTACTAAGCTCAAAAATGAGACTTGATTTTTTTTTTTTTTTTTAATATTTGAATGTATTTCTCAGAGTAAGTGGTGACTTCAGTAAATTTGACTTAAAGATGCATGTTTCTGTTCAGCCTCACTCACTACTGGGAAAGCCCTATAACTCTAATACTCATTTGTTGTCTAGTAAAGATTTGAAATAAAAATAATAATAAAAAAGTACACAACAAACCCCAAATCTGATTTTGGGCCTTTTCTTTTCCCCACAATACTGTGAGTTTTGACACACTTCCATTAATGTTCTGTTGGGATAATTCTAGGTGAGGCTACCATCTGATTGTTCAAATGGGTAGTCCCCTGTTTTTAGAAGGGAATGAATTTACTGTGTGGCATGTGATTTTGCTCTGTGTGCCCATTTACTGTGACCAAAGACATACCTAAAATTTTAGAAGTACAAACAGATACAATTATTCAAAAGTACTGCTAGTAAAGGTAAATATTATTGAGTTCATAATTAAGGTATGTTTCAACAAATCAAGTATGTTACATTCTGTTCATCTGTGCTGATGCTTGTCTTTACACCATTTCCTTGCATTTTTTAACTCTCTAAGAACATTTGGGGCAACTTCATGTGTTACTTCTCCTAAAATAACTACAACACTCTCTTTGAGTGATGGCAATAGAGTAAACTGTGTTATTTATGATACTGATGACTGTAAAAGGTGTTTGCAGTCTTTAAAGAGGGCAGGATAGGTGAGAGGCACAGAGAAGTAGTAATAAATGTTGTATGTACTTAAATTTTCTATGTGAAACATAAATAATTCATTCAGAAAACTCGAAGTTTGCTGTGCTTACTTTGTGCACATATCCCTGTGCTGTCCTATTTTGAGGAACAGATTAATTTAGTCTAAAAACTTTATTGGGTCAAAACATTGTGATTGATATGTCAAATGTAAAGGGACATACATGATTGTAACGACTCAATCAGATGATTTAGCCATGTGTTTTTCAAGGTGAGGATGTCTGTCAAAATAGAAATTGAAACCTGTGTTTTGTTGTTAAGTAATTAGGTTTATTTTGGGAAATACAATTGTGGAACACCTTGTTTTAAAGTATAGGATATTTTATTTGTGTTTTAACTTCTGGACAAGTGTGCTGATTCACTTTTTGGTTTCAGACTTTTGAGCTGCGGTTTGGAAGTGATAGATAGAGAATATGAATCCATTTTTTATCCCTTTTGCTAACTTTCTTAAGTTAGCAGGCACTGCTGAAAGGAAGGTCAGAATCATATGCCATATGTCTAAGAAATCATGAGATGCCAGGCAGTGACCTTTGGCTTAGTTGTTTTCAAGCAGTCCTCATGAAAAGGAATGATTAATAACTTCTGTGAAAGTAAAAGTTTTGTTTTGGGGTTTTGTTTTGTGTTGTTTTTGTTCGTTTGATGTTTTTTAGACACTACCGAGTTCTTTAAAGAGAAATCATCGAGTAGTGTTAAACCAATAAACACATTTCAGTTTTTCATGCTGTATAAAATGTACGACAGAAGATTTTTTTATTTCTTGTGATGTACTGGCAGACACATTTGGCCCAATGCCTCATAGGTTTTAGAAAACATAAGGTTATTTCTGTTTTTGCTTTGTCGTCTGTTTTTGTGTCTGTAAATATGGGAAAAAATTTTCAACACAAAAATGAAGTATCAGCACTGTGATTTGTGAGGACATATGCGATAGATGCAACTGTTTCTGCAGAAAGAATGATGTGTTTCTGGTTGGGAATTTCCACCTGTGAAAGCAACTGCTGAATCCAACTGTTAGAAAACATCCTGGAATGAGAGCTATTGATGATGCTGTTTTGAAGGTAGAAATAGCTGCTGGGGAGCCTTTTTAGTAAATATATATTGAAGCTGATGCTTTTCCTGGAAGTCTCCAGACATAAACGGTTCACAGTACTTTGGTTCTTGGCATACAGAAACTACTCCCTTGGAAGCTGAGGAGGATTGTAATGACCTAGCAGAGGCTTGTTTTGGCAGATTTTTTTTTAAAAAACCATTTGCAAAATATGAGATAAGTTAATTCCCTAAGAGTGAGATCCGTCTTGAAGTATGGACAGCTATATTCAACTCAGATATTGTATCATACATGTGTTTTAGGTTCTTTGGGACTCTTTAACGTCTTAGTAGTGACCTGTTTCAGAGAATAGCTTTCCCTTTTGGAAAACTTTTGCAAAAACAGGTTGTGCAATGTTTAATATTTCTTTTGAATCCTTTTATATATATCTATTTCAAATAAAGATGCTTGTTTCCAGTTGCATGTTTTCATTTCTTTTTTTCCTCTCCAGAAAAAACTTTGGACTCCAAGATTTTTTGAATATTTCTCCCACTGTTTAAATAAGTAATATGTTCTTTAAATCATAGTGCTGATTCCAGAGAAAACAGAAGTCTTTGGCTTTTTTGTTGCTGGTGGCTTTCGGTTTTGGGTTTTTGGGGGTTTTTTTGGCTTTATAAGACTTGTATTTTTTCCTAAAGTGACTTATGTTACTTTTAAATATGTACTGTTTTTTTTCTATTAGAAAGCTACTTGTTTGTCAAGAAATTGTGACTTCAAACAACACTAAAAATCACATTCAAGGCAGTAATTACTAAGGGTTGTAATACATGTCAGTATTAAATAAGGGTAGTGTAACTGTCTTAAGTAAACTTCTACGTTACGTGTTAATACTCTTTGGAAACAGGGTTATGTATGTCATGCACATCTTATATATGTAGATGTAAGTAAAACTGCAGATAGAAATGGCTGTAGAAGCTGGAAAATTTATTTTCTGGTTTGTTTTTTTTTTTCTCTGTCAGATTGTTTTCCCTATGTCTTTATATCATGACTGAAGTTTTAGAAAAAAATCACATACCTAGATGGATGTTTCAATTCAGACAATTTTTTTGGAGGCTTTAAGTCCAAAAGAGACTTGTGAAATCAATCATCCAGTCTGACCAGCAGGACATGGCATTTCATACAGTCACCCAAGTATTGGGCCCTAATCTGATCACAGAATGACATATGTACTCTTTTCCCAAATATAGTGCAGGCCATATTAGAATACATGTATTCACCAAAATAAAATCCCATTCTTGCACTGCAGGAACCAGTAATTACTCTAGTAACATTAAGTATTTGGCAGGTTTCTAAATAGGTTCAATTATGATATATTCATGTCTTGCTTCCTCTCAAACATCAGGCTCTATTTCTACCTTTAAAGTTTTAGCAGCTCTATTTCAAACCCGTGCTAATTATATTCAATCAATATATATTTCTTTCATAATCTCCCTGAGTATCATGCCAATATATTCACTTCCTTAGATATAGAACTCCCTTTTTTCCAATCAGGTTTTAAAATATTCCCGAGAGATATTCCTCTTCTGTTTTCATTAATATATTGATTTTAGACAAGAATTAGACTTGGCTGTTTGATGTGCTTTGAGTAGTGCAAGTCTATACCGTGGATACCATGATTCTAATTGCTGGATGGATCAACTCATTATTGAAATACCAAGCTTTGGAGTACAGCTAGTACTTCCTAAATACATCCTCAAGTTGATGGGTATTGCTTTTGAGATGTACAGTCCCAGTATTGGAAATGGCAAATTGAGTGGAGAAGTTTTGAAGAGTGCCATCACAGTGGCTGGATAAGAAGGAAATAATTTAATATACCTACTACACACTCTGTTCTATAGGATTCTCAAGTTCTTGATCTAGTCTGGGGCTGGTTTCACACAGCTCTTTGGAGCAGCCATGAGTGTATTCATGTCGTGCTTCTGAGGAAACAACAGTTTACAAGAACAGAGACCAAGACAAGCCTATTCAGAGCCCTGTATCTTTTAAGTCATGACAAAAGCACGGTAGCCATATTAGTTGAAATATGAAGAAACTAAAAATTATTTCACTGATAAAAGGATCTGGTGATAATCCAAAATATGTATTTCAGGGATTGTTTGAAATGAACTGGCAGTGGAAAGGCTCCTGTGAAGATTTAGTCTGAGAGAAGAGTATTGAGGCAATATATCTTCCCAGCAAAACCATCTTTGAAGAGATGGAAGAAAATGCTAATTATCAGAATAAAATTGGAGTTAAATATGATGCTATTTTGACTTACAGTAATGTTAAAAAATTAGTATTTCAAAGCCAAGAATTTCAGAGAGGCGGGATAGAATGCCACTTAGCGACAGCACAGTCTAATGCTAATTTAAAGCAGTAATAAAGACCATCACAAAGAAAGGCAAAATATCTTTTCTTATCATGCAGCCAGTATATGAACACACTTCTGGTGATCCACAAGCGCTTCTGCCTTGACTTATTTTTTTGCCATTAGAGGAAGGATTTCAAACTTGTAATAAAGATACCCTGTAAAAGTAATGATACTGATCTAATAGTCAATAGACTTTAAATTTTAATATATTAAATTTCTAACAGTGCAACATACTACATTTATAACTTTTTAAGATCATTGCTTACTTTCTCTCTCTTCTCTTACTCATTGGGGCTTTTTTAAACATAAAATGTTTTCACTCCTAAACCCAACTCTTTTAACCAGTGTTAGTGGAAGAGATTCTTGATTTCACCTTAAAGTTATTTGAGAAGGTGATCTAACTGAGCTTAAAATACTTAGAAGGGGCAGGTCAAGTTGTGCCTTTTCCTGTAGTGATGCATCTCTCTCTGTTGTGCTGACAAACAAGTACTTATGCAGCCACGTGGGGAATGCTGTTGGGGAGCTGAGTGGGTAGAAAATACGAAAAGAGGAAATGGCAGATTTGTGCTATAGAAGGTCAAGTGTATTGCTTTCCTTTTTGTTGAAGGGTAGTTGGATCAATATGCCAACTTGTTTTCAAGTACTGGGCTTTTTAGCACAGCTACTGTAAATATATACTTCAAACCATGAGTTTAGTCAACTTTTATGTAGTATTTGGAATGATTCAGAAATTCCGACATAAGATGCCTATATAAGTGTACAGGGGAGTAGAGGTTTGGGGTGTGTCTCCCCCAACTCTGCCCTTCTTCCTTGTCTAAAAGCAAGTCACAGTCTTTAAGTTCCTGAGACTTAGCTATCAAACCTGTTTTCAGTATTTTTCTGTGCTTGAATTAAGTAATATCCATCAACAGTAATTTTCAGTGGCATAGAAAAAGTTTGAGGCTTTGCGTTCCGTGGCTACAAAACCAGCATACCAGTTCTACAGAGAAAATAAAGTGCAGTTAAAAGACCAAACTATGAAGGCTTCAGTTAGTTTCAGTTGTTTTTGTTTCTTCTGTCTTCTCTAGAAATGAAAGTAAAACACTAAAAGCACTTTCCATTTTCCTATGGAAATAGGACCCTTTTCCTCTAAGTTGTCTTGCCAGTACTTTTCATGCAACTTGCTCTTACAACTTCCATTTGCCCATCTGTTTCTGTGTGCTTTCTCACATGATGACATTTTCTACCCCAGATACTTTTGCTGCTAAATGAAAGTACATGTTCCTGGGCATAGTTAAAATCTTGTGTATTTATAGACTAAACTATTTAAGGAGTAGTTGAATGCTATGCATGCTATGTTTTGATAAGTTACAATTCTGTTTATCCCCATACATGAATACTAGAACCCAGCAAATGCTACACTAAGTTTAAAGTTAAGTCTGACCCTGAGTTAAGGTACATTTCTACCCAAATAATCTTAACTTAGGCTGGGAGTTACATAGTAGTGATAACAATAAATCAGTTTGGAATCACATAATAAATTGATTTCAGCATGTGGAGCATATACTTCTCTTTTTTTTCCTGCTCTGTGGTGAAAATGCATTTATCTGACATTTCTGGTGTCAGAAACTTATTCTATAGTTGCTTCTGATGAGAGCATTTCCAGTGTAAAGGGATAAAAGGCCAGCAAAGAACATTATTCCTTGAAAAAAAAAGGATTTGAAGATTCATAATAAACTTCTAGACAAATTAATTGCTTAATACATAATTCTTTCACTCAAGGTTAACATTGCATTTAAGGTAGAACATCATTCACTTGGTTTTGGAAGAAGGTTTTACATGTAAAACCTCTGACGTGTTTAACTGTGAAGCCAGACTTTTTGCATGGGTTCCTTGCTACTCTTTATACATGCCTTTTTTTTTTCCTATGCAAAGAGCAAATCTAAGTCATGAGGCCCAAAGTGGTTTTTCTCCTTTCTATTTTTGTTAAGAGATTTCATTTTAATTTTTTTTAAGTGGTAGATACGATGAGATGAAAGCAGCTTAAGTTTTGAAATATCTTTTCTAGGATGTTACTTTTTTTGTTATTGAGACCTTGTCATAATGCTCTTTGACCATAATGTTTTAGATATTCCACATGTGGAGGACTTTTTAATATATAGTAAAAGTTCAATTAATTTGACATTACTTGCAGTTAAGGGGATTTTGACTTAGCACAGTGACACAACAGTGCGCTCAAATCACAACTGAATTAGAAATTACAGAGTAGAGCAATTGCACCATACAATTGACACAATATAAATGTGAATTATCTAGAATATGCTGAGTATCCCGCAGTCGCCAGAAAGGAATATGTTGAAGTCAGGTGAAGGCCACAGTTCTTTTCAGGTCTCTTCTGTTTGTTGTTTGTTTGTATGCTTTTGTG
>VXAY01003110.1:436080-525020 GCA_013399855.1 Oxyruncus cristatus | reverse complement strand
TTTTTTTTTTTGGGGGGGGGTGTTTATTTTGTTTTATTGGGCTTAGCCACATGTATGCTCTCCACGCTGGGCTGGGTGAGTTATTTATAGCTATGGCGTCTCCAGGGCCATGGTGGTGCACCAGCTCTTTTCCCTTCATGACTGTACTGTGCTACTCTGCCTTTACTCTTGAAGGCCACTGTGTCTCATCATGTTAGTGACATTAAATACTTTGCTCTACACAGAATGTCTGCTTGATACTTCTATCTCCTGATCTATCTCCTGATCTATCATGTTGTAACAAATTAGTAGGCCCCTGCTTCATTACAAATGTTGCTGTTACAGCTAAACCAAGTAAAACAAAGCTGCAGGCAGATGAAGGAAAGCTCAGACAGGTAAAGCCTGGCAAGGCTCAGTCCTCAGGTCTTGCAAACTTGATACAAAGCTGAGACGTTACTTGGTTCATTAAGTGCTCCATATAATTTGTATAAAGCTATCCTGCAAGATCCCCAGTGGGGGACCTTATTCCTTGCTCCATCACTCTCTGAATTCAATAGAGTGAGCTGTCCTGTGTGCCTGAAGATCAAGACCAGTAACCACTGGGGAGTGAGGCTGGTCTCCCTGGAGTTGTATCCCATCTCACCCAGCCCTCTTGCCTGGAATCTGTGCTGTTGCATTGTGAATTCATTGTGGGTGGAATGACAGCAGGCAAAGTCACTTACTGAGGGCACGGCTGGGCTCTGCAGAAAAGCATAAAGCAATAATCTAAATACCCATTACAGTTTTATGGGTGAAATATACTTTAATTAGATTTATAAAATCATAATTTATAAGCAGATGCAGTACATATAGAAGTTATGCTATTTTAACCAGAAGCTAAAACTAGCTAAAACTAACTTAACCCCTAAAACTAGCTTTGCTTTGCTCTGAGTCTGCATTTCTTTCATTCAGGGACAGGCAGTTAAGCAAAAGGGTAGAAAGACTTTGCTGATGTAGTCAGTTTGTCTAAAACAAAGGCACCCTTGGGTTTCCCTTGGCAAGGAGATGAGTTTGACTTCCTTTCCAACAATTGTGATCAATCATGTCATTATTCTCCCCTGAGCCTTCAGGTCATGTAGCCTCTATCTCTTCAGAGCATTCCTTCATTGTGAGTGTGCACGATGTGGGGTGGGGGTGTCTTTGATCTGTTATAGCTCTTTGTCCCCTTATTTTATGTCATATGATATGAAGATTTCAGATATAAATTTTCAGAAATTTACCTTTTGGAGTAATAATAACTTGAAGCATCCACTTTTGTAAGTGAAAACCTGCCACTGGTTGTCTAGTTGACATCTTATGGAGTAATACTTCTATTAGTTTCTTCAGTCTGGATTGTAACATAGCAAATAGCTGCTTGTAGTCTGCTTCCTCGGTTGCTTCAAAATGTGAGCCATACTTCTCAAATTTCATCTCTGTTCCTTTAGTTGCCACATTTTTTTCCCCCGGAGTCCTCAAAAAGCGTTACTCTTTACATTTTTCAGACAGTCCCATATCTTACGCATTGCTAGTACTTGTTTGTGTTGAGCTTTCCTTCCTTGGGTATCTAGTGCCCTCCAACATAATGATCTGACAAATCCAGAATGACATTTTGCTGCTTAGTGGTATTCCATCACTCTAACTTGCAATTCATGTTGCAGTGTTATCCCATGGTCATGATTATCCATCTACCCCAACAGTAACACAGTGAAATTATGTGCCTGACTGTGTAAATAAGACTTAAATTGAACCTTTTGTATACCATTACCAGCTTCTTCATTTAGGAAATCTTTTACTTTATGTTCACATTGCTCGGCAATTTCCAACAATTTTTTTCAGTGAAAAATGCAAAAAAAAAAAGCATAATGGAAAAAGTTTTTGACTTTATCACTTTTATGTATTTCATAATCTTCAGAGTCTTGATGTAAATATGTAGATTGCCTTGACAACTGTGTGTTGCCTTGAAACTGGTGAATGTTTTTTTCACCTCATCTGATTCCAGCAGAGTAACACATCTTGGTAAAATCCTGTTTGTATTTTTAGTGTATTGTTATTTTCTGAAGTACCTCTTTGCTTTAGATTTTACAATTGGTATCCCTGGAAAATACTATTTTTCTTTTTCAATATAGTTTCAGATTTTTTTTTTTTTCTTTTCTGTTTTTTTTTCCTGTACATAGTTAGACCCATCTTTGTTCGCCTCACTGTCAATCTAGGTCATTAGTTGACAGACCTCTTGAGGGCAACTACATCTGATGCTATAAATAGACCTTATTCTTCATAAAAAGGCAGCAGGTTCACTTGAAAATTCTCAGTTTTGTACTAGGTCTGATAAAATGGAAGATCTACTGCGTTCTTCTGTCAGTCAATAGCATAGTAATTTTTAATGAATTGATATCTTCAAAACTGTGACATTGCAGAATTTAATAATTTTGAATTAATACAGGATTAATATTTTTTTAGAAGAGTAAAATGGACTCATTAAACAATCTCTTTTTTAATTTTACTTTTTAAAACTTCTGTTTTTATTTCACAACGTGTTACTTGCACATAAAAACTTGTTCCAACACATTTTTTGCTGTTCTGTTTGTTCCAGGTCAGAGAAAATAGAGGATACCGTTTCTCTTACCATATGTTTTCAGTGGCCTGTGCTATGGAAATATATGATTCCTTGGATTAGTTTTGTGTTTATTAGTGTACCACAAATGGTGGCAGTATGCATTCTTATCACAGAGTAAGGTAACAACTCCAAGATGCTGTTCTATTGGCTAAAGATTTTCAGACATGTGAAAAATAGGGATGAGTTTTGTTTTCTGGATGGCTACAACCACAGGAAGGCAGTTAGGCGCAGCTCTGTCTGCGATATGTGCGTTGGCACCTTTCTGAAACCTTTATCTTTATATATGATGCTTCAGCTGCAAAAAAACCCTGGCATTACTTCACATTCTCTAGCAGTTTTAAAGGCTTATATAGGCAGTGAATGATTCTTGAGGTTAAATTAGCAATATGGTTTCATCCTACGCCCTTTCTGTGTGCGCAACAAACGTATTGTGAAACCAGGTACTACACTGGCTAAATAACTCTTTCTCTGAAAGTAGGACTGGGTGTACCACTTTGGTGCATATTGGGATGGAAAAGCAATGTAAAAAGTCACTAGAGTGACTTCTCCATGCTTCAGTCTGTAAAGATTTGAAAGGACCCCACAGCCTGTATGTAGCACCAGCACACCCTTTAGAGGGTTGTCATGCTGAGATTACATGATGGACTGTAGAACATGAACAGTTGTCCATAATAAACTTCATAACCACTCAAACCAAGCCTTGATGCAGTGTCTTTTTGCTGATTCTGAATGAAAAGTGCTGCTGTTGCTGTACTGTTACCTGCCAAATTCATTGTCAGACATAGAAATATAGATTAATTGATAGCATATGCCACAGTGATGTCTACCTAAATGTAGAAGAGCTAAGCCATGCTAATGGCTTAAAAAAATATCCTTTTTCTTTACTAATACATGAATATTTAAAGGCTGATGATAAGTCTGCTAAGCAGTTTCCATTTAATTTTAGAGAAGTGAACTATAGTTTATTCCTCAAATGTGTAAAAAGGTAAAAAGAAATGAAGAACTACTTTCTGCACCAGTTGTGTTTGGGTGATATGCAATTGTATTCCCATATTTGGCAGGAGAAATTGTCCAATACTTAAAATCTTGCTAGATTGTTTCTATGTGTGTGAGAGAGAGCACCATTGCCACTGTAAGGTAGTTTTAGTGCACCTTGGTTTGCTAAAGCCATACCTAATTCCATTTCCTTTATGTGTTGGGAATAAAAGGATTTAAAGAAATCTGTTTGGTTGTCATCAGTTTAATCTAAACAGACACCAGTGTGTTGCCTCCTCTTTTCATCTTTTCATCTTTTTCATCTGGGGTGAAATTCATGTGAAGCTCTTCTCAGTTTTTCCCACTGCATACGGTTTAGCTTCTGATTTTGTTGTGTTGACAAATGTGTCTACTACCTCTCAGTTTATCTGTGGTCATACAAAGAGCTACATATACACTAAATTTGAATGGTATATTGTGTCCCTTTTTTGTTGTTGTTGCCCTTTTATTAAACAAGGTAGGCTGTTAATCTGTAGTTATAATGCCAGATTTATAGGCATAGTTAATATCTTTTACGAGGCCAACAGTTAAAGGGAAAAAAATATGCAAGCTTTTCTGTGAGTCTAACTTGGTCACCTTAATGTTTACTCTTTTAATTTTTTACCATTAAAATTTCTCTAATACCATATGCACCTTCTCATTACAAGCCTTTCCTGATGTGAAGATGTCATATGACGATAGATGTTAATGTTCTTCTGATTCATTGGGTAGAATATTTTTAAAAATGTATATATTGTAGTTTCATGAATCTTGTGTTGTTCATGTACATGGGCATCATTGATGTACCTGCGCTGTTTGCACAGTTCATGCCTGTGTGAATACAGTCAATGGCTCCTTTGAGTGGAGCGGTGCACATGTGTGCATACAGACAAGTAAGGTCTTTTAATAAAATAATATTAATTTGTATCTCTTCTGTTCAGCATTTTAGAGATTTGTGAAGATTTGCGTTTTCTGGCGCTTAAGTCTGAATGTTGTTTTTTATTGGCTTTTTTTGATCCCTAATCCGTACTAATCATCTTCATTACTTGAAAATGGAAAAATAGGCATAGATGTTGTTCAAACTCTCATCAGTGATTGTGGTGAGGGATGAATGGACTCACTTAAGAAAAGTGTGAATCCTCAGGTTAACATTGGAAAGGATGTTGTTGACATTGACAAAGATGCGCAAGTTACTTGAAGTAAAATAATTTTGATTTTAATTTGAATATTCTTGACATATTCCTTCCTAGTTGAGTGTGTTTATTCTTAGCATTTGTTTTCTAAATATGTACTTGAAAGATTCATCAAATGGTGGCATCAGCGTGTCCTTGCAGTAGTGGTATAATACTGCCTTTTTTCTCTGGAGTCCAAGATTAATTGGTTTAGATAACAAAATGCCGTGCAAACTTCAAAATGTTTCTGTTCATTACTGAAAAGCACAGTATAGGAAAGCTTACTTCAATTCCATTCACTTTAATAAGGGAATTAAAAAGTTCGTCATCAGCTGTATTTTGGTTGGGGTTTTTTTGGTTTTTTTTTTTTTTTTTTTTTTTTTAATGGCAGAGCAGTTACTGCATAGCAGGGAAAAAACTCATTGTTTTCCTTTCTTGTTCTGCAAAGTCTCCTGAGACTTTTCAGAAAATTTTCATCTGCATTCCCTGCTGGATGAAAGTTTCAACATGCAATGCCTTATGTCAGTGAAGAAAAAGCTTCCACCATTACTTCAAAGAATATAGAATTTGATTCCTAACCTTAGGCCTATTCTTGTCTTCAGGTTGAATGCAATTCTGCTATAGTGCTTCATATAGTAACTGTAATTTCTCATTCATTGTTTCTGGAGGAAGCAAATTGAAATCAGGAAGGCCAAAGCTTAATTGGAGCTGAAGCTGAGGGTTTAAAATAACAGGAAAGGATGCTGGAAGTATTTTCCTGAGGGTACTCAGGGAAATGTGGGTCCATGGGTGAATGCTGGAGGCAATCTAATGTTGGACAACATAGAAAAAGCAGCTGTTCACAGACAAGGCACAGTAATATGGAAGAGACATAGGAGTGTTTTGGGAAAATGTATGTATTCAGCTTTTTGGAGCTGTATGCCAAGATTGATGTGACCTCATTTAAGTAATAGGATTGCAAGGCAGCTGTCATCCAAGTGGAAAAATGGTAATGGAGGAAAGTCCTGACAAAGAGAAGAAGACTAATGTTATACCAGTCTTAGCCAAACTAAGGAGAACAGTACAGGGATATACAGGTCAGTGTTAGTCTCCAGAAGACCGTGGAACACATTGTCTTGGCATTTGTTTGTAGACAGGGCAAGAGTGTGAATAGCAAGAGTAAACACAGATTTCTGAAGTGCAGTCAGCATTTTACCAATCTGATTGCCTTCTAGGATGAAACATTTGACTGTGAATGAGGGGAGCACATGTGATATGGTATAACTGAAACTTTATTAAAACTTCTGATACTTTCTCCCACGCTGATGTGAACAGTAAGCTGAGGAAGCACAGCCTGGATATTGAGTGGGCTGAAAATTGTCTGGACTACTGTACAGAAAGGGTAGTAATCAATAGCTCGACCAGTTAACTGACAGTAAGGAGTGAAATACCTCAAGGGTTGATTCTGGTACTCCTGCTATTCAGTTCTGCAGTGACTTGGATGGCAGAACTGGTCAGAATGCTCCCTCAGCAAATGTATGAATGATACTAAATCAGGGTGATGCTTGGAATGCCAAATTAAGCTTCGGTCTTAAATTGTCCTGAGACCTTGAATGAACTTAGGACTTAGCCAATAGGAAACTCATGTATTTAAAGAAGAGCAGACTAAAATTCTGCATCTGAGTTGAAATAACACCATGGATGGGAAGCACCTGTCTGAGTCACAACCCTGCTGAAAAGGACCTGTGATTATTGAGAATGTCAAGCTGAATAGGAGCCAGCAGTCTGCTTTCACTGCAGACAAAACTGTCTGCATTAGAAGGAAGGAGAGACATGGCTAGCAGACTGAAGGAAGCTGTTACCACTATAACTTGGAACTGGCATAGCTACTTCTTGGACAACTGTGTGTCATTTTGGTAACCTCCAATACAAAGGGGATGTCGAGAAACTAGAAGTAATCCAGTGGGGGGATACTAAACTGGTCAGAGGCCTAGACCCTATGATGTGACAGGAGAGGTTAAGGAGCTGGGATTTTTAGGGAGCTGGGTCAGGTAAAGAGGAGGTAAACAGGGTGACCTTAGGTTAACCCACAATAACATCAAAAGGTGTGGTAAAGATAATGGAACCAAACTTTTTTCAGTGGTGGTATATGGTTCAACAGGGGACAATAGCCATAAATTGCAGCTTTGGGAGTTCAGACTGGACACAGGAAATTTTTTTTCATGAAGAGGATACCATTGTAATGGAAGAGGTGATCAGAAAGGCTGTGAGTTTGATCTTTTCCAGTCAACTACAGAAATCTTTATCTGGTGTTGGAAATGATCATATTTTTAGTGGGAGGTGAGACTAAGTCACTTCCAGCCAAAATTTCTGTGGTTCTATAATGATTCTAAGATGATGTCTAATTTTACTGAAATTATAATTTATATCTTTTTTTGTAGACCATGGATAGTATAATTTGAGAGAGAATAGTGTGGCTTAAAATTTTCCTCCTTGTGATTACTTGGCTTTTAATGCTTTAAAAATAAGGTAGAAACTGAGGATAGCTGATTATTGAAGAATAATCGATTACTTTTCAAAGTTTATGTAAAGAGGTGAGCAATTAAATAGATCAGCCAACAGAACTGGTGGATGAAGGGGAAAATTAGCTAACACGGAGTGGAATATTGGAAAATGTTGGTAAGATGTAGATTTTTTGCCCCCCAGAGATATCATCTATCTTTGTATGCAGATTTTAGAGACCAAGTTATTACTTCTCAAACTCTACTGGACGTGAATACTTGCAAGAGAGAAACATGTGGAAATGAATAATAAATAAATATGGTGTTTTCTTGATGTTAATAATACAAAAATATAAAGGTAGCCTCACATTTAGATTTGATACTCTTTTTTGTCAGACTTGAACTTGATATGACTGATCTATTCTTTTCACAAACCCTTAGGTTTTTTTGGTTTAGTTTTTTTGTTTGTTTGTTTTGTTTTTGTTTTGTTTTTTTTAGGGGGGTTGTTTGTTTTTCGGTGGGGTTTGTTTGTTTTGTTTGGCGTTTTTGTTTTGTGTTTTTTTTTGTTTTGTTTTGGTTTGGTTTATTTTTGGTGTGTGTGTTTTTTTTTTTTTTTAGTTTGGGGTTTTGTTTTGTTTTGGTTGGTTGCTTGGTTTTTTTTTTGGTTGGGGGTTTTTTATTGGAATAGTAACATGTGCCTTTATTTTAGACAGATTTCATGTATCTGTTACGTGAAGAGAGGCAGTATAGGTCCCTTAAGGGAGATGTACTTTTCTGTCAGTTGCTGGTGTCAGGTAGAATATCTGGAGAAGAGTAAAATAGATATGAAAATGATGTTACACACTTTAATATGGCAAAGATTCCTATCTCATGAGGGCTGAACTTTCCCTTCAGAGGATTCAGAGCTAATTCATAGACACTTTGCATCTCCCCATGTGACTTGGACCTCAGGTCACATAAAATAAGGCCAGGCAAGTCAGTTAGACCTTCAGCAGGAAAATCAATCACCTCATAGGCTGTGTGTAGCATATAAAAAAATAAGCTGGAAATCAGAGCAAGGTATTCTCAATAAAGGAAACTGAGTGACTTCATGTTGCTGCAATAAGCTGGCTGTCTGTGACTGATTGATCTCCCTGGCACAGAGAACAGTCAACACTTTTTGAATGTACGGTCAGGTCTGCAGGAGACTATTCTTTGTGTTAATCCTCAGATTCAGCAAGGTATTTCCTGATGTTTGTTCAGCTCTCCCAAGAGCTGAGGGCAAGATACAACGAAATAGTTGCAATGACGGATGTTAGGATATAGTACGTTGATTGTTGTCTCTGTAATACTGAAGTGGTTCCCATGAAAATACATCATTGTTTCAAGTCAGACACAGTTCTTGTTCTTTTAGGGGTTGTTTAGGGGAAGTTCCAGTGTCAACATGCCAGATTTCAGGCAACAGAAGTGTGATTGTGGCCTGTTTCTGTCTACTTTTATCAGACTATTTATACAGTAGTCATATACCAATATCTGTTCCTGCACTCCTTCCTTTCAGGTTGAATTTGAAGAAATCCTTGGTGCTTAAAGAAAACCTATACTATACCTACACTAGCTTTTAGTGAGCATCTTGTAGTTTACTGAGGTGCTAATCAACAGTACTGTTTTAGCTTTTGTGCTACTCTTAATGAGTATTTTCTTTCAATTTTATGCTGTACCCTATTGGCTCCATTATATTTGAGCAGTGCCCAGAAGGGGGTTGTAATAATAATAATGATAATAATAATAATGAAGTTTTCAGCAATACCTGCTGCAGCTTATATTATCTAATGTACAAGCATTTTTCTACAGCAGTCTGTTCGTAGTTAAAGTTTGCTTTCTTCTGTTGTTACATCACTGTCAGTAAAACTGATGTTCTGCATTATCATTGTAATTTCATTGTAAAGCCTTATTGTCTTCACTGAGTTTCTTTAATTTTGGTTGTTTAAAGTAGTTCTGCAATATTGTTCTTGGTTACCACATGAATGAATATGCTTTCCGGGTAAGACGCTGCGTAGATTTGGATTACAGATATCATCTGGCATTGTGTTATTTTTTTGGTAGGTTTTGCTTTTCTGCTCTAGTTAAGTTTAGCCGTAATGAAGTTGTATTTCTGCAGCACAAGAATTTCTATGCAGTTACCATGTTGTACCTCAATTTTGTTTCTCTAGTGTGATGTATTTTATTGTAGGAGGGACATGCATAGTGTATAAAAAGCTCACTTTTCTCCATTAGCATTTTTTTTGCCCAGCACAGTAAAATCCTTTCCAAATTATTAGGACCTCTGGATGCTGTTATGTGGTTTTTGAATTAAAATAACTTAATCTTCATTACCTTTGACATTTTATAGTAAGTTAACACCATCTCCAGAAGCAGGTTGTTCTGAACAAGACTTTATCTTCATTCTTATGTAATAGAATGACATAAATAATACACGTGTAGCTGTCTCTCAGTTGCTTGACAGACAGTCAGTGTCTGGGAGGGCTAATACTGAGCTTGTTAATATGCTGAGAAAGACCTGAGCTGGCTTCATGTGATCATATGAATTCCCCGTGGTTTTGAGCACTTGTGGTTTGAAAAGAAAAGAAACAAATTGCTTCTAGATCCCAATATGTGTTGAATGGCTTACAGAGGCTTGGTGCTCTACCTATCTCTTCTTGACCTCTCGTCTTTCCATGGTTACCTAGGTACAAGACTTTGTCTTGTTATGTTGCTGTCTCCTGAGATTCAATTCCCTAAACTTCATTTTCTCCATGCTCCAGAGTTGCTAGTGTGCCTTTGTTGGAGCAAGCTGAATTCAGCCTTCTGAGCTGTGAAAGGTACTAAAGGCTTCCAGCTATGGGGATGTTAGAAAATGAAATGGGACAAAAAGAAAGTCTATAAACAGAGATCGTGAAGCACATCTATTTGTCTGGTTGTAGCAAATATGAAATGATCTTACTTTTGGGGCAGGAAAGAGTTATTTGGAAGTATGTGGGAAGTCCTTTCTTGTGTACTTCCTTACCACAGAGGTTGTGGAGAACAGGCAGATTAATATAGCTGCTATATAAGCAGCTGTATTCATACAGCTATATACGTAAATATATATATATATATATTACATACATATGTATAGTAAATAGGTAGAAGTTAAATTTTCAACCAATTTCTGTGCAAATATAATTATGAAAAGGGGACTAATCTTGTGGATCCTTGAGCATAACTATACTCACCTGAATATATTACAACTACTAAGATTACTGGTACAGGTTGTTTGGCTTTGACGACTGGGATTCAAAAAAATTTTTAAGTTAATTCTAGAAAATAAATCCTTACATGGAAGTACAGAAGCAATTTTAACATAGAAATTTCCAAATGTACATGATGTGATATCCAAATCCCATGTATTTTCACAGCAGCTTTCTCTTTTTTCTGCTGCTAGAACTTACTTTCTTGTATGAAAAGTAAGCAGACCATATTTACATAATTTTTCACAATTTCTGAGTACAACAGAGTACATATGTTTGTGAATATTTTATACTAATAACTCATGTTGTATACCTTAAAGTATGTAGTATGCTGTTCAGCTTTCAGAAGGGCTTTCTAGTTTTTCACAAATTTCATACTTGAGATGGGTTTCAAGTTTAGGACATCTGTATCTGAGATATGTATTTGATATGTATGAGAATTTGTAACTTTCCTTTATGCATTTTAAAATACTAAAAAGCTGGTAGAATGTGAAAATACTAGTCCACTGCTGAAAAAAGTCTAAATACAGAAATTAAATTAATGCCTCGTCAGAGTTTCGAGCTCCTGTTATTTCTCTCTTGATAAAAAGTACATTTGTTTTTGTGTCTTTCCAGCTGTTGGTTTTTTGTTTGTTTGTTTTTGTTGGCATTTTTTAATTGGGGGTTAGTTTTTTTTTTTTAATGACTAGATAGAAATATCTTCAGCTAGAGAGAAGTGGTTGAAAGCAAATGGTTAGTCAAACTTATAGTTGGAGGACTACTTCAGGAGGTTATTAATAAAATGCCTGTAGATCAGTAGAAAGATTGTGTACAATTGAGGACTTGGAGAAGGTGTGTGATGTGTAGGTTCCCCTAAAGTTTTGAGGATTACTTGTCACAGAGTTAACAGGGTTAGTTGTCCTGTCCTATTATATAGTAAAATAGAATTAAACTCTGCAAATTCTTGTTCTTTGTACTGCAAGATTTCAAAAAAAAAAAAAAGAACTGCAAGACCTTTTTTTTTTTTTTTTTTTTTTTTTTTTGCTAAAAAATTAAAAAAAAAAAAAAAAAGTCAAAAACCTTTTTTTTTTTTTTTTTTTTTTTTTTTTTTGGAAACAAAGTACTGTTATTTTTTTTAAATGCTCAAAATAAAACGTTTCATAACTGTTGAATATTCTTCCTTTCTTCCCTTCCCCCCACTTTCTGTCCCCTGACTTTCAAGATAACATCTTGGCACCTGACTAATCATCACTTCCCAACAAGGAAATATTTCAGTGGAGTGTTTTAAAGGGAATCTAATTCTGAATACAGCAAAAATTTAATATTATCTAATCACTCTGCAGAGCAATTCTAGACCACTTGCACAACCCAACTCCAATATGATAAGCAAGTGTAATATGCACAGTGAAGATTATAAATATTACCAACTGACTGATGGAAAAGAATTTACAGTTACTTATTTAACATGAAGATGAAACTATTTCAATGATCTTACTCATTAAATGCATTTCAAAATCTGCACTTAGTGAAAACTGCAAGGCTCTTTTATTCTCGCTAGGATAGTAGTGTTGTGAAAGAGCGAGAAAAATCCATTTTGTTATCATGCATGTGCTGTCTGACTTTTCTCTGATTTCTGAATGTTTGCATTCTGTCTTCATTTACTCCTTTACAAGCTCATTGAATTTTATTAGTTATCACTGCAAGCCAAATGAAAGAAAAGGAGTTGCACAGCTGCAGTGATACGAGTCTGAACTGCAGCATCATCCTTACTTGCAGTAATATGCAAACAGGAAAAAAAGAGATTGATTATAGGTCTCAGGAACTTTCCAGAGGCAATACACAAGTAATTCCCTCAAAACAGAATCATTTTGTACTAGGATTCTTGAAAAAAACCAACCAAAAAGCAAAAAACACCTCTTGAAAAAAACTCCAAGAAAATATAGATACTGAGCGTTCTTTGTTTTCTGAAGTCAATAAGAAGTGTGGGCTCCTGCTGTATTCTAAAAATTGGACCAATACGCAGAAAGCTTTATTCGTATTTAAGTTATCTTACTGTAACAGAAGTGTATCTTAATGCACTTTAGTTGAGCTTGTGTAATTGTGGCAGAAACAGCTTTGGCTGAAAATTGATATTGGCTATCACAATAAAACCATTTATTTTTGTGTACATAGAAGTATATAATTTAAGCTTGCAGAATGAGCCCTTTTGTATTCTACAGTTAAATAATTTCACAGTATTACAGCAGGCATAAAACCCCCCACTCTCTAGTGGGGTTATACCTGTTCAACTACTTGTAATTCATATTTAGTGCATATTTAGTGCAGCGTGTGTTTGTTTTGCACATATTTTTTCTGCAGTTCCTGTTTGTATGCTCACAAAAACGACACCTTGAGGATTTCTAGCTGATTTTCCCTGAAATTTTTAGCAGTGGCACAAGTTGACTTAAGAAGCACAGGTTAAGGTAGTGTTGTACACAGGTAGCAGTGACGTGTCTTTTGAGAATGGAATTATTTGTAAGAATTCAAAAGACAGTGTGTTCTTTCACATGTGCAGTAGGTCTGTCCTGACTTGTACTTGAGCCAAGACTTGAGTCTTGTTACCCCAACAGAGTCACAAAATCATGGTGTGGGTTAGGCTTTGCAAATAGCTGAGAGAAACATGAAATGGCAAGAATACTAAAGGAAGTCGTGGGACTGGGTATCTGTCATTAAGAACAGTTATCTTCAGCTTATATAGGCAGGAAGGACTGTATAGACACAGAAGGATATAAGATACTTTTAGGGTAAAGCCAGCCTCACTTGAAAGTAATGAAAGACTATTTAGCAGTAGAACAGCTGAAGAGATGTGCTACTCAGAACTATGAATCATATTTTGCCTTCATTACAAAAAAGTGTTGAAGTTTTATAATCAGCTTTTGTCTGTCAGAAAGACAGTATGGAGTCTTAAAAAGATAAAATTATACTTTCAGCATTTTCTGGGATGTCAGGTCTGAGGGTATTTAGTCTGTAAAGTATTTTAATTATATTTGTAAATTTAAGAATTTTCTTCCTTAGCTGTAGGTTTTCTTGTACTGAAAAATTGTAACTATTCAAACCACTCTTGTTGGGTTGGGTATAACACACCTTCAAGGACAGTGAAACAATACATATAAATTGCACTGGTTGTACTTATACCTAATAGGTGTCTTTTCCAGTCTTGCATTTGTTAAAACAAATGCACTTTTTTTAATCTGATAAAACTGAAAATCAGGAAAACAATCTTTTGGGTGTATTGATGAGGCTCTTACGTGAACAGCAACAGTGCCTGGAACGGACATTAACAAGAAAATGAATTGATTTCAGTCCTTGTGGCTTTTTTGTTTCAACATCATTTCTTTAGATTTTGGACAATATATAATAGTGTTTTTGAACATATGTTTTGCATTTTTGTGTTTGACTTCTGAGATGCTACTTATGCTACTACTGGCCTCCTCGTTTATGAGTTTACTTCTAAAGAAAGAATCTGTAACAATCTTTTACTTACTGTTTAATTTCAATTCCTAAGGTAAATAAAATAACTGTTTTGTTTCTTTAGTGCTTTAAGAAAGGAGACAACCAGTTGATCAGCTATTTATTCTTCCCTCCTTGTGCTTCTGCTAATGGCAGCTTTTGAAACTAAAGAGGAGGACTGAAGGAACAATATCTGCCATCCAGATATTTTCAGTATTTTGTTATGGGTTGTTTTGGTTTTGTATATATTTATACTTAATCTTCCTAGTGTCTGTTTCAGTGAAACAAGGAAATATAGTAATAAACAAAAGAGGCATTTTGAAATAACATCTAAATATTTTATCTTTGTTCTTAGTAAAACATGAGAGTTCAAATTATATTTTCCTAATTTGATTGCAGTTTTTTATGTTCTTGCCTGATGTGCCTGTGTACCCTCCAAGTAAACCTGTCAGCATTTTTTAAAAATGCCTTCCTCCTACCTGTCAGATTTTAATAAGGTGAAAGCTTTCAGTTGCTAAAATCAATCCTTGTTTGTTTGTTTATTTTGTTAGAATAAGAAATTATTCCACTGTAGAAAAAGGGTTGCTGTATTCCCTCACTTGGAGAGTAGGGCAAATTTATTCATACAAAGGTATATAAATAAAAATTGAAGTTTACACAGATAATGTGCTTTTGTCTCAAGAGGGGAAAAATAATGCCGTGTCTTTTTTTGTTGTTTTGTTTTGTTTTGAATTTTACTTTGTTTCAAGTCTTTGAGTAAGACATGGTTGATGCTTCAGTTCCCGTGTGAATAGGTGGTACAGTCCTCAACTGCTGGCTAAATGCATTACCTCTGGCTGTTGCTGATACGCTGTATGACAGTAAATAGTTTAACATTGGGAAGAGGCAAGACACAGTGCACGTGCTGCTGACTTGGGGTTACACTGAGTGCCGCATATCATCTTTTTCCAGTATAACATAAAGCACCATCTCTTCTTTGACCAACCTGTAAGGAGCAGCCAGGGAGATCAATATGCAGCTGGATGTCTGGAGGATAAGGATCATTGAAATGTTTTGACTTGAACTTCTTAGTAAGTTTTAAAATATGCTGAAGGGATCTGCACAGTTTGTTTCATCGTTCACACGTAATAGTTTTGTGCATGCACTGAAACTTGTATATTTTCTGTCATGGTTCACATATGGAAACAACTGATTTAATCTGTTGTTGCAAGAAACACTTTTGTGTCACTGTTGTATTACATCAAGAAGAATGCTGTATGAAGAATGTGAACATTTGAACTCTACAGTATTTCTTTAAACTTATTTGGAAAAGTGACCAAGTTTTCAATGGCACTGAAAAGTTATTGTAACTTGCAATGTGAGAATCTCGTGCTTCTAGCTCCTACGAGGCTGTTCACTGTAGGAAAGGGAAGCAGGATGAGCTCTTGCCTTGTGCCGCCATAGTGGTAC
This sequence comes from Oxyruncus cristatus, assembly GCA_013399855.1. Classification (NCBI taxonomy): domain Eukaryota; kingdom Metazoa; phylum Chordata; class Aves; order Passeriformes; family Cotingidae; genus Oxyruncus; species Oxyruncus cristatus. The sequence continues at coordinate 509,581 of VXAY01003110.1, read as the reverse complement.
CTACAGAAACAAGACTGTAAAGATTTCTTTTTCTACATTATGGTGGAGACAATCAGCTTCCATCAGACAGGATTTTTAGTACCAGCATGTGACTGTTCCCAGATAGGCCAAGAAAAGGCCTTTTTATTTTGAAAGGCTTTTGTTTAATCTTTCAGATTTTGAACTTAGGAGTTGACTTATTCATCCTTTCACATAAACATAGGTATGTGTTTTGATGAAAAATTAGATTTTTTTGCCAGCTACCAGAGAGCAAAGAAGGCAGAGGTTTCAGGAAATGTGACAGTAACTGAAGGCTTCCTTTTTACCTACCTTTTGTAGTACCTAGGGACAAAGTAGGAGAACAATAACTGTAGGATTTCTTATTATTCTTGAGAATTCCTCAGAAAGAATTCTGAATTACAGGGGAAATAACTCTTCATTACAGAACCTTAAACTAAGAAATAGCCTATAAAGTTGTCTGAACTTAGCTAATTTTTCTGAACTATTAGAATTGCTAGAATGACTGTTTTCAAGTCTCTTCCATTACTTTCCGGTGCTTTTGATAAACATGATCTTCAGTTTAGTGTGCAAAAGTATACTCACCCTGCTCCCCTTCCCCCATTTTTATCACTGACCTAAATGTTTGTATCAGGAGAACACTGACAGTGACAACACTGCCTTAAAAAGGTAGTAAGTAACACTCCTTATGCCAGGTAGTCAAAGTGATGTCTCACACTTGCAAATTCTTGAAATGAAGAATCCATGCTGCAGAGACTTGGACCCAGAAGCAGCAAGCAATAGTGTGTACATGAAATATGATTTTGGCTTTTTGGAAGCATAATAATGAGGCATTATTGCTTCCTCTCTTTTATTATAGAGTCTCCTAATTTTAGTAATATTCTTGTGTTTTGGGTGAAGTTGTATATACGTGTGCTGTTGTTTTGATTTTGGTTTTGTTTCTAAACTTGATATTGGCTTACCAAATTCATGCTTGTGTATGTAAAGAAATGATTTATTATCCGAGAGTAGTGGGAGGTCTTGAACTAGCCATAATGAGCATCTAGCAATCACTAAAAGTCAGTAATTCACATTTGAATGTTTTGGGGAATCCAGTCTTTTTTTCCAATAGTAGTACCAGTATGTAGTAATAGGCCTCAAACTCTTAAGTGTCTTAAGGAATTTTTTTTTACAATTTCCAAGAAATTATGTAAAACAAAATATAAAAGCAATCTTGAATGTTTCTGCTCAATCACTTCCTCTCCTTTAATGGTTTAAATAATTCAAAAGATAATTCTGGTCTTTGCGTTTCACGGCCTATGAGTCTGTAAAAGATTTTAACTTGCTGTTTTTATAATGCCCAAAATTCTTATGTCTATAAAAGAGTTCTTTTTTTCATTCAGTCTGTTCCACTTTTTTTCGAGTTACAATTGCAAGAAAAGTCTTTTAAGCCCCTGTTGGAATTAAATTAAACCATCACTCAGTAGCAAATGTTCATTGTCCCTATCAGAAAATTTGATTTAGAATGTAACTTGCAATTAAACTAATACTTAACTTCCTGTCAAAGCCACATTTAAATAACAGTCTTATTAGAAATGGTGACAGGCCAGCACAGGTACAGGTTTTTATCTGCTTTTCTAGATGCTGTTGTGCTTCTGCTGAAATCTCAACACCTGAATAAAGTGCCACAAATGGCAAAATTTTACATGGACAGAAAATAAAAATATCATGGCACTTGGACAGGATAAACTAGAAAATAACTAAGCAAGCTGGAAATGGGTACTGGTAGTTTTTGCCAGTGTCATTTTGCTAATGTTTTATGGCGAATGATAGACCTGAACCTGTCCAACATTCAGAAGCACAATAAGGAGTGGGGGGCTTTTTGAGTGTCACTAAAATGAAAGTATTTGAATTCCTTTTTAAAGTCAGAGTCACCTTGATTCAGCTTAGAAGCAATTTGTGTTGTGTTGGATGGTGTCTTACCCCAGTGACCCAAGCACATGTAGTAGTAGCAGGTGGCATAGGATTCTCACTAAGGTAGGGGAGTGTTCAAGTGGTGCTGCATACGCCAGTTGTTTCTGAACATATTCCAGCCCTGTGTTAGTAAATGAAAGAGCTGTCACCAGAAATATACCCTGTGGTTCAATACTCCATAACTACTAAAATAGTCCTCTAAAGTGGCATACACAAATAACTTTGAGAGACCCTAGTGCTGCATGAAATTACATTGAAAGCCGAGTGGACACCTGCTTTGATCTGAACTGATACATGTGAAAATATGTGAAAATATCAAGGAGCCTTGATGATGCAGTAGAATAGTTCAGGATTTGATTCGTCATGTCATCACAGTCAGTAAAACTTACCTGGAGGTATAAAGACTTCCCTTGTTTAAAGAAGTCATGATGAAAAATAACAGAATGCAAAATGTCTGAGTGAGAGAGGAGAAGTAAATTAGTGAAAATAGCAATGCAAAATGTAGTGTTTCTTACTGTAAAAAAACCCTGTAATAAGTTTTTTTGTTGTGGGGTAAATGTATCAAGTTGCTCTTGTCTTTAATTCCTTTAAGCAAGAAAACCATGTCTAGTAAAAACACTGGGTGCATAATGTGTAATGTGAATGAACACTGTAATACCATAGTTTTGCTATATATTATTTCTGATGACAGGACAAGGAGTAAAGTAAAAGCTACTTCCAGCTGAAGTCTGTGGTCATGTCATAGTTAGAACTGATTATTAGAGAGTAATTTCCTTGTAATACAACACAAATTATACAAGCAAGTTGATATTTTGATTTGATGAATGATTCACTTTGCAATTTTTGTTTTCCCAGCTGCAGCCAGTTCTGCAGGTAGCTGAGACTAAGAGGATGAGAAATTCTCACTGTCTCTTCATTCTTAATTAGTTCATTGATCCTTTGTGTACTAACCCCTGTAAACACTGAAATTTCACTACAGTTTTCCCCTAAATTCATTCTTGCCTGAAAATCCGTGTCATCTCATATTTCAAATAAAATGTACTTTATATAAGTCGGATCTTCACTTTGTAGTCTGCTTACTATATGGGCAGGCTTCACATTTTTCGGATGTTCTTATTCACTAGAACCTCTTTCAAATAACCACATTAAGTCAAGAACATAATAAGTACGAAAATCATTCCACTGTCTGCCATCACCTCTAGTTGTTCCCCATTACTGTAACTCATGAGAAAAAAAAACAACTCTGGCAGTAAAAACTTATGTATTTAAACCTAGGTATATTCTCTACTTTTTTCTGTTTTTATACCCTCTCTTTAGTACATGTTTTGGAGCATGCAATTTTCCATAATACAGTTAGTTTCCTTTTACCTGATGCAATGGGAATACCCTTTGTCAGGGTAGCCTTGGAAAATGTGGCTGTCCCCTGGAACTCCTGTAGAAATAGACACCAGGAAAACTTAAGCATACACACACATCCTGATGACTGCACAGGAGTAGGATGGCTCATGTGTAACACAGTGTGTGTTGAACAAGACAGCATAAACGGGTTGGCTAATTCTGAGGTAACTCCTGCATTTGTGTGTAAAGCTCTACAGCGCTCTCTGAACCAGAAAAGTTTATTTGCTCACATATTGCCTTTTAACTTAGATGGGCCCCTGTACATGCAACGAGGCCATTCTAATAAATCTCTATGGACATGAGATTTGGGTTCATCATTAAAGTACCTACTTGTTAATTAAGGCTCAGCTTGGGTATAAGCCACCTTGTTGACTCTGTTTCAGTGTTGGCTATACTAGAGCAGACCTAATCTTTTTAAATGGACCCTCAAGAAAGTCAACGCTTTGTTCTTGGTTCTCATCAATCTCTGTTAAGAGCTGCTTATCTTAGTGCTGTGTGCTGATGGACATAGCTAAACCTGTATATAGAAAACTGAGATTAGTCAGTAGGATCCTTCCTATTTTTGCAGTTTTAACATGTAAACATGTTCATATCTCCAAAAGGAATACAGCTGCAAATCTCTGTGTCTATTTGTCCATGATGCATTGCTGGGAATCAGGAAGATTTGCATTTCTGTAACTTATAGCTACAAAGCTCAGTCGGTGCTTAAGTAGTTTTTGAAAGACTGGAAGGCAGTGCTAATAAGGAAGTGTCATGTTGAAATGCAGTTTTCATTACATAGCCCATAGATTTTTAAATGCTTGTAACTTCAAGTGCTTTTCAAGGGGCTAGAATTATTCTGGGCTCTGTTTCAATTTAAGGTCATTAATTTTTAAGTTTTTTTTTTAAAAAGGAAGAAAAGAAAAAAGAACACCAAACCTCTTTATTTCTAATTAAGAGGAGATAAAGGTGTGTTTTTTTTTTTAATCTACAGTACCAAAAAAATAAAACTTTTGTTTAAAGCATCCTTGTTTCATAGACTGTGCAAACCTTTGAACAGTAATCATCTCATAAAGAAAACTGGTGCAATAACTCTGGGTCTTTCCCTGTAAAATACAGTACTTTATGAGATATTAACTCTGTAACTATTACACTGCTTTGTACGTAAAAGGAAAATTGCTGAAATAGTTTTTGTGAAAAGCAGTCGAACCTAAAATACTAGTATAAAATTGAACTGTGAGTTGTGGTTCCATAAAGTTTGAACTGTTTCATGCAAAGGTAATTTGGCGTAAAAGAAGTTATACTCAAGCAGTTAGACTTGTAATGCATACAAATTTAATTTACTTATTGATACTCAGTTTTCTAGGAACACATGGTAGAAAGGCAAAAGCTATGATTATTAGTAAAATTATGTTCACTGAATATTTACAAAGTTGCTTCTTCTCGACTGTTGGAAATATGGTATATAAAATTGTCACACTGTAATGATATAGTATCGTACATATTAGAAGTTCTTCTGAATGAAATAAAGTTATCTCAGCACTTATCTCTTTCAAGGAGTTAAAACACAACCCATAGACTCTCACATTAAATCTAGAAAAGTTGGGGTCTTTTACTTACTCAGGTTTACTTTACTTTAAACAATATTGCATTACCGTTTTGTTTTGCTTTGTTTGCTAAGAGAATGCTATATGGACAGTACCTCTATTTTTGCTGGTCAGAATAAAGCAAAAACACGATAAGGAAATGTACACCGAAGTTTTCTCTTAAAATATTTTTTTTACAATTCAGACATGGGTAGCGTTTTCTTTAGAGATCACTAGCAGTGAGGTGAAAGTTAAATGAGTTTCTTAAGTGTAAAGTGCAAACACTATGGCATGTGGCATAACGTGTACGATGGGAGGGATTGCGTAGGCTGAAAACAGTGTAAGCATAAGCAGATTATTTTCTTTATATAGAGTAAGCTGGGTGTTTCAGTCATTAATTCAGTGCAGCTTTCAAGTAAAACTGTCTAAGTTTGGAAGGGGTCTTCGGAGAAGGGGAACAGTGCTGATTATAAGACGTGTAACTCGAATGTCAGATTCCTGAGTATACGAGTAATTGGATTTGGTTTGCAAAGACGATGGATAGCACTGGCAAATTTAAGTATGCTCTAACCATGTATCTTGTCATTAATAGAAGAGATGATGCAAGTATTTCTTTCAGGAGGCCGTGAGCACACAGGGCAGATGTGAGGATTTTAGCCAGGGGTGTGGCAGTGCTCTTACAATGATTTACAAGGATAATGCACAATTACAAAGGGCTTCTCCTCACTTCTCTGTACTGCTGTGGGAGTGGCTGAAGCTGGATTTTTTCAGCTTAAGTGCTTAATGAGACTGGTGAATGAAATCACAGTTTTGATTTCAGCCTTAACAGCTTAAGGCATCTGTGGGTAGAAGTAATTTTAAGCATCTAACTCTTAAATTTAAGCTGATTAACTATACTGCTCCACTCCCTAATCTCTCATCCCTTTCAACATATAGGCCATTACTTTTAATTTCTCCCTCACCCCAACATCTTAAAGTCATTTTAGAAGATGATTCTAATCGAATCGATTGCCATTTTTCTCTTTTGTGCTTCTTTAGTCCTGTGTGTGTATATTACAACAGTGTGTTATGTGGACAACAAAAAATACTTTTTCATTTAGCTCAGCTTATATATTAAATTGTTCTCTCCCATTGACCATGTCTTCAGATGTTAACTCACAACCAAAATTTAAGATTTATTCATCACTCTGACCATTTCCTCTACTTGTGTAAGTCCACAGAGGATTATCATTGTCGTTAAATCACCCTTCCACAGAGTAAAGAAAGGAAAAGTGAGATACTGAAGTCTTAGATAGGAAAACAGGGAGTAGGGCTTAAGTGCAAATCTGAATACAGTTATGGCCCACTGGTTTGTAGGCCATATTTCTTTGTTGAATGCTCATTCCTCATAGTACATGTGTCATGTTAGTGTCTAAAATATGTATCTAGTAATTAGAACATGATGAGAGCCTTTGATTAAGCCTTCAAGCAAAACAAAACAACACAGACCTCCAAACCCAACAAACAAGTAAAAAAAAAAAACCAAAAAATGCACCAAAAACACCAAAGAAAATTGATCATTTTTTAAATCTGTCTTCCTCCTTTTTCTGCCTGCCTCCTTCCATTCATTCACCATCCCCCTCCAAAATTTGGATCAGTGACACAACACTTTTCAGCTTTTAGTAAGCATACAGTTTTCAGAAGACTTATAAATCCTCCTTAAATGTAATCTTGATAATACTAAAGACAGAGGCACAAAAGGTTCTCAGATGGATGAGAATGCTTTATCAGAAAGTGCAAAGGCTTCTTCAGCTCTGTGGTTGTGCATCACCTTTCCCAGTGGTGAGGACATCTGTCTGAGGTACCAGTCATGCCTGTTTCCTGCATTTCATCCCAGTCTCCACCCAGAGTGCTCCTCAGTAGGCATCTCATGTTCTCCTCAGAGGAGCAGGCTTGGATCTCAGGACTGGTCACATCCACAGTGTGACAGTAGCTCCCTCTATGGAAGGACACAGGAGGAGGAGTTCACCTTTCCAGTATGCTGACAAGGAACCTGTGGCTTTGGAAGACTGGGATATCAGATCCAAGTCACTTGAAGCAAAAATGAAACACAAATAGGTCTGAGACACTCCCTTTCCCCACCCTTTGATGAGCACAAAGACAAGAATTGTATCCACCTTTTATCTTTCCCAATAATTTGCAATCCACTATCCAGCTATTTTTCTGCATCTAAACATCAGACAGCTCTCAGGGTCTTGGGTGAAGCCCATCGTGTCCCACCTGTGGGTCGAGATCTCTCAGGTAATCACTGATTTGATCCTCCTTCATGCCCAGTAATTCCTCTCCTATGCAAATTTTACCTCTGGAAACAGAGGACTGGAAGACCTTGTTTCACCTTCAGGCTGAGGCAGAGAAGGCATCAGTTACCTTAATGTGTACTTTTATCAGCTGTTATTAAATCACGTACTGTACTTATATCTCCTGTCATTAAATCACCCACAATTCCACCACAACCCAGATTTTCCTCATTCCACTTCTGCTATGTAAGTGGTCTCTTTGTGTTCAATTTCTGTTGCAAATCTTACCTCTAGTTCTGCTTCGGCCTTTCCTAATACCATCCTTGCGCACCCTGGCAATGTTTTCAAACTCCTCCTTTGCAGCTTGTCTCTGCTTCCACCTCCTGACAGAGAAGGGAGTTTTATTCCATATATATTTAGTTTTAGTGATATGAATACTTACTGCATGTGTGTGAAAACAGGGAAAACTGCATATAAACTAGAAGCAGTTGTAGCTTGCACTTTGAGATGCATAGTGGAGTCTCCTACATGGACCTTCTCTCATCAGTTTGTATGTAACAGTTACTGGGTGAAAAAACAGTATTAAATGCTTCTGTATGGGTGATGTGATATGCACAATATGAAGTGTTTGCTTTCTGTAATCGTTTGTCCTCAGCATCACTGGAGTGACCGTAATTTAGCTCTGTTTCTTTATAAATGCAGTACAAAAAAAAGCTGTGTTTGACTAATGCTTTTAGCATTCCAGTCAGTGATAAAAATGTTTGGAATCATAGTTCTATTACTTTTCTAACTCACTATTGATACTTATCTTGGAGAAAAACATGTCTTTCTTTGAGTTCTGTTTTCAGAAGTCCAATATGTGTGTTTTGTAGTAATGGACGTGGAAGTTGAGGACTTGAGGGCAAAGGAGTTTTTTAAATGTAATTTCTCGAGTTAATGCTTCAGGTTTTGACGTAGATTTGGAAATTTTACGTAAGATAAAGATATTTCAGAAGGAGAACTCCATTAGCGAACTGGAAAACCAGCATAGAAAATACTGACAGATTTTTTTAACCACTTGCAACTAAGTCACAAGTCTTTTATATATTGTAGGATCACTGAATCTTAAATATAGTCTATATGAAAAATGAAAAAAAAACCCACTGAAAAATATCAGTTATGTTCATCTGTAGTTGTTCTGTGCAGTAACTTTTTTTTACCTACTGTGTCTGCACCTACCACTATAGTAAAACATTTATTTGAAAGAATCACCAGTTATTCTGTTCCACATATTTATTTTAATAATCTAAGCAATTTTCAATTACTATCTTTTGATATTCAATATAATTATGGCTATTATCCACATGATGATCAAATATTTTCTTTTCATAGTTTCTTGTTACTGTTCACTCATACAGAGACACTATGATGTTTATTTGTTGTGAAATACATATGACAAAAAATGTTACTGAATATTCCAGAATTCATAATTTAAGGAAAGTAATGTAGTAATGTAGTAATTTAGAAGAGTTATTCAGTGAATCAAATCAAACCCATTACATATGACAAGATACGAGCCTTATTTAGATGCATTAAGCTTCAGCTATTTCTGTCTTTTCTAAAATCAGGTCAGCCATATTGTGATATCAAAATGTACACTTAGGGCACTCATGTAACTTTAACAGCCCTATCACCACTGCCCACACAACCTTAACTGCTTTATCACAGCTGCTTTCAAACACGCACTTCAATTTCATTGAAACCTTCAGGGCAGAGTATATTTGTACACAGAAATAATTCTATTTTTTCATAGTAGAGCTTATGTCAGACTTGAAAGTTGGCTGTTACATAACTGAAAACATTTTGGTAAGTCACCGATGTCACAGAACTTAAAAGGTACGCGTTATGCTTTTAAATACGGATTTTGAAACCTGACTGCGGTTTTTATCTACAGATAGCATGGCTAGTTATTTCCTTCCAGCAGAGTTTGGGACACATGACCAGAGTACTGCAGCAATAGAATAAACATTGTAAAATAAAGGGCAAAGAGCTTGTTGGGATGTGCCTCTCAAATGTCACACAGGTGTTAATTCAAGTAAATGGATGACCTGAAGAGCGGCAGCGTAGTGCCAAATGGTTCCAAAATCCTGAGTGTCACTACTGATATCCCTGGGCAGCTACACTTGTCAGTAGTAGTACACAAGTGGATACTGCAGTCTATTTTTACAAATATTAATTGCAGGAGTGGGCATAAAAGCAAGGAATTGTGTAGGTAGATCCTTGATATCGATATTCCCTTCGGATTTACTTGTATTAATTTTAGAGCTGCACTGCATATGCCAATATTCTTGAAGTGTGAGTATCTGTATGTGTCAACTGTAGAATACCTCAAATCCAGTTGATAATTGATTCATCTGAACTCTGTCATATCGTGGAGAAACAAGACCACTTCAGTACTGTGCTGTCAAGCTCTGTGCTATCAGAAACCCTGTGGAAAGCATTCCTATTTTTAAAGTCAAAAAATATGTCAGATTTATTGTCCTGATAATTTTTAAGGTTTGTTCATGGCTATTTGTAATTTTTATATTGTGAGAATGCAGAGTGCAGGTCTGGCCTCACAACATTCCGTTTTAAATTCCCAATACATGAAGTATAATGTTGACTTGTAAATTGGTCCTTTCTCTCTTAGCACACCCAAATTCGTATTTTAGATTTGGTAAGTAAATGCTTCTGCTGCCTTATGGTGGATAGCAGCTTGATCTTGGATCTCAGCAACTATGTTTTGACCCTCTGTGGGAAGAGAGGATATAAAATATGTGCCACAGAGTGGCACTGAGTGATTGTTGGGAGTAAAATGGGATTAAAGAGTAAATCCTACCTCTGTAACACTGACAGACGGATTTCATAGTGTGAGGAAACAAGATAAGCGGTAATGAAGAGGAAGTGTTAATCTTATGTATTGTGTTTTTCTTTAATGGTCATAATTTTTGATTTTTGATTCGAATATGGTTAAATTTACCTCATTACTTAACACCTCCCACCAAGGAGGACTCTGTTTTGTGCCAAAAAACAGAGACCTGCATTCTCTGCTGTAAAGTTTAACTGACCTTTGCTTCAGTGTTACACCTAAAACATACTATATCTTTAAAGGCTGAGGTGTCAGTACCTAAGGATCCTGAGAGGCAGAATCCTCATTCTCTTCCTTCGTTTGAATGTGATAAATTTCCTTCATATATATAGGATTTCAAAATGGAGCTCATGTGGGTAAACAGTGAGTATAATATGTGTGCAGGTGTAATAGTCCAGTGGTGATGATACTAGATGTTTCTGTAGCAGATACTTTTAAGAGAGTTATCTTACCTGTCTTTGTGTTAAAGATTTAAAATAGTTTTTTATTACCTGGTTTCTGGAAGCTTTTGTATTCAGCTTGGCTGTAATGAAAACACCAGGGTTATTCGTTTATAAAGGACGTGTGTTTAACGGACTCTGGAAATGAAATCATGTATCTCTGTTGTCCTCCTTATATTTTGGTTAGGCATGTAATCTTCTTGCTTTGTTAATGACTTTGTTTAGAAGCCTCACTGAATACCCACTCAATATTATTTAGTTTTCATTTTCTCAACGAACATTAGTAATGATTTACTTAGGGCCACACTGGAGTTTATATTATTTTTTTTGGCCTCACAGTATCTAGCTATATTGGTTTTACTGTAGCTGAACTGTGTTTTATTTGCTACCTAAGAATGATTTTTAAACTATTTGTACATCTCAGATTGGTAAGAAATTATTTTAGTCAGTTCTCCCTAGTTAAATTCATATCCTTAGTATTTTTCTAAAGATTTGGAATTTCTGCCAGTAGGCTTTAATACAAATAGCTTTGGAGCTTGACTGAAAAAGTAATTTCCATTTGTTTGTTCACTTATCTTAGAAATGGTTTCTCAATGTCCTAGGTTTGAAAAGATGAAACTCTTTTAACTTTGAAGTTTACATAGGAGTGTCTTTCTTAATTTTTCTGGTTCTATTTGTTGTGGTTTTTGTTGCTGTCACTGTTTGCCTGTAATGATGCAATCATGGTGAATACTGTTTTCCTGGGAGGCTTTTTAAATTAGAGAAGAATGCCAGACGCTTCAGCTTTCTGGCTTTTGTCAGTTTCAGAAAGTATCTCAATGATTTCAGCAAATTCTTGCCTCTTCATTTTGATAACTTTTGACAATTAAGATTATGATAAATTTATATTTCATTATAAGATAACATAATTTTCTACTTTGTTGACCTGGGGGTTTGAGGCCGAAGAGCATGGTGTGGCAGGTATGAGGCAATACAAGTTTACCACACAGGCTGCAGTGACTTTGCCTTTTGGTAACACTGGTTGGTACAACGTGGTACCAAATCTGTATAACCATCCCCTTGTATAAATTAAAGCTGCATCTTTCCATGTGGGATGCTAGTTCAGAATGAAGATATATGGTTTTTAGTGCCTTCAACCTATCAGTTTGAATCCCATGCAACAGAGTTTATTGGCTGTCAGTGGCTTATCTTTCCTCTCCTACCCAAGATTTACAGAGTACAAGTACACATCTGAAGTAGGAAGAGGCCAATCTTAAGTGTGTAAAGGATGTATATTATCAAATATTTCAATAATCCGATTAAGTTTTTCCTTCTGCTTTTGGAGTATGAGGGTATCCTAAGAGTTTGTCTGTAGTCTGAATCTTCTCTTAAAACAGAGTAAAAGGCAGTGTAAAGAAAGAACGGTTTTGTCCCAAAAGCTTTTTGAATCATCTTCATCACAGGTCCCCCTTTCTTGTGTACTAGCAAAAGGTGTACACGCTAAAAGCAACAGTTTCAGCACATGTATTGGACTGTCTGAATTGTTATACTACTTTACATGCTGGAATATGAGTCACATTTACTTCTACCACTATGCAATTCAAATGCATATCCAGAGTAGTTAATCATGAAAGGGCTCAAAGTTAGGGCAGAATGTAACAAGATTAGGTTGGTTGCTTACCAGCCAAAAATCAATAAAAGAAAATCTAATTATCACTTGAACTCTGTCCTTGTCAAATCAACTGTGAATTAAAAAGGCCGGTGTCCTAAGGCACAACATAATAAATAAAATAAACTTTGAAACCTGTTTCAGGAAGGAAATAAGATTTTCTTTCTTCTTGAATAACTAAAAAGACATGTGACGTACATCCCTGTACTTTGTGTATCTTCTCCACTAATGAACCAAAGCAAGCTTAATGTTAATTCTCAGTGGCAAAGTTTTTGCTTAATAAACTATCTTTTTTATTCTCACTCAGTGATATTAAATTCATGAAGAAATGAATATAGAAAAAACCCCAAAGCAATATGCACAACCTGTAGCACTCCTGTCTGGTTTTGATTGACTTTCAGGGATTCATGATGTGCACAGACATCAGGAAAGTCTGAAGGACTCTCTTCATTTCTAAGATTGTATGGGAGAATGTGCATTTTTTTAAAAAAACAAAACCCCCTCCTCCCCCAGCCCCTCTTTAGTTACAGTGTTTCAGCGTGTCATGACAGGAACAGTTTAAAGTCGTTGGAACCGGCGATCTTTTTCAAGTTGCAAATCGTGCGGATAAGCATTTTGCTTCTGACTGATTTCAAATAGATTTCTTCAGGGTTTCTCCCTTGGTTGTGACTTCTATAGTGATAGTTCAAATAACTTTAATTGTTTAATGGTGCTATTTTTTGTTCCAGAACTAGTTAAGAAGGAATATCCCATTTTCACTGCATAGTTGCTTTCCAAAGATAAACTTCCCTTTGTTTCTGACCATGCTGAAAGGCAACTGACAAGCTTCAAACAGAAGTTCAAAGAAGCTTCTAGAGAGTGGGACACTTGATTGAGATGCTATGTTCAACATAACCATGGCACATGTGTCTTTTAGAAGACGGGATTACTCTTGACCATTCTGTATCTTAAAAAAGACCAGCCATCAACAGAACAAAAAAAATTGCTCCAACTACTCAGTGTATGGAACTGAACCCTTGATTGTGTAGGGCTTTAGTTTTTCTGTTATTGCCTGGTAGTAGTCCAAGGAAACACTTTGTGAAAGTAGGAGTTATGTTTAACCCCTATAATAATAAAAAGAGGTGTGTCAAACATACTTTAAGTCTTCCAATAGAGTACATTACTTCACACCTATTTTGTAGCCCGTGTAAATGGCATTGTACTGAGGAATTATGGAAAATAGATTGATTTTGTTTGTAACAGAGCTAAAGAAGAATAGAAACCTAAGTGCCAGCAATCATCCATAGAATTTGGAGTTAGCAAAATAGCAAATAATGATAAGGAAAAATACAAAATTTGTATCTCCCTTAAGCTTACTTTATAGTGGGTACAGAATTTGCATAACTGTAGGACTGAAGCCTGGAGAAGTGTGGAAAAAACAACTTGAAAAATGTGCTTCATCTATTCCATTTAAATTAAAACACTTAGTGTAAAGAAACAGTGAGTGAGTTTTTCAGGGACCATTTTTTTTGCCTCTTTGCTTTTCGAAGATGTGTTTTAATTTTGACACTCAAATGATCTGATACTCATCAACATTTTCTTCCCAGAGATATCATAGCATTCTGTGCTCAGAAATGTGAAGTGCTATGTTTTTAGGTGGTATGTGATTTTTCTTTTTGCCCCAAGCCTCATTTAGGTAGAATTTTCTGATATTTGTTAAAAATAAAAAAACTTTTATTTTGCCAGAGATGTGTCTTATCTCACTCTTCTGTAGGTAGTTCACTGTAGCATTCTTGTCTTTTTGTTCTGTTTTTCATTGCCTTTGGTTCTATTTTACTTGTTTTATAAGCATCAACCAGATTTGGTCTTAAAGATGTTTGATAGATATATTGTCCAATCCAGGTCTAATGGTCATCGTTCTCCTCCATCTTTCAACAGTATTATTTCTGATAATGTGACTTAGTATTATTTGGACTTGGCTTAGGTACCTCATATTGTACACATTTTCTTAGCTCAACCTCAGCATATCTTCTTGAATCTCACTCCATCAAACTTCATTGTTAAATATCACCCTTAAATTTTCCAAGCGTCATTTGACATAGATGTTCAAGGCATTGTGGTGCCTGTTCCTGTTAGGCTCACATTATGTGCCTGAAATAATTGTCTTAGGTACTAATTATCTTCCTAAACACTTAGGTAGTATTTAATATATAGTTGCCCCTTGAAAGTAATAGTGCTTCAGATAAAATACAAATCATAAACATTAAAGCCAACCTGTTCATGTTTAACCTATAAACAGCAATGGGAATCATAAATAGGGACATTGTGAGAAGTTACCAAAGCCTTTTATGTACAAAGATTATTGCAAAAACTGACACAGCAGCAAAGGGAGAAATAGGGTGTGTTGATTTTAATAAAGATACAAGGAACATGCGTCACCTAAGAATGTTAACACATTCAGGAGAGAGTTGAATACAATTGCAAATGATAAAGTAGACTGATAGAACAAGGTAATAAAAAGGCTTCACAATAGAGAAAATCATACCCTTTCAGATCATCTCTTAAGCAAAATGTCAAATCAAAGTGGGAGGCAAAATATCCCAGGATCACAGATTATTAAAATCTACTTATGTAATCTTGAAAATCTTAATTCTCTAAATATGCAAATAAAAAGATTCATTGAGTGACTTTATAGGTGGCTTGAATTTCAGCTTTAGAAGAGAAGGGCTTGATAAAATAACTCAAAACTCCCCCCAAAAAACCAAAAAGCAATTCCAAAAAAGCCACCTGATTTTAAGCCCCGTTTGTGTAATCATAAAGTATCTTAGATGTGGTAAAATTTATTAAAGCTTTCAGAAATTCTGCGTTAAAATAACTGTCAGTTTTTGGTGCCTTCTTAGCAGGGATTCTAGAAACTGCTACCAATCCAGTCTCATAGTTAAAAAAAGAGCTATCATAAGCCAGTAAGGAGTAGCTGGTTTATATATTCACTCTGCCAAATAAAAAGCAAAATATGTCTGGTTGTACCCTACACATCATTAAGTGATAATCCTGCTAGAGCATCTTTTTGTTTTAAAAAAAAAATCCCTTTATAGATTTTTGATGGGAAGCTTCTTTCTCTTTCACGACTCAATGCAATAATAAGTCAGTAGGGACAAGGATGGTGTTTTATTTCCTGATTTCATGCTGTGAATAAGCAGTAAATTCAAGAGCCTGTATCTTAATTCTGTGGGCAAATAGCAAAAGAAAATTGCTTTATTTCTGTATTGACAAAGTTCTTTTAATCTGGTGAAGAAAAAACTTTGATTTTTAAGTCTCAAAAAATGTTGTTCAGTACCAATTTTAAAGTGCGATTTGAAAAGTATAAAGATTAGAACTGTTGGATAAGATAACTCAAGTATGTCCACAGTTGCCCTTGCTGCCCAGTTTACTGGCTTTAAGTACCTGTTCTGAACTGATTCACTCTGCCTAAGTATCATTTCAGGGAAAACATGTGCTGCAAAAGCTTGAAGTAGAGAAGGTGTTTGATTGTCATCTAATTCTGTGGCAGTTCCTGATGGAGGCAGGGAGGATGAGTCCTCGTACTGAGCATGACACAGCTGCATCACACAAGCAGGAAATCTGGCCTTGGCAGCTTACCAAGGGACTGCTACTTCAGGGTGAATCACTTTTTTGCACTTTCTGCCGGGTCTGAGCCCTGTCTCTGGGAGTTACTGTCACCCACATTCCTCCGCTGAGCTGCTCTGCAGAAGGGTATGGCATAAACAGCCTGGTTTGAGCTGAAGGTGAATGTAAAGAGCTTTTGTCTTCCATTTACTTCCACCAGCTGAGAAGTTCTTTGAAATTGTGCAGCTGCTGAACTTTCTACTCTTGGAAGTCTCAGTGTTCCAGTAAGTGTTTTCTACGGCCCTAACCCTTAACCCCTCTACAAGTAGAGGCCGTAGAAGTCTTATTATTTCCTGGTATCACATGGACTTCTCAAGAGTTTGGTGTCCTTTTGGTTACTGCTTCTGTAAGTGTTGAAACAGAACAAGGCCCCGAAGAGTTAATTGAGAATGCAGGCCTTGCTCTTAGCTGAAGGAAATCAGAATCCAGGGTTTAGCTGGAGCTGGTACTGTGCACCAAAAGAATGCTTACACACCTACATAAAAGGACATAGAGTAGAGAGCACAAAAGATAAGGGGCGAAATAGGGGCTTGAGTCCAAGAGTCTTGCAAAACTCAGCATGAAGTCAGCAGAATCAAGAGAAAGTTGAAAAGTTCACCGAGGATGAGGAAAGAAAACGACCTCTAACGAGGCTGAAGTAACAGGATCTCCCACCAAAGATCACCCCAAAAGGAAGACTCCGCCCCAGACTCTGCCCTGACTCTACGTGTTATGAATATTATAACTAGATGTTGCAATTATATGAATATGTATGTAAAATGTTGCAATCTCTCACAGAAACTGTATATGTTCCTTGATTTGTGCCAAGGATTTCGGAGCTTCTTTGTCCGATGTGAATCGGGGAGCTCTCCAACGTTGCAATAAATTCCTTAGCTGTTTAAAGGCTGTAAACTCTGTCTCTAAACAGAGCCTTTTTGGGCTTCAGTGTTAATACCTTTATGCAACCTTCATGTCCCCCATTGGCCTTTTTCTGTTACCTGTTACCACCTCTGAAGATTACAAAAAGTTGTTATTTATTTACTGGGGGAGGAGGAGGCACTAACTCTCTATAGCCTTCTCTCCATATGTTCCCTGGGGTCTTACACATGTATCTATTCCCTGGCTAGTAAATCCTGGAAAGTTTTAGGTGACTTCTTTCAGGTTACCAATGAATGGCAGGAGGCTTTTAGTTCTGGGGAAGAGAAGAAAAGCGGCTGAGGCAGACAAAAGTACTTTCTCTTGCTGATCCCTAGGGCATATGAAACAGAAAAGAAAGCAGAAAGGATACAGAGACCGAGTGTTCAGGGTAATTCACGGCATCCGGACTTTTTTTTGGATTTGCTGAATCACACAGGAATTGTGACCCAAGGAAGGGCCAAAATGAAAAAGGGGAAGTTAAGGAAAGAGGACGCATGTGCCCTGTACGAGTACAAAGCTGTTCTCTGACTTTGCCAAGGTAGAGTAGGATACACATTGAATATTTTCAGCCTGTAGCAAAACAGTCCTTTGTCTTACTCTCTGCCCGGGTTATATTGCACAGATGTTGCTTCTGCAAGGTACTGCAGGTGCGTTGGACTTCAGTGTTTCCTTGGTATAACAATATGTACTATCATTAGAGGAAAAGGACCCAGTGCCCTTTCTGCTCTTACTGTTTGGCAGCTTTCAGTGTATTTATGGAGACACTTGAAAAAAAATGAACAACCAATCTCCCCAAATAACCTAAAGCAAAACAAAAAGCCCAGCATCAAAACAACTTAAAGAAACATATGTGCGTAAAAGTTTGTCATGATAGATTTAAAATAGGGAGGAAATTTGATACTCCAAGCTTAGCCTTATTAGTCTCTGCTTGCTGGCTGCTTCTGAGGTTAAGGTTTGGGGTTTTCTCTCAGCATTTGCATGTATATATGTATATTATTAACTATTTTTTTCATGGTTAATCTTTATTGTATTGATAGCAATTGTTGGCTATTCCCTCAACTTCTTAAACAATTCTCTGAAGGAAAGAAAGGCCTGAAAGGAAAGAATGAAGGATGAGATTAGCATTCTACACTAATGCATATATTGTGGCAGGGAGGGTAGCTGAGTTGAGTGGAAAATATCTAGAGAAACAGTACACTGCTCTGGTACTTTTAACTGCATGGTTTAAGATTGGCATCTGATACAGATATCAAGGAAATGGGCTACTCTGAGTACTTAACTAGCTGCTGTTTTGTATTTCCCTTGCCAAGGACATCTCTGAAATTCTTGGCAATGTAGGGGAAGTGCAATATCATCTCATTACCATCAGTTTTATTAATAGTAAATAGTAGGTATGGCTATGTAGAAGCATTCTGTGGTGAACTTCTGCTAAATGGATTGGTTTAGATTATTTTACAAACCCTCTTTTAGCAGCGTAAGGAGTATCTATTCAGATACCCTCCTAGCTTTCTTAAATGTTTTGCTTATAATGTTTGTCTACTTCATAGAATGAAGATCATTCAAACGGTGTATTAAGATGCAATATGATTCACCAACAGTGAGCTACAGATGGTCTATTATTGAATTACTAAGTAACAGTGGGAAGAGCAGGACGATAATTACGGCATTTACCTGCGCAGGGGCCAGCAAGCTGTTCAGACCTAGCTGTCTGAGGGGAAGACTTGCTGGTTTACACACTAAACCTTATTTTTTTGTTCACTTACTGGTAATCAGGAGGCAACTGAGAAAACGGAAGCCCTTTTCAAGATGGGTTAGCATAGACTAAGACTCCGTTAAGGGCATTCTCCAAATTTCTACTTCTATGCCAAAGATTTCGGTCAGTCTATAAATAGTTACAGTCAAATGCTAACATTATGCACAAGAGATCATAGCTGTGTATCTAGTATCTCAGCATGCGATGTGAGCAGTTTCTTGTGGGGAGAAATGTGAAAAACATGCTTTGCTAGAATTTAGCTCAGTGTCTAATAGACCAAATGCATTTTTGGTCCTTTTTATCATCTTTAATACATTCTCACATGCTGTGTTTTTTTTATTTCTAATCCAAGTGCCATATAGATAAGCAATTTACACACACATTTATCACAAGAAGGGTGCAACAAGTATGTAGTAATCTATAGACACCACAGCAGAAAAGTATAATTATCCATACCCAATTTACAACTGAGTAGGAAAAGAATGGTGTTTTTCTATAAAAAAATAACACCTATGCAATTAGCGGTGAAGATGGTCCATCACATCATTTAAAATGTATTTCGATGACAGTGTCTGCTAATTTTAATCCTTTTTGTCTCAAAGTTTAAATAGAAATGAATTACACAAACTCATTTTCTTTTTAGCAGTCCAAGTACGTGTTTGAAAAATGTCTGTGGGAGAACAAAATCCCCAAGGTGTGTTTCGGGATGATTTCTATGTTAGAAAACAGCAGAAGGCCTGATCACTCACCAGTTTTTATTGACTGTGCAGTACTGTATCGGTGCATGAATTTTGTCTCAGATTTCCTCAAGTTAGCTCAAGTAGCAGAATTATGCAGTCCTGTTCAATGTCAACAGGTGCACCCAAATTTTGTCTCTTTAAACAGTACATTATGGTTTAAAACTCTTTTGATAAACATCTGACAGAGAAGTCTGCTCATATTCTTTCTATTCTTTGCTTAGAAATATCACTGAATCACACATTTGATTATGTAGTTTAACTATGAATTTAATATTAAGCACATGCCCCAAATTCCTCTTTGTGCATAATATATCGAGCCAAACAGATGTATGTGTTTATGCATTTTATTTCATTGGAATCACAGTAACTAATACTTTACTGTAGATTAAAGCCTTTTGTTTTACGTTATTGTCTCAAAAATCACAATTTAAGGCATGAAGACTTGGAGAGGATGATCAATTGGATGTCATGTTAGCTGTGGCTAATGACTTTAAATGGAAGAAGCTTTTTAAAATGGTGGGAAATGACTGATGTATAAATAAAGCCTATTCTTCTCACTTTTTTTCTCATAGTCAAAATGCTCCCCCCGAACTGCTGCAGATGGTTACAGTCTTTCTCAAACTTTTTTTTGTCTCGCATTTCCACAGCATTAGTCTTGATTATTTCTGTTGAATTGCTTTAGGGAACCCAACATTAACATTCATTTGCAATATCCAAATAGGATGATGCGGTATGATAGCTTGTTCTCCAAAGAAGGTCATTATTTTTTCTTTAACACTTCATACAGAAATTCTATAGCCTGACGTATTATCAGAATTTCCAGTAGCTCCTCTTAGTAAAAGAAGCTGCTGTTGGCAAAGGTTCAATATTATAAACTTTCACAGTGTATTTAGTTTGTATGTCTGTTTCTGTATTAACATAATTCCATACAGTATTGGATAGTGTTTCTATTGTTCATTTAAAGATTAGTATAATCTGTCATTTCACATAGTTTCATTTTGTTTATTTCCTAGAATCATTAAAAAATTGAGCTAAAGGAGACCTATGAGGTCATCTCATTCATCCTTAGAGTGCAGAGGCAGAAGTAACTCTACAACTAAGTTATTATTGCCATTAAGTAAAATGTCATTTTTCAGTTCAAACTTTCCCTGCTTCAAATGTTTGATTAACTCAATCATGAGCAATTTGCATGTTACTTCTCATATGGAAAAGTATTGGCAGGTACTGCAGTTTTAGCTTATTCTGCCTCAACTCTGTTTCCAGCTAGTACAGTGACTGATATAATGTCTCCTTCTATCTTCCAGTAAATTATTAGGGACTTGCAGAATTTCTGTGAGCACGCATATTTTTATTACTTGGCCAAACCTAAACTCTTCAGTTCAGTCTTTCTCAAACTTCTAATAGGAGTACTATGAATAATATCATAATTAAGTATTTATGGCTACTTATAATAACCACTGTTTCAGTGACACTCTGTTCCCAGCCCTTCATAAAACACTAAGGAAACCCCATACCTTGATGTTTCCCCAGTTTTTACAAACGTAGTCAAGGCAAACAAAATAATTCTGAATTTGGCAACTGAAGGAAGGAAAAAAAAAAAGAAGGTGGTGTTGTCAAGGAGAAAAAGGCAGTATTTTTAACATAATTGATTTTTTTAAAAAAAACAGTGCTTTCAGAAAGAGACAATGAGAGGCATGATAATAGGTAGGAAAAAATCCCCAAAGAAAACAAAAAAAATCAAACTTCCCAAAACCCAGTGAAAACTCCCCAAAATTCAAGAGGAAAAATAGTAAGTTTGTTATACATGGAAAAATATATGACCGGGAGAATACCAGATCAACTGAGAGAAGAAATATAGAAGCAAGCTTATTTTGACATCTTGAAGTGTTCATATTTTCAAAAGAGATGTTATTAGTAACAATATAAGGAGCTCTTGAGTGGGGCTGCTAAATGAAGTATAAACGCTACTTAAGAAGAAAGTTTCGTGTGTTGATTCAAGGAGGAATCTCCCTGAGGACTAGAACAGTTTTTGTCTTGTCTTAGGTATCATGGAGAACCTTAAAAAAAAAAAGAGTCAGTAGCACTGTTGGTGAAAGGACAAGGAAGGAGCTGCTCAATCTTGTTTTTGGTTGTATCTTTATGTAATCGCAATTCAAATGGTGCATGAAAGTGCTAATGGGAAGCCTAATAACATGCAGGATGTTATTCTCTTGGATATCATAACAAGAGGCTTGATGTTTACTGGACTTCTCCCCCCTGCCCCATTTCTCCTTCCTTCATTAATTTCGTTCTGCGTTTTGTATCAGACATCCAGTGTCAGTGGTGCAAAGTGTTGTTCCAGAGACTGCTGTTACTGTACCCCAGCTGTCTGTACACACAGTAGGGGCATGCTGTCATGTCACAGTCTCCAGAAGCCTTAAGACATCTTGATATTAGCTGATACAAGTGCTCAGTGTTTCTTTGTTACTGTCATCTGGTTTCATCTATGTAGAATTTTCAATGCTTACGATTTCTAGTAATGAAAATTTCAATGCAGAATCTTTCTTTATGCTTATGGGGAACAATATCTGATACTTGTAATATAAGAATAGAAAACTATAACTCTTGTTTGTTGTTATTTTTTTTTAATCTTAGGCTTTTACATTACTTGACAGTACATACATATTGCCTATCAACACTATACATGTAGATCTACTCTTTCTAGTTTGAGTTTTGGTTTATACACATTGCTAATAATATTGCTTTCACTTGGCATTTTTTTTAATAAATTTTAGTCATTGGTGCTTTCTATATGTCGTGTGTATTTAGGTTTTCCTGCAATGTTAGCTTATGCTTCCGTTATCCACACGCTTGCTTCAATGCCTTTTCACTTTCCTATATACAAAACACTATCAGTGGCATAAATCTCTGTAAATTTTCCAGATGATATTCAGGTTGGAAGGCACCTCCTACTCCCACAGGCCTTTGTCCTTCATGTCCCAGAAACTTGTTCCAGGAGGACTTGCTCCGTGATCTTCCCTTGGGCTGAAGTGAGGCTTAGTGGCTTTGTTATGACATGGGCCATCTTTTTCAGCAGCCTTGGGTATGGTGCAAGAGATCCTGCAGACTTGATAAGTAGAATTCTCAAAAGTCATCCCTTACCTGATGGCAATTCCTTCCCTCCTTGAACCTTGCCTCTCAGCACAGAGGGCCAGAAGCCTCAGCAGTATCCACTGGCACAGTCCCAGGTTTTCTCTTTTAAAACTTTTAATGTAGCCATGGCAGATCCAGGTAGCTCATTGCTGGCTGAGAGCTCCGCAAGTCAGTGCCCAAGCAAAGGAGGAGGAACTGGGAAGTAAACTAAAGAACTGTGAGAGCAGCAGTTCTGTTCAGAGCTAAGGGGGAGAGGCTTTGCTTGCTAGAAGATCTGCAAGTAGGTGTTACAAGACAGAATGTGAAGGAGGAGACTTGAAAAGGGTGTGAGCGTTGTGGCCATGGCTTGGGACAGAGAGAGCAACTTCTTGATGAGGGTTAAACCAAGGGCAAAAACAGTTAATTGGGCCTGTGGAAAAGAACCCTCAACAGGGAAGAGGGTTCCCCCTCTCTTCAGTGAGAGAAGAACTTCCATCCTATTTTCCACACTGTATCCAACTCTCAGGAGGTTTCACCTCTCTCTTCTATGAGTGACTATGGTTCTTCCACCTTAGGATGGATAATCAGCATGCCAAGGGTCATAATTCTGGTCTGAAGAGTCCTCACAGAGAAACAATTTCTGTTCCAGAAAGTGTTCCTGCACACTAGTTCCTACTAGTGCCCTGATGCACCTACAGCTTGACTAAAGTTGAGTGGCCATTCCCTTCCCAACTCATCCATTGACATATTTGGGTCTGTGATTTCTGTGTCAGCCACTTGCCCCTCATTCTCCCACAACCCCAAGGATAAGGATGTTAGGGATGCATGTGTGAGTAATACTTCAGTGATAGATGGTGCGATCTTTTTAGGTTCTTGCACATGACAAGCCTGGCAGTTTGAGTTCAAACAACTTGCTCATCCCTGATAAGCTGGAGGGTTCAACAGTGTGCTCCTGTCTGAACTCCCCTTTTATAGATTAAAGTCATACCTCAAAGTATGGTTATTTTTCCTGGTTTTTTGGGGGGTATGGGTTGTGGGTTTTTTTTTTGATTTAATTAAACAGTCCTCTCACACTAGACTGCAGACACAAGTTACAAATCTGCTGGTATTTCCATCAAGCTGAGAAAAGACACTTGCAGCCCTCTTGTAGAGGTTAAGATACATAAGTACCATATTGTTGGGGCATGAAGTCACTTCTCTCTTTTTCCCAGAGTGGCAAAAGATAGACGTTGACTGATAAGATAGAAAAGATTTAAACATAGAAAAGAATAAAAAGTAATAGTAGCAAAAATTAGTTTACCCAGGGGTGATTTTAGTAGAAAAAAAGTGCAGGTAAAGAAAAAGAAGGATTTCGGACCAGAAAATGGATGTGACTGAAGAAAGAACAGCAGAGTTGAAGAACAAGCTGAAGACTTTCAGTCTTTGGCAGTCATTTATATAGTGCAGAAACCTCATCATTTTTAGTGGTGCTGAAGTTGCATGTCATGGTGTCAGCTCTGTAAGAGTTGGGACCTAATTATCCCCATCAAAGTTGTAGAGCACTGTGGTGCAGTACTTCTAGTTGATTTTTCTGAAATCTAATTTGTTCACAAAACTGCTCTGAGAACTAAGCAAGCATATAGGAAATGCAGTGAAGTGAACCAGAGAATTTGGTTTGAGACTATTTGTCCAAATGGGATTGGTAATGTGTTCACAGCCTCTCTCAAAATGGAAAAAACCCCAGCAATAGCCCCCCCCCAGCTCCCATGCATATTTTGCTTGTATTCTACCAAAAGAATTGAGAAATTACAGTTTCTTGTAAATTAAAAGGAAACCAAACAAATAAAACCCCCTCAAACAGCCTATAAGCAGAAAAAAAATCTCTGAGTTTTTCAGATATTATTTTTTTAAACACATGTTGAAGCGTTGGACTTGCAACACTCTTGCTTTGCATTTGCTTCCTTTACTCTTTTGTTCACTGTATTGTTTCCAGTATTCCAAGCTGTTTAATGGGTTACACAGCTTTAAACTGCATTTGAATCACAGGCTTAGATCATAATGTGAATGACTGAAAGTCTACACTTACGCAAATTTGACTCTTTTTTTTTTTCTTTACAGTTTACTGTACAAACATTAAATATTTTTGAAAGCTTAAAAGGTAACTTCATTTATATGTGACATCTTTGTTCTGACACTTGAATTTCTCCATTTGTTTGACTAGCTGTGTAAAAAGCTAGTCATAAAAAGACAAAAAGAGTGTTTTGAAATGAGATAGTAGTTGAGCCAGTTAGTTCTCACTCCTTGTCTTCTTAACTTCCTATTCTAAGCTAACTCATTTTGTAATACAATGGAATGAATGCTGCTAAAAATAAAGACTGAAGAAAAAGTAGGGATTAAATCAACTTTCTGGCTACCTTAACTTTGCTCTCCCCCAGTCAATGTAGTTTGCTTGATACTTTTTCTTTGTACAGACTAATTAATTGTTTGCAAAGCACTTTTTAGATAAGTGTTAAATAAATGCTTGATATTACGAGTATATTTGTTTGCAACTCGCTCATTTAATTGACCTCTATTTTACTATAGCTTATAATGATGATCAATTAAATCCTTTGTCAGTCTTCGCTGATCTTCTTTCATCCCACACTGTGTTTTCTGTTTTTTATCTCAAATCCCTTCAGAAGATAGGTATAAACCTAAAATTGCTCAAACTTATTTTAGCTTCCCCCTCCTTTTCTCAAGCTAGCCACAGAATTGGAAGATTTTTGCAGTATTTCAGCTATAGAAATTCAGAATAAACACAGTTATTGCAGGGCCAGACAGATTAAAGAACAATGACCCTAATCAACTGAAGTGAAATACACTAGAATTGTGACATTTTGTCAGTATGTTTGAGAGGAGCGCCAAAAACACCTCAGGTGTTTTGTTATTTTCAGCAGTAAAAAGGAAGTGAAATAGTCCTAATACTTTTTATTCAACATGGAGAATAACTGGTCAGTTCTATATTTTGGATGCAACACTCTACTGCAGAAATGAATTTCTAAGAAATATTTTTACATCTTCTGTCACAATTCTTTTTTTTTTCTTTTTTTTTAATGTTAGTTTAATATCCATCGTGGTGTGCTCAGCAAGACTTTAAACTTTTTTATTGCTAATTTTTTAAAAAAAAAAGTGAATATTTTAACAGTTTCATAGGATCCTTCCTTTCTCACAGAGCTGTCCAGGTGATTTGCCATTGACTGTGACACTAAAATCTCTTCTCTGTGCTACATCCTCCATATCAATGCTTTAGACAACTCATTTCCTAAGATATGCTCTACATTTGGTATTTCTCTCCCTGCATATTCCTTGTTGAAGTAATTAACTTGCAGCTGGGCTTGTTTTACTTTTAAGGGCAGATTCCCCCAGAGTAGGGAAGTGTTTTGTATCAACTATGTTTACTAAAATGGAAATTTCCAATTATGCCATTCTTTTTCTTATATTTATTCTTGTGAATTATTTTGAACAGTGGAGACCTGTTTATCTATGTGATGGAATACATCAGAATTCCATTGCACAAAAAAAAATCAACTTTTTATGAAACAGGCAAAGGGGAAAAATGAGAAAGACCTATCAAGGTGAATGAGAAACACATAAGTAGTGCAAGGACTTGAAATATCAGTGAGTGAGATAGGTTTTAAGGTTTCTTTCATCTGTGATCATCTTTCAGACCTACAAGTAGCTCAGATAATTACAAGTAAAAAATCCATCCTGCCACAGGAAATAGTTACTGGCAAAAGGAAGAGAGAGTATGCCCAGAGGTCTCACATCATAAGTGTTCAAAAGGTTACTTTTTAAGCTCAAGTTAATGATTGAAAGATCCTTTTTGCAACTGACCTGTTAAATAAAGGTTACTGAAGTTATCTCTATAAAAAATCAGATTATTATTTACTGTGTTGAATTGTATTAAAATATAAGCCAATAGGAATTATAGGGGCTGTTTCTAAATAGCTAATGTCATTGCAGTGAAAACCACTATAAGACAAATAATCAGGAAGAAAGTATTTAGAAAAGAAAAAGAAATAATAATTGTGAAGCAGTTAATTTTCAGAATAGCTAGGAAATAATGCTAGTTAGAAATAAACTGGGATAGAAAAGAGCAGCAGCAAAAAAAATGCAATCTGTAGGCAGTTTGAAAATATGTATATATTCTTATGTGTATGTATACACATCTAAATAGAATAAAAGTTCAAGCCATTGGATGTAAATACAATCAGAATAAATCAGACATTTAGAAAACTTCATAGCTGGTAAGAACTAAACAAAAGTGTAATAAGGAAAGTCAAGGCAACAAAAAAGTGGGTTTTGAAGGATAATAGGAGTTGATATTGCTCAGCAAGTTCACAGTTAAAAAGTTACTTCAATTAAAAGGGGGTTTTATTGCTGTTGTTAATATTACTACTACACAGTTCAAAGAGGAAACAGAACTATTGCTGTTTTATCAGGAACTGAAGAAACAAGATGATATAGATTTTTTTTTAAAAATCAAATGCAAAGTGCATTGATAAAGATGACAGAAATGGTATAATAGGCTTTCCTAGTACACTTGATTTTATATTACCTCTGTACTAAGAGATAAAAATAGCATGCATTAAATAATTTAAAAGCCAGCTCTTTGAGGAATTTCAGATTTATTGGGGAGAAGTCTTCAAATGCATCTATGTATAGTGGACAGCAGAAAAACTTTTTTTCTGTAAGCTTTTTTTTGTAGTGTCCCAAATTACAAAATAAGCTTGTTGCTTTAAATATTTGCCGGTACCTTAAGGATGAATAGAATTGAAAAGGATTTATTGTTGGTAAAGGAGCAGTCACGACTAGTAAATTTACCGACAGGTTGATTAACATTATCTCAGAAGGGATAAAGAACAATACATATGATACACACACACACGTATATATATGCATACATACATATATATGTGTGTGTGTATGTATCCATATACAGATATATCTATTATATTGCATGCACAAAGATTTCAGACCATACTTAAAAGTAGTCAACTTTGTTGTGGAAGTGATTGGAAGTCATAATGGGACAGTTCCTAGCGTGACTCTGAAGCCAAGAGTAATATGGGCTATTTTAAGAATGTCTTTGTTTTTAATTCAAGTCCTACAGGAGTTTGCTAACTAGTTCTTATGTGTCAATGGTTCAAGAAAGGTGCTGATAAACTTAAGAGTATTTACAGAATGAGAATGATCAAAGATTAAGAAAAATTCCTCTATGGTGAAAGAGTCACAGAACTTGATCTGATTACTTTATCGAGAGGATGATATCTGCCAAGGAAAAGGATATCTGATAACAAGGTTAATATGTAGTCCACCAGAAGTAAATCATCCAAACTCTGGAAACTGAAGCTATGAAAGTTCAGACTCAGGTAACAAATTGTTAAAAGTAAATAAAGTTTGATAATTTGTTACAAGAATTATCACACGTATACCATCAAGATTATTCTACTGCGTGTACTGTGTTTTAAAATGAATGCTTAGTTTAGAGAAACCTTGTAAGTTCTTTTGTTTTAGAAGCCAAAGTGGATATATTTATTTGTTACAAAATATTTTCCCCAGTCCAGCAAACTTAAGACATAATATATTAATAATATCTCAAATGTCACTGTTGAAAATAATTTTTATTACACTGTAATCCTTCAGAACAGAAAAATGATCAGGTTTAATGATTTATAACAGTGTGATTTGTACTTAATGTAGGCAATGTTACACCAAGCTAGTGCAAAGATCTACCTACCTCAGTGTCCTGTCTTCGAACAGTGATAAGTGTGTGTCTAGAAAAAGGAATCCAAGGGAGTAAATACATACTGATGCTTCCCTGGAATGATTTTTACTTCCTGACCCAGAAATGGTGCATTTTGAATTTTTCTTTCCTTAAACTCATGTACATTTTTATCTTGCTTATCTGCACTTCAAATAGAGGTCTACATTTTAGAGTTTCCTGTTGCTCATCAGATGTTATAGTCTATTATCTATGAAAAGAAGAGGGGACCAAATCTGAATAGTAATCAGGATGATCAGGTGAGTTTCCTGACTGCTTTCCAGTGAGAAAAAACTTGATCATCGTCTTTGAAATATTTTCTGAAAAGTTATAACTACCTCAATCTTGTATCATAACTAAAGATTCCATGTGATATGGAGCCAGAATCATCATCTTACAGAGAAAATAGACTTTTGCAGTCATGATAACTTCTCAAAACAGCTGAAGGCCCAAAGTCTCAGAAAACAAGTTTTAATGCATTCTACACTGACATAAGATAATCACAATAAGGGTGGTTTCATAAATTTTTGTTTTTAATGCATATTTAAATAATCTAAGCTAGATTCTTACCCAATACAGTGATGTTACTGAAATCACTGTTACAGTGGATGACCGAAGGAATGTCATTAAAGCCAGTGTCAGCAAAAAACTTCTGATTTGGAAAAATCAGTTACATGTTGAAAACATGGATGGTGTTTTCTGTCATTTGTCATGTTTGCCAGGGTACGTAGTTGTAGAGGAAAGCACTCTATTGCTAGTGTTTTCCTAACCAGGACAATTCATAAGGTTTTTCACTGTGGCAACACAATCAGATTAGAAAGGAAATGAACACTTACCATTCACCACAGTGGTTTTGTAATGATTCAAACTGGGTTTGTAAATTGCACCAAAGAACGTATTGGAAGTCTCGAATCTGTATTTTAGCAAAATCACTTTTGAACCTACCTGGCTTTTGATTTGAACACTTTTCTTGCCAAAATTATTTCTTTGGGTGCTTAAGAAAATGAGAAGTGAAGAACGCTAGCAAAGAATGGGTTTGGTAATCTTTAAACTTTATTAGCTGGAACACAAGAGTGGCAGAGTCTCTCCGAGTTTGAAGTGCAAGTCTTCTTCTGGGGCACATAACCAAGCTGTTATCCAAAAATTTTGAGAGAAGTTTACATGAGTGAAGGTTTACTAGCAGTGATTGTAATTGTATTTGCAGTCACTTGATGCACTTGCTGCTATTCACCACAGAGTAACATGATTTTAGCTGCATTAGTATTCAGTCATGAAATCTCACAATGTCTTGGTTTGAGCCTGGTAAGCTCTATGATTTTTTTCTTTATTATTTTTTTCCAACTTGGATATTGCTATTTGTTTCCATTCCACTTGACATCCTCCTTTCACTGCTTCCTAAACTGTTGTCCTTTCTAAAAATGGAGTGAATTAGTCATTTAGTTCTTAAGCTGTATATTGATTTCCTTTAATTTTGTCCCCGACTTCACTATATAAGACCTTCCTTGTTCATTTCTGTATTTAGTGGAATACAGCTGTATCCATATTCAGCCATTTTAAAGTGAAATTAAGTATTGCTTAATGATTACTGACTAAAGGAAGTAAATTTTTTTGAACGGTACATATATATTAAAAAAAAGAAGAGTTTAAAAACTTAGTGACTTAATTTCGTTTTGATTTAAATCAAAGAACCATGAACAAGAAGATGAAGCATCCTTTATATACCACAATTGTTATTTATGCAAGAAGGTGTTTGAAAGATGTGGAATGGATAGGAGGGAACATTAAAAGGGCAATTTAAATAATTCTTTAGAACTTCAAATAAACATGAGTTTGTTTTTAGATCTTATAAGTAGAATTGGTAATCTTGGCTGAGACAGAAGTGAAAATTTTATCTTTTTATTACACAACAAATGGTAGAGAAGTGATAAGCCTGGTGTGTGGGGTTTTTTAATTTGTTTGGTTGGTTTTGTTTTGGTTTGGGGTTTTTTTTGTGTGTGTGTGGATGTGTGGATACTCACTCAATAGAGGAATTTTTTGCTTTTTACATGGATAATTCAGAAACTGCTTCAGGTATTCAACCAAATCTAGACAGGCCTATACAAGAAAAATAAATAAATAAACGCTGTTGGTTTTTGAGCCGGTGAGTACATTAGGAAGTTTACATTTTGAATGTCATAAACTACAAGAGGTACAATAAATCTTATTAAACAAGACATTTCAGCTCTGATTTTTACACAAAATTGTCTGATTGCCAGAGTGTTTCTGTCCATACAAAAACATTGTGAAGTTTTAAAAAGAAGGCAAATCAAGGGTGTATTTTTTCCCTTTTTAAAAAGATTTGCTATTCTTTTTTTTGATTTGTTTGTTTTGTTTGGGTATCTAAAACTCCTCAGTAAGAGCAAAAATATAACAAGGAAAGGAATGTAATCTGCAGTTATG
Source organism: Oxyruncus cristatus (assembly GCA_013399855.1). NCBI lineage: Eukaryota > Metazoa > Chordata > Aves > Passeriformes > Cotingidae > Oxyruncus > Oxyruncus cristatus. The sequence goes on along the minus strand of VXAY01003110.1, from coordinate 479,050 downwards.
ATAGGGAGGGTTCTTTTTAACACTTTTCACACTTCTATGGAACTGAGGACTGATGCTTGCCATTGAAATCGGAGTACAAGATTGTTCCTTTAATCAGGCTGTTCCCAGTGGAGATCCAGTTTTGGGTTTTACCCTACATCATAAACTCAGTTAGCTCAGCTGGTTATTTGCAACAAACCAACCGAGAAACACAAACGAAAAAGAATTGGTTGAAGAGAACACTATGCTGATGGTGTTAAGCTTGTATCATCATATGAAATTGGTAAGAAAGGTGTTGTGGGGGGAGGAAGTTGCCACCAGATATACATAGATAGGATTTGTCCCTGAAGAAAAGACAAGCAATGGAAAGAATGCATTGCCATTATAGTTGCCTTCAAAACAGGGGGATAAAGAATAATACCAAAAGGCCTATTTTTCTTGCAAGTGTCACACTTCATTATATTCAAGTTAGTTGCCTAGGATAGATTAATTCGATTTAGGTATCTAAAGTTTATTGGAAAATAACACAACACTTCCGTTCTTAAGAATTAGATAATATTATGAGGTTCTTATATGGTTTGTTGTTTGGTTTTTTTGTTTGTTTGTTTGTTTGCTTGTGTTTTTTTTTTGTGAATTTTTGTTTGGTTTTGTTTGTTTGTTTTACTTTATAAAATGTGAGTATCATCATCAACAAATGTAGTTAGTGGTATTATAAAATCAAGCTTTAACCTGTTCCATCTTTGTATTGTGAGATCACTTACTCATTTAAACCAGTCCATTTTACACTGGTAGTAAAAAATTAATTCAAGTAGATAATTATAAGAGTAATAGGAAAATCTAGCAGGAAGCAAAAGCAGAAAAAAAGAACAGTGGTTTCAAACACTGAATAGTTGGCACAACAAAGATGATTGGTGGCAGCTAAATACAGAATAAGGACAAAGACAAGCAACTCTTGTTCAGCGTGTTCCCACAAATGATCTCATAAGCACAACAGCTTAGCAGGAGCTTCTCAGTACACACAGCAGGGTCTATCTGGTACCCAAGAATATGCAGCCCAAGAGGCCATTTGAGGGCATTGCCAGCCTCCTCCGCTTCCCTGCAAGACGTCCTGAGTGAACCCCAAGGCGGGACACTGACTTACAATGCATTGCAGTGTTGGATGCTGAATAACATCCTCTTGAGCAGAATGACAGAGCTGAAAAGAGTGTTTTCTTGTTTTTAAATAGATAAGAAGGAAGTAGAAAGTTAGGACTGTGCAAAAGGAAAAGTACAGTTAAAAATAAGTGAGAGGAGAGAGAGAGAGGAGAGTAACACAAGGGGAGAATAAACAAGCTTTGCCATTTGGTCTGGAACTCATCTCCAGTTATTCCAGTGAATGCCCTTTCCTGATTCTCTGCTAATCAAAGCTGTCAGAATTCTCTGACAGAGAGTCAGATACAGGGGAGCACAAAAGGCCAGAACACTTCCTCTTATGCAGGAAATTCCCTCTCAGAAATGGGAACCAGACATCATGACAGTAAAACCTAAGCTACAAACGCAATCTCAGTCTCAGATGCAGAATGCTGAACAATCAATACAGTCAAAAGCTATGCCGGACTTAAAACATTACTGGCTATGAGTCAAGTATGATAAATACAGTTCATCTGGGAGAGCACCTAGTATTTACTATACCAAGAATAGGTTTTATAAGCAGTAGTAGGAAAAAAAATGACTTCAGGCAAAAACTCTGAGGAAAAACGGAATGAGGTGAGGAAACCTCAGTAATGTCTGAAAGATCCATATTGAAAAGTAAAGAGATATGTAAGTGTTGAGTAATCTATACCTGAAAGTCATATTGAAAACCTAGAATATCTGAGAAAGGAAGAAAAATAATTGTGGCTTATTATAATTAAAAATATACTGAGAATATTAAAATGCAAAGTAGTAAGGAAAGTGACTGAACACTATTATTTAGTAGCAGTGGTATAGAATTAGCGTAAAGAATGAAATGGAAAACCAGTAAATTCGTGAAAGCTGCCATCAAAGTAGATTTTCTAATTTGAAGGAGAGGCAAAGAAAAAGAGAAGCTAGTCACTGCACAAAGAGGCCTAAATGTGTATTATTAAAGCTGAAGATTTGGTGTGAGCTGGTTTATTATTTATAGAGAATATTTATTTCAAGTGAATATTGTTTTTGAGAGGCAAGAGGCTAAAATCACATAAGAAACAGTCACACAATTAAAGACAAAACTACAACTATAGTTGTTTTTTATACTGAGCAGATCTGTTGCTGTGCTTTGGCTTTCCATAGGAACAACTCTCTTCTCTCTAAAATTAGTGGCCTTGCTTCTGTCTGTTGTTTGTGCTTCTGCTTAGCCTACCTTCTCTGCTTGTGTAGTTTAATGCTAGTGTGCTCCTCTGTCTGGCAGGATCTATGTCAAGGTAGGTTTCCTGCCCTGAAATAATTTCTAGAAATAGCCACAAATAATTGGTAGTCCTGTATAATTGTAATGAAATGCAGCTCAGGGGAAGAGTTGCAAAAATCTCAGGCACTGAGAGGTGGTCTGACTATGGGTCCCTCTCGTTTTCTTTTCCATTCTAACACTATCTCAAATAGTCTTGGCTGATTAAAAAGTGCATGTGGAGAAAATGTGCCAGAGGGCGTGGGTATCTGTCAAAAACATAGGCCAACTTACATACTACCTGAAACTAGACAGCACTAGCAAAATAGGGAAGAAACAGGTACAGAATTTCTCTGCAGAGACCTGAAATGCAGTACAGTAAGAATAGATATAACCTCTGTTAAGTATAACCTTTGTTAAATATACCCATTAATTGAAAAGTATCTAATTTTGAAAAAAAAAAACCCAGAAGTCAACTCTTACTTGCCGTTATGAAGATTAATTAAATATTTGATACAATAATTGAGGTTCTTCGGTGGCATAACAGTTGTCTGAAGGGAGAATAAAATGAAGAAACAATATCCCAAAGCCCCTATTTTGAGAAAATCTTTGGAAATCTGTTTTAAAGATGTGGCAGAATAACACCTAGTAAAACAGTTTGATAAAGGCTTTCCAGCGTGAATTCAGGCAGAAGAGGTCATGCTGAGCTAATCTCTTTGAGTTCTTTGAAGATACTAGTGGTAAGAAAGATAAGGAAAATTTAGAGGATGTAGCATCCTTGCATTTCAAAAAGAATTTGACAGGCTTTCACATCAGAGATAAATGCCTACAGAAAGAACTCTGGAGGAGGAAGTAAATGAAGATGCTGGTAAAAAAATTATTTCAAAGTGAGGAAATGGGAACTTTGTGAATTTCAGAGAAGTTGAATGACATTCCTCTAGTCATTCTGTTTTATGAAATTTAGACAATAAGACCAAATATGATATTGTTAATTTTTAAAATGGTTGCAGAAAGAGAGCAGAAGGGACTCAGGGTTAATAAATCAGTTGCTCAAAACTTGAGTCATTGGGATTAGGATTTGTCAGGAACCTATTCATGTTCACACTTAGAAAGTCTCCTGTTACATGATCACACCACAATTTTCCACAGCATTTGCCTTGTATAAAGGGTTTAGCATTCACTTGGCTATTCAGTAATTTGTTTTACCTTCTTTCAGCCTTGTTACTACTTGATTTGTGGTTTGAGATAGACTTTTTAAATTTCTCACTGGCTTTTCATGACAGTTTCTAATAGTACAGACTGTACTACAGTGGAAGAATATAGGTTCCATCTTTCAGTGGTGGGGAGCTGAGGCACTGAGCAATTACAGACAAAGTTGTCTACTTATTTTGTATTGTCAGTCTGAGGTTCCTGGAATGCGACCTTTTATTGTATTTGATTTATACAGCGTTCTGTTTCAAGGGCTTTTAAAGTGCATAGTATTAAAACCTAAAGTTAGAAAGAGTCATGCAACCACTACGGATAGCATACTTTCTTGGGTGTTAAGGAGAAAGAAAATGGTAACCTTGGTTTTCATAAAGTCAGTGACACATTTCCTGGTTACTGTTTCTCCTGTTATTCCTGCATACTTTGCATATGTGGTCCCATGGTAATATTATGTAATCACTTACAGTTTCTATGAGAATATGCTACTGTTTCTTATTTCCAAATAAAAACTTGTTAGATATTACATCATCCTCTTCGTCCACTCTGAAGTCCAGGCCTGTCTGTAAGAGAGCCATATTTTTAGCATTATTATCTGGTTAACTTGACTGGAATATTGTATCTTCCTTTTCATTATCCCTTCCAACAAGTCTGTAGGCTTTCTCTCCTTGGAGTGCAGCATCTGGAAGAAAGAGACTCTCATATCTTTAAAGTGAATCTGGTATACTTGAACTGTGATTTTAATTGAAGCCCTTTGGAAGAGGGGGCTTCAATAAAAATGTTGTATTACACTGCTGTTATTATGTCAGCACAGGATGAGCAGGAGATATAAACATGTAAGCCAAAGTAGGTTTTTTAGTTTTTTAGAAGCTTCATTCCATATGACTCTAGGTTGTGGTTAGTGTTCGGTTTGTCAGTAATCACTTTTTCAAGCTTCAGAGATAAAGTCATGGATACCTGTTCCTTAACTGTCATCTAATTTATGTCTTTTATTGTAAAATCTTTATCTGTCCAATTTAAATTGTGTTTGAGTCTTTGTATTGAGTGAGTTCTGTCATGAGAGAGATTGTTTCCTGCAAAATATGATTTTATTGCAATATATAACAGGCTAAACAGGGCATGATTTTTTACACTTATGTGACATGTATATCTCCTGGTTTATTTAATGCAGGAACTGAATTAATAAATAAACAAAGGAATCAAAAGCCATAAACCATTATTTTCTGAGGAAAAAAAAGATTCAGTAGAAAACGTACAACTACTCAGAAATATTTTAGAATTATGACTGCTTATATATACTGTGTTCCCTTGCTTTGAGGCACATTTGCTGTGGATTTTTCCCTGGGGCAACTCAACAATCTTAAAATTACAAATTGGCAACAATGCACAGACGGAGAACAATGTGCATTTCTACAACAGACATGAATCAGAGGTGTCGATTGTAGGCATTTGAGAAAAAGAAAATCAGATATAGGGTCATGATGTGAGGAAGAAATAGGAACTTGAAAGCCTTGAAGATGCTGTAGTTAATGAATGTACGAAATATATTGTGTTTGCTTCTTTATACTAATCTGAAAAGCTTAAAGCGACAGTAATGCTTGGCTCCTTGAAGCTGAGTCACTAAGAGATTATCTTTGAGGTTAGGACAGTTTGACCATTTCTATGTTTTTTTATTATTGAGTTCTGTGCTATCACGTAAGTAAAGCTAGTAATAAACTCTATGAACGAAAATTGTCAGTCACATCACCTTTTTGATGAATCAGGCTTGACAGAAGCTTTTTTCAATCGAAAGATAATGCTGTTAAATAAGCATAAGTGTTGCAGTCGTCCAGCTTGAGTCACTGCAACTCTATGTCAAAAATTACCTGAGTAACAAGTTTTAGGGTATGGGTTTGGGGATTTGGTTTGGCTTGTTAGTTTTATCACAGAATGGACAAGGTAGTGAAAAGAAAAGAAGGAGGGAGGTAGAGAGGGAAGGATGGAAGGGGAAGGGAAAAGGAAAGAGGAAAGGGAAAGAAAAAGGGAAGGGGGAAGGGGAAGGGAAAGGGAAGGGAAAGGAAAGGGAAGACTAGAATAATCAGAAGCCTGGGACCGGTCACTGGTACTCAGTTTCAATTTTGGAGTGCTTTCATTCAGATGGTATTTCATTTACTCTTTCACACTTTTTTCGTATCTTTGAAAATGATTTTGCCTTACTGAAAAACTTGTATATAAAAAACAATCATCTCCTTTCATTGTCATTTTTCCTCAGTAAAAACAGGAGGATATCCTTGCAGATTTCAGACTGCACCTCTGTGCATTGACTCATGTGAAATAAATGTCACATCCTATATTCATGCTGGTTTGTACTTCACAATTTATTCAGGTTGTTAAAGTTCTCGAATTCATTGCTAGGCTTCTGGTTCTTCATATTATCACAGGACAAAAGGAATGACCTCTATGGGTGATTTCATTTTATTGTTGTTTTCTACATGGTTTGATGATGGCAGCCCATGGGGCTGAGATGCTAAAGCTTAAACAGTAAAGCTCTCTTCAAGGATGAAGCAGTAAAAAGTGAGGGTATTTGTCCCTTTTTTGTAAGTAAGAAAAATGGTTAGACTTGATGAGTTTTAGCAATGAAATTGGTGAGCTGGAAAACTCCAGTCAGGTGAGAGGGCCTCTGCTCCAGTCAATTTTGGAGGCTGCTTGATGGAATATGTCTATTTAAATGGAAACTGAGAGTGTAGAAAGAAAATTTTATTGAGTATGTCATCTTTGTGTTATAAAAGAAACTCTTCTTGAAATTTAGAAGACAATTTGCCTCTAGGGAGCCTTTGAAAATAAGATGATTTTTTATTTTTTTAATAGAGAATGTCTTTAGGAATATTAGAAAGGAAGCCGACTTTTTCATCCGTACCAATTTTGATTTTAGAAAATTATTAGCTCAGTAATTGCCTGAGGCAGGAAACAGAATTATTTTGCTGTATTTCGGAAAAGTGTAATTACAGTATTTATTTTCAAATATGTTTGTTAGGAAAGAATTTGATTGAACTTTACTACCACTGCAAAGGGAGAACCGAAACTAAGATTTGTATGAGCAGGTACAGCTGATACTGACCCCTTACTTAAAAAAACTGAAGAAATAGAAAGAGTGATGACTAGATAATTCCAGTTGGCTTCGGTGATATTTCATGATACACACAGAAATGGGAAAGACTGATCTAAAGGACAGTTAAACACCCCTCCCACCCCCCAACAGTGATTAGATAGACAAATTTACATTATATTTTTTCTATTAATAGAAAATAAAATTTTTTGAGGCCAAAACTTCTGTCCTTCCTTACCTGATGTTGTAAAAATCTTCAGTTGTGTAGGACCCACAGTCATATACCTCGGAGACAGAAATGAAATCGTAGAATCATAGTGTCATTTCAGTTGGAAGAGACCTTTAAAGATTATAGAGTCCAACCCTCCTGCCATGGGCAGGGACAAATTTCAGTGAACCAGGTTGCTCAAAGCCCCATCCAACCTGACCTTGAACATTTCTAAGGATTGGGCAGCCACAGCTTCCCTGGACAACCTGTTCCAGTGTTTCACCACCCTCATCATAAAAAAATTGTTCCTTATATATAATCTAAATCTACCCTCTTGTCCTGCCACTGCAGGCCTAGGTAACACTTTTTTCTCTTTCTTATAAGCCTCCTTTATATAGTGAAGGGGAAGTGGACCTCTGGGCTAAGTAGGAAGCAGTAGGGTGACAATGGCTCAGAAGAATGGAACCATCTAGGATATAAGTGGTTGTTAAAGTTAGCAGACATTGATGCACAGCTCAGATGTGCAAGACATCATTCAGAAGTAACACGTAAAACCAGTATTATAAGCTTACATGCCCACAGTTGTCAACAGGTAGAAATTGTAAATGTGAATAAAGACAAGCCCCTCAATTGTGTTTGTGTGTGTTTCACTTTCTTCTATTATTGCTTCAGCAGAGCTAAAGACTCTGGCTTGTAATCGCACAGGAGCACTCTGGAAGAGGCCCTGGTCAGCTTCCCCAACAGATAAGCCATACTCAGTTCCATATCATTGCAGGCCATTGTTATTTGTGAATTGAGTATGTTCAATAAAATCATTTTTGTGTAACCTTCTTTTCAAAATTTTCCCTTTTTTTTTTGGAAATGTTATACAAGAACACTGTCAGCATTTAAATAATGAAAGTTTTCTTTTTACTTCAGCCTGTGCAGATACTTCAATAACTGAGTTTTGTTTACATGGAAAAGCTTTGGCAGCTGCTGAATGGAACCAGATGACTGGAACCAGTGATTTCTTTTTCAGTACTCAGGAAGAAATAGCTCGTTGCAGTAATTTTCCGTACATAGGGTTGTTCTTGCGACCAAGGCCAGTATTCCAAACATTTGTCAAAATTTACCTGACTGCCTTGTCATAGAGCTTGTGTGATGCGAATCAGTTTAGAGTTTTATTTTAGAAAAAGTGTTCTATTTTTATCAGGTTTTTCAAATGTATGGAGTTTATTGGCAAAAAGTGAGCAATGTACCAGCAATCCAGGGAACTTGATAGTTTTCCTGCTGAGCTTAATATAGGAGCAGTTCTCACTCCACGGGGGCACTCTATTTTCTGCTAGCTAATGTCCACATGGTGGGCTTTTTTTCATTTAGTAAAGAAGATATTTTTGACATCCACTCCAGAGCCCATTAACAAGTGCAGGAAAGCTTTTGAGCTGATGCTAGATATAAAACATTTACTTAAGTGCTTTCTTGAATCTGAGCCTTACATGCTGTCCCTGAAAATCTGCATTCTAATTTTACACCTGCAGGAGCTAGTGTTACAGGTGGAGGTTGCAATAATATCTAAAAATAAGTTAGTGTTACAATAAACAAGTCACATCTGTTACAGGAATAAGGAGCAAAGACAGGGCTGCTTTGGACCATCCACTGCAATACTAGGTAATCTTACATGGAAAGTCACTGCAAGGGGCTTAAAATTTAGTGGTCTTGGATGGTAATGCAGCATTTCTGTGACACATCTCAGGTTACTGAACAGCCTCACTACTTCTGTAAGGCATCGGTTACCTGTCAGTCACAAAGAAAATTTTTTTCCTGGTCACTAAGAATTAATTTAATATGTTACATAACAATAGTTATTTTCCTGGGGGAATTTGGTTACTTGGAGTAGCTTGTAAACCTGAAATAGGAAATTTCTTCCTTAAATGCCTTTTTAAAGACCTTTAGTGTTACATGATAGCCATTTTAAGTTTCATACTGTTAGCTGGCCTTAAGCCATAGATTTGACTAGTCCTTACCTGAAAGTAGTATTAATAATAGTATTCCCTCATAGTTATATTTTGGTTTCTTTAAATAAAAGGAAAAATAAAAGATATCATCTCTATTTTTCTTTCTCTGATTCCCTGAAAAGGCTTCTGCACGGGGTGGGAGGACTGTTTCCTTCCTAATAAGAAAAAGCTGCAAGATGTGAAGTCACATCGTATCTTCATGTAAAAAGTCCTTCACCTTTTACTTTTCACCTTTTAACCTTTCAGTTACTATTATCTGAACTGTTGCTTGTAATTTTAGAATACATATTTTTCAAACACAAATCTAGTAATTTTTCTCTTACACAGGATGTCGGAAATTGCAGGAACATGTCAGTCATTAACTTGGAGGGGGATAAAATTAGTGAATGTTTTTTTCAAAAAACATGCTTTCTAATTTGATTTAAAAAATAATTGTATCATAAAAGGTATTTCAGAAGCCTGTGGAACCACTGCCATGTTTGTTGCTTTGTTGGTAAATATGATCCCCTTTTCAAGTGATGAAGTTAAAAATGTCATGTTTGAAATGTCTTCTGGTCTGTTGAGAAGCAGTTTCTCACCTCATGACAGGCCCCTCTACTCTCTGAAATCCATGTGGGTTCCCATCAATGGCAACAGACAATATTCTTCGTCTCTTAATCATTGAGATGCCAATCCAGAATACATTTAGAAGTACTTTAATATACCCTTAATTCCCAATAAAACCAATTGTAACAAACTATGTGTTTAAATGCTTTGCTGCAATGAAGACTAAAAGAATAGAGGCAGGCTGTCTTGATGCTTGTAAAGTTTCTCTGATCTGAACAAAGCATTGCAAAAGCAACTTAAATTCTGCCCTTCCCCACAGTTCATCTACGAGGTTCAGCAATGCAAACCCAAATTCAAAAGTAACCAGCATTTATTTCTGCAGTAGTGTAGAACATGGAGGGTGGCTTCCTGGCTGGCAGCCTGTGGTTTCGTTCTAATAGTTATATGCTGCACCTCTTGGCATCTTACAGCGAGGATAACTGATAACTTTACTGGTGCAAGAAATGGTCAACATGTTGCGGGTCTAGGGAAGTTATTCCAAGAAAGATAATGCATCTGTACAGTCTGTCGTCTTTCTCGATTTTGGTGGGGCAGGTCAGATGCACCAGCCAAGTAAACTGACCACAGCAAGGGGGAATAAATCTATGTTCTTATTTCAGTTTTTGAGACATCACAGTACTTCAGCTGTGGCAACTGCCATGTTGAACTCATTTTTGTACAGGTGTAAACATATCCTATCGCCTCTTTTGTTTCTTTTGGTGTAATAAATGAAGTAATACACAAAAGAATATATAATCTGGAAAGCTCATATGCCTGGCTAGGATTCAGCAGTTCCTGAGTTATTTAGGTCTTTTTACCTAACAAGAGAATAGTGAAAATAATACTCAGTCACCTAATGTGTAGTGAAGTATTTCCATGATTTAAGAGTTTCAATATCCCAAGCTGCAACCTAACACTAAATGATGAGCCTTTTGAACAGAACCTCGTATATATGATTGATTGTGCATCAGAAGTAGTGAATACCAACCATCTTTTCTGAAGGCGAATGAAGTAGATACTTGAATGGAAAATAGTTTGCCAGTGCTGAAACTTAGATTCCTACTTTTCCCTCTCAGCTTTGAAGATAATGCTAAAAGAGTCAAAAAGTAATTATTTGGGATTATGCCTTCCCCCCCTCACCCAGAGTTGAAGTCTGTATCTTGGCCTCCAATTGGAAGTCATCAGTCTAGCAGCCACTCACTTTGGTAAACGTAGGGATGCCAGCTCTTGAGTGGCTGCTAGGGGTTAATTTGAGCTAATGTATTTTATGCATTTTAAAACTATCTGATCTGTTTGAAATGTGCACAAGTAAAACCTCTTTGCTTTCTGCTCACTCACTAATTGAGTGTCCTGGCAGTTCTCTACCTGAGTGCTTCAAGTGTAATGACTGAATATTAATGAAAACCTCTAATGAATTTAGATTATGGAATGTGTTTGATCATCAGATTATATCTTTGAAAAACTTCAGTTCGAAGAATAAGAAAGAGTTCTGTGCTGAAACTTGATCCAAAGTATATGTATATTAGGTTTGCTTCTTAATTTTTTAGAAGGTCATTAGGTTTCACAGAACATGTATTCTGCAATAAAACTGTGTTTTTGTAAAGGATTTACTGCAAAGAGTCAACAAAGTTCTTTTTCAGTTAAAACTAATTTTATTGCAGTTGTTAATGTTCAGCTGCAATTGATTTTTAAAGAAAAAAAAACTGTGATGAAATTCAAACCATATTAAAAAGGTGGTTGATAATTTATATGGTAAATGAACTGGCTCCTCACAAAGGAAATGAAAACGCTGACTTTGTGCCAGTTCCTACCATCTTTATTCACAATGTCTCGTACCTTATTCCACATGAAAGTTCTAGCTGAGAGGCTTGGACTACTTACCTATAAAAGCAATTACCTTTATAAATGAAGATGCCAGAGTCTTTTCTTAAATAAACATGAATAATCCTCCCACCCGTTCAGAAAGCTGAATGTACAGGTACCATCTTATCCTGGCATTATAGTTCCTTAAAAAAACCCAACCTTTCCATTCAACATTTAAAAGGACTGGATTAAGCTACAGTTATTTCCATGTTTCTTGCTCTTTATTCCTGGGTTTGATTCATAGGTAAGTAGTAGGTATTGCAACAATTCAGGATGAACTTTCTAATTCTTGCTTGAATGGATCAGTAAAATAGTCTTTTCAAATACGGTAAGCCTTTGTAAATACTGTTGCAATTAAAGTTTCATGAAATCAGCAGGACTTTTTTTGGATACTTTTCACTGCAGACATTTTGTTTCAACAAAAAAGTAAGACCCACATTTGACACAGTGAAAGTAAAGTAAACAATAAGTTCTATTCTAGATGAAGTGGTACTTTATGTGTAGACCATTTTTGGTTCTGCAAAATCTGCCAGACTTCCATATTTTATTAATCAGGTTATTTCCGTTGTCTTTCATTGATTCATCTCTTGATTCAACTATTAATGATGGTATTCTTATTATGGAGAGGAGGATTCAAAGCACTTATTCTTTTATCTGTATGGTATTTTTTACTTCTGGTTTTCTCTTAGAGAAAAGAGAAAGATTAAATGGCAAGATTTAACCCCTCATATCTTTGCGTATGACAAAAGGAATTAGTCAAATGTTCCAAATCTTCAAAAATTATTTTTTCTTTTGTCCATATTGCAATATATTGCAGGAAGAAAATGCATATAGTGTATGAACATGTGAAATTTGTATTTCTTTGTTAATATGCATTTCTTCAGTATGAGGCTTCAAAAGGTCTTCTTTGGCACTGGATTTTTATGCATCCCGTCCCAACCGGCCTTGCCACCTGAATCCTATTTATAAACCTCTACTCTCCCATCCTCTTCTGTCAGCGCTTTAACCCATTAGATGTAAAGGACAATAACATAAGAACCTCAACTTCCTGTATAGCTATGTGAAAACTTATAAAGCATGTGAAAGTATTTTCATTAATATCACAACTATTGATGACAGTCTTTGAATGTGTTGCCCTACACTCCTGTCTGCAAGGACGTTGGGTAAGCATCAGTAAATAAGGAATCAGAAAAAATGGAGACATCACAGTCAAATTTAGTTTGGAGTGGAAAAACTCCTACCCCCTCTCTCAGCAGGTCAAGCTTATTTGTTTTGAATTGTAGCTTAGTCAAGCTGAGTGTCTGAAAGAATTAAAAAATTTCCTAATGGTCCCCAAACATGAACTGGCCAGCTTGGCAGATGAGCAGACACAGGGGTCTCTGTAGAGATATCTGTAAATACTGTACTGTCACATATGGCTCTTTCTTCTTCTTTCCTTTTACTGTTTCTGTACTGATTGATACATTTATTCACAACATCAGCTGTTGTGTTTTCTTAAGCCACTGTCTTTCACCAGAAAGTCCCTGAGTGGACTGTTCTAACCACATTTTCTTTGCCTGGGGCATGAGTTACAGAGGCCTCCAAAATCTATAGTCTGTTTCTGGTCACAAGAATGACCCAGACCTGGAACTTCCTCTCAGATAGCACCAAGGCCAGAACAGCCAGTGTTGTACATTGTCCAGGGTTGTCACAGCTGAGCTATGGTGTCAGGGAGAACTGCTCCCAAGGGCTGGCAAACCAAGGTCACTGCCATACTGCAGGAGCAGTGCCCTCACCCAGGGTGCAGCCCTGTGGTACCTGAGCCCAGTAAGCAGAGTGGTGACAGTAACAGGTCCTAATGGCAGTCCAGGCAGGACTAGGGACCAAGGCCTGACAGCCCCAACTTGAGCTTCAATAGAGCCCCAGGACAGAGGGTGTGGGTAAAGGTCACAGGTGAGGCTAGTCAGGGGCTGTAAGGCCCTAGTAGTGCCATCAGGGCATTGACACTTGGAAGCCACTGAGCTTTTAAGGCAACTCAGAGTCCTTTACCATTGCTCCCCTTCCTCAACTTTAAGAACTGGCAGTAATGTCTGCTAAAAGCAGAAGAAAATACTTTGAAAACAGTTATTCTTCAACTCAGAAGAGGGATGTAGAGTTCTTTAAGCAAAGAACATCATGTACGGGTTAAAGTGGACTAAACTCATCTGTTTTTTAAAAAACGTTGACCAGGACTGTTTTTGAAAGAGTTATGTTGTGTAGTTTGTGTAAGGTCACCAGTCAGTCACACAGGCTGGACACACACTGAAACAGGTCTCATAACCTGAATATTGCTGTGCTTTTATTGTGCTAGGAAATTATAGAGAACACGCTGACCTGAAGCATCTTCCTTTGTGCCACTATCAAGGCTAGTGAAGCTGATCGTATCTAGCAGCCAAACCAGCCTCTGAATTCCGTTTGCAGCAGTAGCTGGTGAGGCTACTTTGGGTCCCCTGAGCAAGTATGCTGTAGGATGTGGGTGTAGGCCCCCAAAATCACGATAGGGGTGTCCAGTTTCTGTGACTGTGGGCCAGCCTTTATGCAGTCTGGTATATTAAAGCATGTCCTTTGTGACTTTTGAGAGTCATCTGCCAGGGCCTAGGTGGCCTCTGCGTGCTGGAGCCTCCCCAGTAGCAGCTGTAGTCTTCATCTGAGCATCTGTTGTTGACTCCAGTGAGAAGGGATGTTGACAGAGATGCCATTGAAGAGTTGCCCATGCAGGAATGAGCTTTGTACTCCGATGCCTCTGGACAGGAAAAACCACAACCCGATACCTACCCTGTTATTTGCACTCAGCTCTGGATAGTTCCAAGTCCCATTAGACTGTCTTCCTAGGCAGCCCATTAAGCATCTCCTCAGAAAATGTTCTCCTTCAGAGGTCGTAGTCAGCTGTTGTATCCTTGTCCCTGTTAAGAACTTGGCTCAATAGCCAAGGTGCTGTGGGAACAGTCTTTCCCCTTCTGCCAGACATTCTCTTCGAATTAAAGCCACTAATCAGACTGATGTTTTTCCTACCTGATCCTGTATTGCACAAGATTTTAAGTCCTTTTTTGGTGAAATAGACCAAAAGCAGATGCTACAGGAGCTGGTGCTGAATTCTCCACCACCCCTCCCACCTGTAATACAGTAAATATGATTTTGGCTTGGTCACAGGCTTGGTGCTGACCTGACAGTGTCTCAGAACATATCTGGCCCTACCTTGGTGAGAGCTGGTTTTAGCAGGGCAGCAATTGTCTGGTGGCCATGTACCTGTGGCTTCCCTGCATTGGCTTTGCTTTGGGAACACCCAGGGCAGGGAGCTGGCACTCACATAAGAGTGCCACTGCAGGACAAACAGTCAATGGGGCCGGGGAAGGGCAGCGTGCAGCTCCCAGACTTTGCCTAGGAAGCATGCGGAAGGAGGCAGGCTGTGGTCAGAACATTTATAATAGTCCCAAACAGATCCCAAGACCTAGGAAGAAAACCCCACTGTGAACATTGTATGGCTCTCAGCAAGTACCTCCGGGTGCCCATAACTTGAGTGTTTTTTCTGCATTCATCCTTAAGAAGGGACTTGGGACACAAAGGAACATTGAATGAGTGAGCAACAGCCCCAGAGAAAAGCAATGGGTGTTCTTTAGACTGTTGAAACACTAAATAGATTAACGACATTTTGAGCATAACTCCCCCACTATGGCGAGTCCAGATTCAGCTGCTGGGGATGTGGATGGTGGCATCCAGCTGGGATGGAGAAGGGCTGTCGCTAGAGAAGATTTCTACGGCAACATGAGTTCAGGACCTCTCTCAACTGGAAATGGATAAACTTTCAGCCTTTCAGTTCAGGGATATCAGTTTGATATCCCCTAGTTCTCCCAGTTGTATTGAATCAAATACTGCAACCTAGCTTTCAGATGTGGCATTTTTGCCTTGGCACCTTAGGCTGCCCTTTTTCAGATAGGTTGAGAGATTCAAAACACACTGGAGTATTCTGAATGCCAGCATCCAAGCTGTATTTGGATGGTAGTAAAAAATTCCACTACAGATTTTAAACAATATGGAAATCTGTTGATCTGTAACAAAATAGATTTTAAATGTACCACAAAATGGATCCAAAAATTCTAGTTTTTCTCAGACAGCTAAAGTGTTCTGCCAAGCATCTCATCTCCTAGTTTTTGACTACACAATAGGCCTAAATTCTTACTGTTCAAAGTTTGCCTGAGAATTTACTTAGAAGAATATTGGAACTTTCTTAAATTGTTGGAACTAGATAGTGATTTCTTTTGCAACTATCATGATACTATCATGACTAGAACTCTGTCTCCCCTTCCTTCCTCTTCCTCTCCTCTTTGTTATCTTGAGGCTAAATTGAAGTGATGAGTAACGTAATAATAACATAACTTCTCTAAATTAAAGCAGTTCCAGTGGGAATGTGCCAGCATTCCTGTAGTAGTTTGTTTTCTTTTCTCAAAGTACGATTTCAAGTGACCTGTATCATAAATTGGTTAGGGTGACATGACATGTCATATATTGAGGAAGAAACTGTGCTTATTAAGTTAGCATATTTGTTGATTATGAACTCCATCCACTGTTTTAGTAAGTATTTCCCAAGAGCTACTTCACCGTTGCTTGGAATTTTTCCTGAATTAATCTGCTGAAAAAAGCTGTTCTAATTGCTTTAACATTTCAACAATCTATGCAATAAATGCACTTTAAAAGTTCATTCAAATTCATAATTATTACCACTTCAACCAATATTCTCTGTTTTGTGCATTTACAATGAGGAAACACCACAAGTACTGATAATAGTGTTAACCCTTACAGCATGTTTGAACTGTAATCAACTATATATGAAAAGTTATTTGTTGTAATATTTTAACCTAGGGTCACCTACTTGGATGCAAAATTTTTCCTTGAATTAAAATGTACCTGTTAAAAAGAACATACTATTTATATATTTGTATGACAAGAATAATTTGAAATATTTCTGTAGCTACTTTTCTTTTGACTAACTAATTTCCCGCA
Source organism: Oxyruncus cristatus (assembly GCA_013399855.1). Lineage (NCBI taxonomy): Eukaryota > Metazoa > Chordata > Aves > Passeriformes > Cotingidae > Oxyruncus > Oxyruncus cristatus. The sequence goes on along the minus strand of VXAY01003110.1, from coordinate 462,737 downwards.
TGTTTTATTATTTTTGTTGTAAAAAATTTAATTGACTTAAACAGATTTTGTTCATTTTTGAGGTAGTATCAGAACTTCTGTAAGAGTAGTCTCCCATATAAGCTGTTGTGGTTTCCCCTTCAGCAGAATAGTCAGATGAGGGAATAGTCTGTTACAGTATTTAGTGTATTTTTTGTGTTTGTTTGCTCATTTGTTGTGGAGTTGATCTTCTCCCTACAATCATGCTGGGCCCCTGTCTAAAACTAAATTATACACATTAAACAGGGATATGATAATCAGCAGATTATACATAATGTTTACATTATACATAATGGAAACATAATGTTTTCTCAAATGTTAGAGAATTTATTTTGATATGAAATAGGTTTTTTCTGTTAATATTTATAAACAACTTTACTCTCATCTTCTGTCCACATGGCACTGAATGTCTGAAATTCTGTCTACTAAAATACAAGCAAATAAACAAGTGATCCTTACCAGGAGAAAAATAAGAGAAAATACATTACCCTTTCATCCTTCCATCTCCTAGCAACAATGTCTTCAAGGTATATTTTGTCCATACAAAAGTGAGTAAACTAAGCTTCACTCTTGTCCCAGCCTAATTCAGTTTAATTCTTTCATTTCTTGGGTTTTTTTGTTTGTTTGTTTTTAATTTCAATTGATTTGTTGACAGTTCAGCAGATGTCGTTATGGGATTGTGTTCTGATGAGTCTAACCTTTGCAAAAGATTTGGACTGAAAAATAATCATGCTGCTTTAAATAACTGGATCATATATTTTTCCCTAATTTTTTACTTTAACAGTGAAATGCCAGCAGTTTTCCACAGGATTTTCAACCCTATTTTTACTGTACAATGCAAATTGAAGCTTTGTTTCTCAGTAGATTTTTTATATGTGCAGTGTTGATCATTACTGCAAACGCTTTACAGATGAAAACTTGGATCATCTCCAACACTTTGTGAGGTTACCTTGCTATGAGGATAAAGATCTCTTCCCCTAAAATACGTTAGTATGAAGAAAAAATACTATTTTCTACTATTTCCCCCCAAAGAAGTGGAAGGAAGCTAAACAGTAGTACATTTGTAAGAAATCTTTCATAGAAAGAGTATAAGAGTGAGAGGCAGAATAAGATGTAAGAAGGCTAAAAGGCAAACTGGCTTGGTGTGCACCAGTCTTTTTAAAGAGTGTTGGTTGGAGAAGGGAGCAGCTGTACTTGGAGGCATTTAATCTTGTGCATATTTGGTGGGTAGGCAGGTATGCTTTATAAGGAGAATGTCTGTAATGTGAATGTGTCCAGCTTTACATACTAACAGAGTGAGGAGGGAGACCCAGAAGACACAAAGTACTTTGGTCTAAAAGGTATTTCAAGTGCTTTTTGGTTTAGATTATTCTAAACACTGGCTTTCACACTCTTTCACCATTGTAAGGACAAAGTATTTCCCATCTAAAATCTGAGACAGAAGTTATCTAAATATTTTTAAAAAGTTTTATTCATAGATAGCATAATTTGTTCTTTTGGTGCAGTCAGATCTTCAAAATGGTACCTCCTGGGCACAGCTGGTGGATTTATTGCTTAACACAGGAAGGACTTACCTCTGTATCCTTACTTTCAGATTCAGAATCAAACTAGTGAATTAGATAGTAAATTATTGCTTAACAGTCCTAAATACAAAGGAAGAAAACAATTTTTTTTAAAAAAAAAAAGTCAAAACCAGCTATGGGCTAGGTTTCTTAAGCTTCAAGAAAAAATGTTCTATGCATACATGCATAGAACTCTCTTCATGCTGTGTTCACTCTAAATGTATATACTTTAAACCTCTACTTTTGTGCACTGATACTTGCTGAAGTATTGACACAGGATGGAACATATTCTTTATCATTGCTAGCCTTAAATGTCTTAGTAATGCTTTCTGCACTCACAAATTAACTCAAATTTCACTTCATTGAAAAAATAATACTAGAGAATGCCTTTTACAGATGGTTAGGCAGTTTTGGAAAAACAAGTTGTTTATTTAAGAGCCATTGAAATGGCTCTTAATTTAGATAAGCCCCAACAAGTGTTTACTGTGTTTTAGCTTGTCTGATGAGAGCTTTTCAGGTATCTTTTTTCAGAATATCTGTCATTATTATAGGCTGGACATAATTTTGCTGTGGTGTATCACTGGTGCATTCTCCAAATGCACCAGTTTCAAATAAAGGACCCGGGGTTCCTGGTGGACACTATGTTGCTCATGAGCCAGCAATGTGCCCTTGGCAACACAGGCGGCAGACAGGTATCTAGAACTGCATTGGGCAAAGTGTTGCCATTAGGTCAAGGAAGGTGATCTCTCCCTCAGCATCAGCACTGGTGAGGCCACACCTGAAGCTTTGAGTCTGGTTCTGGGCTCCCCACTACAAGACACGGACATACTGGAAGGAGTCCAGAAAAAGGCCACCAGAAGAATTAAGGAGCTGTTGCATCTCTCATATGAGTAGAGGTTGGGAGAGTTGTGACTGTTCAGCCTGCAGAATAAAAGGCTTGGGGAATCTCATCTGTATTTACAAATACCTAGAGGGAGGATGCAAAGAGAAGGGAGCCAGGCTATTTTTAGTAGTGCCCAGTGACAGGACCAGAGGCAGTGGGCACAAACTGAAACACAGAAGGTTCCCTCTTGACATCAGGAAACACTTTTTCACTGTGAGGGTGACTAAGTACTGGCACAGGTTTCCTAGAGAGGCTGTGCAGTCTCCATCTTTGGAAGTATTCAAAAGCCATCTGGACACAGTCCTGAACAACCTGCATCATTTAGGTGGCTCAGCTTGAGCAGGCGAGTTAGACCAGATGAGCTCCAGAGGCCCCTGCAAATCTCAACCATTCTGCCATCCTGTGGAGATGCCTGCTGTACATGGATAGGGCTCATGTCTGGTGTACCCAGGTATCTTAGCTTCTTGTACTGGAATAATATTTACTCCTTTTTTACAATCAGCGCAATTTAGGCAGCTGACATTGTAGGCACATGAGCAAAACCATAAAGCATACTGTGAACTAACAAACAGTCATGATCTGTCATGAATTGCCAACAGGAGGAAAAGGCTGACTGATGAAACTATTTGAAGCCAGCCCTTTCATTGGCCCACCTGTTCTGGTAGCATCCTTTCACTGGAGGTAGAAAGTAATTTTCATGTGACAAATGGAATTACTACAAGACCTCAAAAGGTGTGTTGCAAGATAGCATGCTGTCTAAAGATAGCTGTTTTAGTCACTTGACAGAGTGGTGTAATCAAAAGATTATGCATTAACAGCAAGACTGTTGATGCATGTGCACTGCCACCACTTACTTTCTGCTCTTGATAAATGATTGAGCAGGACAACCTACGGGGCCACTGTGCACAGTGCAGCAGGATGCCCAGATCCAGTGATGTGGATTGAGGACAGAACTTCTGAGCTTTCACACCTGCTGTTACACACTTTTTGCAGGTGCGGCTGTTTCTTCTCTTTTCTGTCTTGTAAAATGGAGCATTTTCTTCCCACTGTGTTGTAAGGATTAATTAGCTGGCATTTAGAAAGAGTTTCAAAGAGAGGAGTTAATAGGACAGTGTTAAATCTAAGACACAAGAGAGCATAGTCTATTTGTGTTTTATCTGAGCAATATCACTGATGTCAGAGAGCCAAATTCCTTTTCTAATTTAAAAAGTGAAATCCTGGGAGGTGAAAAACCTCTGCAGCTTGCTTTTGAGAATTTTATTTAAAATCTTTCTGACCATGATTTCTGGCATAATGAATGAAATCAAAGTAAAGATGCTGAATATATGACTTGATTTTCTGTTCTGAATACTCAGCACCTATCAATAACATAAAGAGGAAATGTGCAAAGTTTTTGGGTGGTGTTTTTTGTGGTTTTTTGTGGGTTTTTTTTTTTTTTTGGGGGTGGGGGGTTTTTTTTTTTTTTTGGGGGTGGGGGGTTTTTTTTTTTTTTTGGGGGTGGGGGGTTTTTTTTTTTTTTTGGGGGTGGGGGGTTTTTTTTTTTTTTAATGAGATCACTTAAACAGCTGCTTCAGGTATGGAATTAAGACACTAACTTTGGTTATCTTGGCTTCTCAGAATATTAAAAAATTTAAGAAGAGCTTTCATTATATAGGGAAATCATAATGTGCCTTCTCTGAAGACTTCATCCATAAATAAACTCCTGTAAGCAGAGCTTAATATCAAATGAATAGAGGCTGCAGCTGCAGCAGGTGTTTGAAAGTCAAAGAGTGGCACCAACAGGCATAATTTAAAGTTCATTAGCATCAGTGGAAGAAAAAAGTATATTTTTATTAAGTTCTGTATTTTAGCTAGAGCTTTACAGTGGTATATATGCATTGATTAATTTTGAAATTATATATTTAACAAAAATGTTCAAGTACTTTCTAATAATTACAATATGCTTTGGAAAATTCAGAAGGACTCCATTAGAATGCTTAAAGAGCTTTAGTAGGCAGGGCTTGGTTATGGTATCTATGCAGTGCTTGTGCAAATAACAAAAATCCCAGGGGTGGACTCTTAATGCCACGAGAGACATTTTACCTTCAAAGCCCATCAGCAGGAACTCCATGGATTCAAAAGCTGCCTGTTCAATGCCCAGGTCTCCTGTGACTACAGAAGTCACACACCAGGATTGCACAGAAAGTGCAGCCTGATGTGCTGCTTTCCCAGCCCTTGGGGAGGACGTGGGGAGAGAATAAGCCTGCCTTTCTGACTGCCAGGCCCCCCCATTAACCTCCAGATTGTTTTGTTGCAGCTGTGCTGAAATGTATTCCATACACCAGCTGTCAGCCTAATGTGACTTGAAATGGGCTGTTGTAATAAACCATTATCAAAGCACTTGAGGAGAATGTGAGCCTTGACCTTATCTGGATAATTATCTAATAGAGTGCACAGAGTGATTCCTTTAATTGGTGTTGTTATCCTTTGCAGCCATGCTAGAATGTACTGGCTTGGACAGTTACCGATTCCTAGGGTGTCTTCACACTTTTAATATCAACATCTCCCTTGCAGTTCTGTAAACTTGGCTATAGGTGAGAATCACACAGGATTGACAAATGAATTTTTTGCAGAACATTTAAAAATTCTGTTATTTAAATTGCTTGCTGAAGTGACTCCAGCCAGTTCTTGACAATTACAAATCTTTTAGACTGTGTTAGGTAAGAAATCCCTGAAAATATAACAAGATTAGGTGATGGTCAAGAGACTGTCAAAATGCAGGTCTGCTTGGTCAAGGCAAGTTTTTCACCTCTTCTTGTCCCACTGTCATCATGTGAGGCAAGATACCCAGCACTTCTAGGACACAAATTTACACTTTCTTCTTACCACACAAAAGCAAATCTTTTTTGCAAAGAATGGATGAGTAGAATTCAGCAGCATGTCAGTAAAAGGTAGTTTCCTTTGGTTTGGTCAATGTGGGCAAAACAAAGGACCCAAACAAGTTCTTATTGGGACTTATCAGGAGTTACTTTATTTAAGAGCTTTGAACAACTTTGTTTTGCCCTGTGCAAAGAAGGCATTTTCCAAAAATCTATATGTGCAGGTGGGAGGGTAGTTTTTAAGTCATTCTTCTCTTGTGTCTGTCAGCTGCTTTCTGTTGCAAATTCATCTAGTAGGAAGGATGGTTGCACTCCTTCTTAAGTAGCAAAACATACTATCAGTTCCCACTACAGGAACTCATGGTTTTTGGACCATGAAAAATTCTTGCAGTGTTCATTTACTGGTCTTATAAATACACGGAAGTGGAATTTAGGTAGAATGTAACTGAAACTTTGTCTCAAATCTGGTTTATCATTTCTGAAAAAAGCCTCTCATAATCTGTATTGCTGTCATGTTTTTGGTCCACATTGTATTCTGAAAAGCAAAATCCATGGGTTTAATATATGCTGCTTTTTGAAAATACATTGGACAATTTTTTACTGATTAATTATGGTACTGAAATACTGTTTCATTTTTTTACTTTGCCAAGAAGTCCTGCTTTATTCTATACTCTTGGACTTTTGGCCCTGTATGGGTCTCAGAATTAGGTGGTGAGAAGAAAACAGATCAGTGTTCTCATTAAAGATGTTTATGTTTTAATTTTTGTTCATGCTCTAAGCAGTCTTGTCTTAATATATTTTGAAAATACTCCAATCATTCCTTTATGTTGGCAAATTTATGTAAAGTTACTTTTACTTGGTTCCTGTATTTTCCTAATGAATAATTTAATCCACTATATTAATACACTGTAATATTAGCAGTTTTTCACTTGCACCCACTGAGAGATTTTAGATGTGAATAGCAACTCATATTTCAGACTCTGAGAAGACTGGAAAGTGAATGCACTGCAGATTTTTAAAAATGTTCATAGATAACAAAGGCCTTTGATTTTTCTTTTCATGCATATAGGTGAAAATGCAATGCAAAGATTGACATTATTTCAACAAAATAAAGATTTAAAATATAGCAAACAAATCCTTTGCACCAATGCTGTAAAAATAAAGTAACTGTGTGTGTGAGTTGTGATGTAGGTCAATTCAGCTGCTCTTCATATTTGTTGTGACAGTTATTGGAATAGCTGGAGGCGGAGTGGTTACTGATACACTGTACTGTGTTTAGAGTTTTAGATGCTATGGCATCAGAAGGGAGACCAGTGGGAGCACTTAAAAGGATATTGCTGATACAGAGGTTGAATTTCATCCTGAGAGAAGAGGTAATGATTCTTATGGATTTTGGTGTTGAGACACTATTGACAAGGCAGTAGGTACCAGCTGCTTATATGACTTTTTTTCCTTGTTATCGCTGTTATTGAGGCACTGAATTTCTCTGTTCTACAGTTCTCCACATTTCATTACTACTTAATGGTGTACATAAGGAGAGAAACATTAAAACTGGTTAGAGCGTATGTAGCATGAGAGGTGCACCAAACAAGAATAATAGAAGTAGTATTGTTAAAGTTCTGTGATCAAATTCTATTTGAGTGGGAAAGGTAGTTGGATGGAGGCAAACACTGAGATGGAGAGAGATGACAGTAGACAGGAAAAGAAACACAGGGTGATAAAAGCATGGGATACAATTAAGGAACAGGGATTGAGGGTAGATCTGATTTGGCTTTTGCTTCTCTTACCATTTGTCTTGGTTTTTCATGCAATTTTCCATGAAAAAAAAAAAATAAGAGGGGAGGGAGTTACAAGAACTGGAACTGTTGTTACTGGACTATATTTTTAATTCCAATGGAAAATATTATTTTTTTTTTAACATAGCATTTACACAAGAATAAATTCATTTGAGAAATGGCCTATTTTTGTTTAGCACGGGCCACTGTTTCAGGAGTATTAAATAATAATTCCATTACCAGAAGAATTGGTATATTCTCAGAACTACTTCTTGTGTGGAAATAAATATTGTAGCTTAGAAACAGTTACACAGACCCCTGAAATGAGTGTAAATCTTCTCACTTCACGTCAGGCCTGATGCCTAGGCAGACAGACCTCACATTGATACATACTACTTGAAAAGTAAACCACTAGGTTTGAAAGGTTGCTTGGAAGTATGGAAAATAAAGGGCATGAAGCAAGAACTTTTAGCTGATGTTCATAGCTAAAGGTGAGGAAAGGGTAGGTTTTATGATTGATGAAGTTTGGAGCTGCATTATGCCTGCAACTTAATATCAGTTATCAGTAGACAAGATAGATTGTAAATAGTATATTCTACTATTGGTTTTTTTTTAAAGTCTGTGTTCTTGATTGTAACTCTTTCTTCGCAACTGTTTGTCTGAGAATTGCCTTCATTTTTACAGAGGTGAGGAAGGGTATTTCATTTGTCCTATCATGTTACAAATAGGGGTTGCCACTTTACTAAGATCTGTACTTCATGATCCTGGCTCTAGCCCTAGAGTAGGCAGCCGTGATGATAATGGTGCTTAAAACTTTTGGTCAAAGTGTGAGACCAGTTTCATGGCACACATAGAGCACCCCAAAAGTAAAATCAAGCATAAGTTTTCTTTGTTGTCAGCTATTAGTTATGCTGCCTTAATCTTGCAGCTCTTCGGATCTTCATGAACATTCTTTTGCAGGATAAAAGCAAGATTTAATTTGACATTGACTTGACTTTCAGATAATTCAATTTTTAGCAGCAAGTAGGTAAGATTTTTAAATGCACTTGAATAAAATTTGTACTCTGTGCTGATTCTCATTAAAGGATTAAACTATAACCATTTTATGAAGTTATTCTTTATAAAGTTATTTTTATCAAGTTATTTTTAATTGGCAGAATAAAAAAAAATAGAGGAACTCAAAATAGAAGAAAGTGCCATTATTCAGAGGCTTCCAACCAGGAAATTATTTGTCTACTTTGAATATAAAAGTCCCAAGTACTTTATATTATACGGAGAGCATGCTGGGCAAACTATTAATTTTTTGGGGAGCCCTCTATTAAAAAATTCACCTAAAACATACTTCAATGTCTTGGGTCATCATCCCCTATGTGAGGATTTTGAGTGTGGAGAGGAAAGGAGTTCTACTTTCTTTCTCTTCTTTCCTGTTTCATCTGTGAAAACTAGATGTTGATTTGGGTTTATTCCATAAGAGGGTGAAAATCTACCTATGTGCAACCAGGTAGTGAAGGGCCTATTGAAGAATAAAGCAGCAAAAGCCTTGTGACTTAAAGATAACTTTTCCCCTGAAAAAAGGCTGTTGTTTTTCATATGTATCCTGGGCAAAGGTAGCCAGATATTCCATAGTGGTATTCCTTCTGTTGTATAGGCTGTTTTTATTTTACCTTTTACCCTGCTGTGATAAAAATCACCTCCCTTCCAGCTCCCATTTTATGTCTAGTCCCAGTGGTTCACGTACTGTCCTGGGAGGATGAAAAAGAAATAGCTTGCTTTCTGAAAGAACCATGTGACCTTACTAGCCTTAGGTGGCTAAGGATAGGGAACAGAATAATTCAGAAAGGAGAATTACAGTGACAAGGGTGAAGCTGTAAAGCTCTCTGAGTCTTGTCGGGAGGAGAGAGAAAGGAAGCAGTCCTGGAGCTCAAAAAGCAAACAGTGATTTTGAAAAAAGCCTAGGAAGGAAGCTGGTTTACCAGGTCAGAGAAACAACTTTAAATACATAAATGTTGAATTGGAATGATTTTGTGCTTATTTACATTCTGCCAAAGAGAACCTGAATTGTGTTATTTTAATAATAATAGATGATGGCCCCAGTCAAATGTTCTGTTTTGAGAGCAGCAAGCACCTCATGGAAAACACATAGTATATGTACAGGTATTCAAAACTGGCCCCAGTGAATGGGATAATTGTGCGCATTTAAATGTGATAAAAGCTATTAAAAACAATAACTCTCTATTTGTTGTTATATAGTTATTTCCCATTTGAAGCATCTCATATATCTCTTTTTTCCCTTCAGTCACAGTGCTTCTTTTGTATTCAAGCTTAATATACTGTTAACAGGTCATATAAATCCATGGAATTAAAAGATATTGTGTATAACAATTTGTTTTAATTACCAAATATCACGTGTTCTGTTTAACTGTGAGCTTAATGAATGGCTATTTAATTAAGGGTTTTAAATCAGGTAATCAGTTTGCATCACTGAGCAACAAGTTTATAACATGCAGTTGAACAGTCAAAAGGAGCAATAGGCAAACATTTTCCTGATAGTGTTTATTGGCTAATTAAATGATCTGGACTCCAGGGTAAATATAAAGCAGGGAATAGATGGTATGGTAGGAAGGACACCAGAGGAGGGTACTTGACAGAGCTTGCTGAAGCCACATAAATGTTGGTAGGGACTTTTCATTTATTCTGTAAATATAACAATTCACTGTGTACCCTATATCACATTTGGAAAAAGAATGCCTTATACCTTTGTCTATCTAGCAAATACATTACAACTCTAATAATGAGACACTAAAGGTACTAACTGTTGGCTATGATATAAAAGAACACATAAGTTTTTTTGTGGTAATATTAAATTCCTTTATTTTTCCTTTTTTTTTTGGAGGGGGGGGTTGGGGTTTTTTTTCCTACCTCTATCATATCTTAAATTATTTCTATTTGAATGAAATTGATTACACCTTTCCATGAAAAAGCTTTAATTGGCAGAATTACCTTTCGGAACACATGCAACTGGCACATGCAGTATACTGGAAAGTATACTCACTTTCCAAGGCTGCTATACCTTCTAAAGGTGTTCAGTGAGGTAAAAAAGGGTTTTCTGTCTTCTTAGTCCTCCTACACACTTGTATTTATGATTATCTGTCTTAAATAATATCTGTGATGTCATCCATTTAGATTTTGATTTTATACATTGTAAGGATAAAGGGGGGCATTCTGATAATCCATGATATATTTTGTAGGCCATAAGATTTCAGCCAATAGTCCTAATATCTGTTGTAAAAGCTGTGGCTGATTTACTGAATCATTTTAGAAAGACAGTCAGTCGGAAAATAGGAAATAAAGCATAATCCAGTACAATGCTGGAAAGTTACTCCAAAATTTTGTTTCCTTTATTGTTAAAGTCTTACGTCTTATTTCTCAATTTCTTTTAATTTTCTTCACCTGAGCCTACATGAACTGTCAAGAGGTTTCCCTTCTCAAGCAGACCCCATTTATATACCATAGCTAAAGCTTTTCATATGGTTTCTTCCAAGTAATAATTTTATATAGTTAATTCCTAAAGGTACAACTCAAAAGAATTGTTTTGGAAATGTTTATGGTTTGTAAAAGGTATTCTAATTCAATTGAGAGGCCAAAACCAAGCATGATCCTGAACTGAAAATGGGAAAATGTCATGGATTTGGTTATTAGTTTTACCCTTAGGGTTATTGAGTTTTTAAAACATATTGAAATCTGCTACATGCACATGATTTTTTTCTGCTTAGGTTATGGCAAATACAGGTTTGGCATTTAGAATTCAAAAGTACATTTCTTCTCTCCCCCATTATGAAACAACAAAGTTGTCATGGTGGCAACATGTATGCAAGACAAGCAAAACATACTGCATTCTAAATAAGTGCAATAATATCGCGTCTACTAAAGGTCTTTTGCTCTGTTCCTTTCTTCATGGCCTATTAGTAAAGCAATTTTTTCTCTTTTCAAATGTCTGAGGCACAGGAGGATGACTTTTCTTCTGTGTAAGAGTTTTGGAAGGAGAATTGGAAGGTTGTTTTTTTTTTTTTGCTGTTCTAGCAATATATAATTATTTCTTCGTATCAGCCTAACAATTTTTGCACAAAATGATGCATCTGTACAGGATGCTGATTGGAGAAATTCTTTTTCAACTTTTATAGCTATTTTAGACTGGGTCTTCTGTCTTGACTTTCTGCTCAGGTCACAATTTCATTTTTAAAACATAACACATTTCACTGTTTTACTGGACTAATGTTTTACAATAAGGGCTACCTATAGGTGGCACCAAGAGTAAATACTGCAGAGACTGCACAGGAAAAGTCGTAGCTTTAGAATCCAGCATATTTGAGATTGTGTAGAAGCAGTACTCATGACTTTCTGAATATTTTTACAGTGTTACAGTAGTTTTGTTAGTTCTTATTGCAAATAATTGAAATCTTTCATCTTACCTCAGCTGAATATGGTAATTGTTGACTGGATTCAGGAGATACTCAGCCTAAATGGCCTTTGGTTTAATTTTTGTCTTTCTAGCCTATTCTAAGTCTTGTGACAGTTTTGGAAGTTGTACTTCTCCCTGCACTGAGCAACAACATCTCAAGGCTCTTGACTCCTATGTATGTTTCTGAGGAAGATGTAGGGCTAGAACATTGTCCCAGATGTCCTTCCTTTCCCCCATTTGCGTCCTGGTATTCCTGGTATGCAAGCAAAACCTTTCTGGGGGAAAACAATGGAGTGCTGAGTTATGTCAGGGATGGTCCTCATGCTGTACTAATTTTTTGGCTTTCTTACCCCTTCTCTATGCAGTAAAATGCTCTGAGACATGCTGGGAAGCAAAATTAGCCTTTGAGCCAATGTGGCCCTTGGTGTCTGTGATTAGTACATACATCACTATCTTTTTGCTGTCAGTCTTTTTGTCCAAGTTGGCTCAACCTCTGCAGTCACAAAGCTTGCAACGCCAGTTGGAAGCTTCATCTTCAATAATAGTGTTGTGTTACTTTCCATCTTCCAACTCCAAATATAATAACCAAGCAAAAAACTGTCAGTAGAAACTGCACAAAGCAGTCTGTCCCAGTGCTATTCACCTTTTGTAAGTCAAAGTAACATGGCGTTAAAGTAAAAAGAAGTCAGGCTGACACTAGAGCACGACTCAGGAGATTAGTACAGAGAAGGAAAGTCCATATGATAAGTTTTCTTGTTCTGAAAGGCAGAAAACAATAGCATTAAGGCAATGTAATGTGTGAAATAAAAAGAACTAACATTTTGCAAGGTAACTGGTAACTATTTCAATTTTTAAATTTATTTTTAAATCTCTAGTTGTGAAACAATAAGTACAGTATGACAGTACAAAAATGCTATATTGATGAAATTGATGAAAAAAAGTTAAAATGTTAAAAGACTAAAAAATTATGCAAAATGCTGTTGAAAACTTTCATAAAAATTAAAAGATATGCTTGATCTGAAGTTGCAAGTATATTCAGAAAGTCATCTTTCAGCTATCTTTCTTCTAAAAGATGTCACTGAAGCTGTTTTTTCCATTGCAAAGGTTAGTATCGATAGCCTGTGCACAGCACAGTGCTAAATGAATGATGTAAGAGGTACATAATAATGAAATTATGTCCCTGTACTGTTGGGCTTTTTTCCCCAGAGGAATTAGAGTGCTAATAATGCTTTGGTGTTACATGAGCTGATAAAGGCCAGAGGCCTTAATTCAGCATACAAATTATCACCACTTCACTTGTTCTCATGAAAATGGTTTTTATTATATGGAATTCACAGAACTTCTTAGATTTTTCCAGTCTCCTTAGTCTTTGTTACAATCTCAGTCTTTGCTTTCATTCATAACTATAACAGAAGATGTTGTGCAAAGCCTGTAGCATAGTGAATGGCCATGAGCCACAACCCATCTGGAGCTCACCTTCTCAGACAGAATTGTGTGTATAGACTGCACACTGGAGGTTCAAAGAGCCTTTGAAATCTGGAAGAAAAAAAAAAAAAAAAAAAAAAAAAGAGGTAAAATTTTTTTAAATTTATCTTGTGCATGACAAATTTTTGACATTGCACATCTATTGTAGTTTTTCCAAGCACTTCATCTTTTCTAGCAGCATTGATTCTGTAAATATAGAGAAACTGTATTGTAGTGTTTGTTTTTGAGAGGGTGAGAGCCCACAACTGTTGAGGTCAGGCCATGAGAGGAAAAGGAGGGAAGAAAAAAAAGAATCATTTTTTTTAGGTAATAATTGCCTTTGTAGTACATTTCTCTTTTGATGTTGACTTGAATGCTGTTTTCATCATACAAAAAAATTTTCATTTCTTACTATTTATTTCATATGATTGGACTTCAGACCACAGAAATTTTTTATGTAAGAGATAGATACACGAGTGGGTTTTAATTCTTCGCTATCCTTCTCTCCAAGACTGTCTCTAATACTTACCATTGTAAGGTGGTTTAATACTATAGAAAGGCTTTATTCCTTTATCAAATAACAGAATTTATGGTGTGTTGGTTTTAAAAACTTTCCATAAAATAAGTTTAAAATATGGTGCATGATAGAGCCATTTTGGTTCAGTGCTGATGCCAGATCTGCAATATATAAGGCTGTTACACTGCTTTTTTAAAAAAGTAACTTTTTTAAAAAAAATTAAACTTTTTGTTTCCTAACAGACAGTGTCTGACATAGCATGTGACATGCTCTTGTAGTATTATTCTACTGTGTCCCAGAGTGTCTCAGCCATTTTGAAAATAATATATGTACCGTAGCATAAATATTTTTGTAGAGTTTAACGAAGTTGAAAACATTGCCTGCTACTTTAATGGTATTATTGCCTTTATTTTACTTAGCTGACATTTTATAATTTCATTACAAATTCCTTCTCATGGAAAGAAGGAAATTTTTAATTGTTTTAATGTAACTGTAAGGGGATGTGTAGCTTTTTCGAGTTACAATATCTGACTACCGAACTGTACAGATACATGTGACCTCCACTAGTAATACCAGTGGGAGTACTGAAACAATGAAACTATGTTAACCTCATAGTACCTATAGTGACCCAATAGCATGTGTCACCTATAGGGACACAGTGGCATTCTGTGTTTGGAGAGTAAAGGATTACTTTGGATAACAGAGCAAAAAGTGAATTCTCCTTATCTTCCATACAGCAGTTTAGTCCTAACTTCTCTCTTATTGCCACAGCTTTACATAAAGTATTATATACTGTGTCTGTATTTTTCACGTATTTGGTTATAAATACATAAAATTATGGTAAATTGAAAGGAAGTGTTATTGTTTAATTTGCACTTTAAAATTTCTTATGTACAATCCATTCTTTTTAATTATACTCAATGCTGATACACAGTTCTTATTGTTGCTTTTATCTACATGTAAATTAAAAGTTTTATATTCCGGTATTTTCCTCAGCTTAGCAGTGCAACTCTCACCTGTTTCAGTTTTCAACAATGAAGTGTTAATTTTTAATGTATAGGGATGCTCTGGACTTATGAACTTACTCCCATTTCTAAAAGTATTTTCCCAGAAAAGAATCAGTGTATTTTGATCCAATAAATAGTACTCATACATTTTCTCTAAATCTACAAATGCATGAATATTATAAGGCCATATAATAATGTCAACATTTAAGCAGTTCCTTTGTGACCCTTAATTGCTCAATATGGCCAGCATCTACTTTACAAGTTTAATCATGGTAGGTTTATCAAATTAAAAATAAATTCACATTGAGAGAGATATGATCATATGGCACACAGTACTTTCTATGATTTTATTTGCCTTGGATATTTGACTTAGCTAGATCAAAGCATCCTTGTAATAGAAGAAATTATGAAGGTATTTGAGGCTTGTATCTCCAGTGATAGAGCAGCAGATGACAAAACGTCTGGGCCACAAACAATTCTTTGTGTCTTCTATGCCGTATCAGTTTTTCCGTAATTAAACACTCAGTAGTATGCTTGTGGTTTCTTTGTTTTATGCAAATCCTGAAATAAAAATTGCCTGTAATTTTTAGGTGCAATAGAATTTAATAGATTTGTTAAGTAGTTGTCTTAATTAAAAAGAAAAATATACTGTGAAGTACCTGTCTTGTTTTCCATGTGAACTTTATACAATTTTAAATTTAAGGGAAGGAAAAGCATAGTTGCCCTTATTTCAGCACACAGGAAAATAATTAGAGAGGCACTCTAATAAGAACCGCAAAAGCTGTGAGAGACAGGGGAAAGAAACTGGAAAAGGCAGTGTAAGAAAAATAGCTTCAAAATGTGAGGTTGCAGAGAGTCAAGAAAACAACGCAAGCAAATGCTTTCTGCGTCTAGCTTTGTGTTCAGTGCTAAATGCTTCCTTACTGCTTTGCCCGCCTCTTTGTTTCATTAACACTACCAGCTGTCATTAAGAGACAAAAACTCCAGAAAAGGCCTTGCCCTTCTGAATAACTGAGATTTACTTGCTCACGTTCTTCTCCATGATGCTCTGCAATCTTCAGTGCCCAGTTCCCAAAATATTTCAAAGCTCTGGGTGGACCCCAAAAGAGAATGTTGCTTGTGAATTGGTGAACGGTACAAGGAATATAGCTGATGTCTAAAATGGTATTTCGAAGTCATCATCCTGTTCAGGTGGAAGACTACCTGTGAGCACACCTCCACAAGCACTTGTTCATGATTTCCTGCCGTAATTCTACCAATGAATATCCCCCAGGCTGTGGGACCAGGGGAAAAGGCCGCGCTGGGCTCTACACTCTTCTTACTCGCTGCTTTCAATTATGTTCCCACAGGCTAAATAATTTGGTTTTAGGCTTGTGAAGTAGTGTGAATTAATCTCCAGACTGACTTTATTCCACTGCTTAATGCTAAACAGCTGGCAAAACACTTGTCTTTTTACTGAAGCATTCCTCATTTTCTCATTGTCTTCAGTAAGATGAAGGGGTAGAAACACGGACATGATTATCAATTATGATTATCACTTACTTACATCTGCTTGAAATTCTAGATGTTTGAGAAGTCTACTTGCTTTACCCAGTATGAGAAAAACCTTTTCATTAAAATCCCACAACTTTTGGATAATTTTTTTGGTATGTCTTACTGTATTAATGCAGTCTCTAAAAACATGGTGGTTGTCACATATTACCTACTGGTAAGGTGTCCTACCTACAGATGGAAGTAGTATAATATTCTGTAAGTTCTAAGCAGATTAATCTCTAGGTATCCTTTGCATAAAAATTTCTTTTCAAGTGTGGTAAAGGTAATTTAAATGGGTGTAACACTTTCTGTTCATATATTTACTTCTGGAATTCATGTTGCAACTAAGTGTGCATACTAGTGCTGCATAAACATTTCCCCATATCAGACCATTCAAAATTGTGCAAATTTAACTTATTTCCACAATTCTGCATTTATTTGCATTGATTTTTATTGTTAGAATAAGAAAAGACCAAATAGCATGCTGTCTAAGCCACACTGGTCTATTATAATCAGTTCTTCTTTTGTTCTCCAAAACAGCTTCAGCTGACATGTTTGGGGTATGCCTGCATGTGAGTGAGAGCAAAATTGCTCTCCCTAGGTCTCAGGGAGTACAATCCCGTCTGTAAGTGGAAGAAACCCAGCTTGTGTCAGTTCAGTTGGTTTTGGGTTTTCTTTAGTTTAAAAATGTGCAGTAGGCATCTCCTTCCTCATGATGAAGGAAATTTCAAGAGTAATTTACACAAATGCATGCAGAATATGTCTCAAGATTCTTCTAGGCAGATACAATTCTTTTCTTCATGGAGCAAGCCCCTGTTCTCTGTCATGTCCTCGATCATAGTCTCCATAATATCCTAGCTGAGAGAAATTCCGTCTGGCACTAGTAAAGTATAAAGACAGCTTCATTTACAGTAATTTACACCATTTTATATATGCACTCAAAAGCCAATCCTTTTCCTTTGGAGTCCAAGGGCAGGAGACAGTCTTCCCCGAGATATATCTGTTGTCAGCTGTCTCAAAGTTGTTTCAGGAGTCATGAGCTAGGGAAGACTTTAGCCATTCTTATAGATGTATACAGCCAGAAAAGGTTCTCATTAGGAGGGCTAGATTTCTTACTCTGGTAAGACATCCCAAGAAATGTGTTACTACCTTTCTGTGCCCACTCCCTGCAGATATTTTGAATGTAGGTCAGTTTGAGCTCTTACGTGGGTTAACTTAATGTTACTTTTCATCTTCCAGTTTATAGAGATAATGTGGTCTCAAATATGAAACTAAGTTCTTAGACCAAACAGTCTCTTGGTAGTTTCCACTAATGTTTTCTACCCAGTATAGTATATCAGATAGGTATATTGGTAATAAATATGTCATATGAGGGCAGCTACAGGAAAAGCTTAGGAATGGATTTTGAATTTATCACTCGCAGGCAAGGTGTGAAGTGTGACAGACAGCTCAGTGTGGGCCAAGACACAAGCAGAAACTCTTGCAAAATGTTTTGCCAAAAAAAGAAAGGAGATAATACATTTGCATCACTGCATGGGAAGAGGGAATGACCAAAACCCTTGGAATCTCCAAAGAAGGAGAAGAAAATAGCGTGATGGAGCATTCTATACACAGAAAAATAATGATCCACTAGGTCAAAGCTACTCATGACTTACAGGACTCATAACGGTAGGCAGTGATACGTATTGTCACCTTCAAAAAATAAAAGAGATGGTGCAGGAAAGCACCCTGCTTGAGGAGGACACTGCCCTGCCCATTCTGAAGGCACTGTCTCCCTGCTCCCGGTGCAGCCTCAGTCCTCCTGCTCCCTCATGGTCTCTGGAGCCAGCACTGGGAGCTCAAAGCAGTGCTGAAATTCAGCCCTTGGGCCTACGGGCAGGGGTGTGGATCCCTGGTGGGCAGTGAAGCTTCTTGGTGCTGCACAGGTAATGGTAGGTTGAATTGAGGTAGTTGAGTGTTTTGGGGGCATGGGGGTTTTGGGGTGCTAATTGCCCTGTGCCATATTTTGAAGTAGAAAGAGGCAATGAGAAAGCAAGTTGGATTTAAAAAAATATACTACTGCAGTTCATGCATACTGCACTGTAAGCAAGTAGCAGCATAGTCTCCAATAGTGCGTGCAGAAAGGGCAGTAGGTGTTTTTTCTTCTCAAAATACCATTGCATTTGTTTGAGGAACAGTCAGAGAGAGAACCTGCCAGCAGAGGGAATAGTGTGCTTGCAGAGCGTTGGCTGGGATTTCTGTGTTGTCTCTTAAGGGAACTGAATTTAGTGCAAAAAGAGGGAGGTGAGTGAAAGGGAAGGAAAAGTTAAAGGGAATAATTGAGAAGAGAGGACAAAAAAGGTGGAGCTGAAGAGTGAAGACTAAGTGTGAAAAGGATAACAAAGTGTTATCTAAATGTAGCATTATTAAGTCATTAGAGTGAATGCATTATTGAGTGGATAATGTTAGCAGAAGTTTAAATAACTCAATTGGTCTGTTAATCACTGGCCAAGTTGCTTTCTCTTGGGTGTGCAAAAATAGTTTCTTGGGTTTTTCAGCAAATGTTCTACAGTTAGGTAGAAGTTGAAGCCTTTAATGTTTGTTATGATAGCATGTGACCATAGTTCTGCACCTTCATGTTCCACAAAGTCATTATATCCTTCAAAAAACTTACAAACCAGGTGCATTCTGTGCTTTTTGGAGGAAAAAAAAACAAACACCAAAAGCAAAGAAAACCAAAACCAAAACCTGACCTCTATTTTTATCTGATTAAAAGCCTAAATGAAATCCCAGTAGCCACACTGTCATGATTGTCCAAAAGAATTATCCGAAATAGATTTATTTTGTACCTGATATGACAGGTGTAGCAAGTAAAGATTAATGTGCCTGTCACCCCAAAAGGAATGGTGGGTACAGTCATTAACAGATGCCTCTCTCTTTTCTGTTAGTATCAGTGTCTCATATACCTTTCTGAACATCAGATTTGCTGCCAGTTTTTTTACCTTTTGTCTTTTTATCCATCAGCCTTTACAACTCCTTTTTGCTGAGGTTAACTTGTTTTCATTTATGGCAATCATTCTTCAGTTTATTCTGAGTAGTTCTACAGCCAATACAGAAATCCATTAAATCTATATCACAGTTTAATCTCAACTAATAATTACTCATTAATCGTGCTGGAAATACATATTTTCTTCAGCCCATTGCCAAGTCATAAGCCTGAGAAAAAAAGTAAAGTATTATTTAATCAGTTTTGTAAAGTTTGTTAATGACAAATTCTGGCTGACAGATTAAAAAATCAGGTCCCCTGCGTTGGGGTGCATTCAGTTTAAAAAAGTGATTAACTATATGCCAAGCTGTCAAAGTAATTTTGCATGAAAAAAGAGGAGTTGTTAACATTATTATGTCTGTGCCCAATGATTTCATAATGTCCATTTTAAATATGCATGGAAAAAAATAAGTCAGCACTATACAGTCATTTTCAGAAAGACGAATTTAGTAACTATCAAAAGGGAAGACTGGAGCAGCTTTTTTACTCCCTCACATCTTCTCCCAGTATTTCCTCCCATAACTTTGAGTTTAAAAACACTTTTGTCTTTTCCTCTAAAATCTACTACCTAATTGAATTGAACATAGACTTTGGCTTTTCTGTCCTGAAGAGCTCCTCCTTATTCTTGTTCTCCCATAAAACCACGTCTGCAGCCTGGGAGAATCAGTTTTCCAGTGCAGCCGGATTTGCTGACACAGGTAGGTCATGGCCTAGGATGATTTAGAAGTCCCACACTTTCTAAATAATTCAACCTATTTTATGGCCATTTGCTTAATACTCAATTTCTGTGGAGTTGGTAAAGTGTCTGACAAAAGGTCAAATTGATTGCACCACTTCTCTCTGTTAACTTCTGCTGCTTCCTGATGCTGTTCTCAGTATATCTTCACTTCTGATTGATTTCCTTAATTCAAAAATTGATGCAAAAAAGTATTTTCTAATGAAAAGCTTGTTTGTCAATGTTCTTCACTCCCTCTATGGATTTTTGCTACGTTGTTACTTTGATTACTAGCTCCTGACCTGTTTGTATTCTGGTTTGCTTGAAAAGCCAAATCTTCATTCTCCAAAGGCATAATTTGATTTTCATGATCTTTTTGGAAGCAGAAAGTAGCTTCAGGTTACCAGACCAGTACCATATTTTTATATTCAGAACGAGAAGAAAAATAACCTGTTGTGAGCAGCAAGTCTTTATTTCTGGTCAGAGATGAATTCCCAGATAAAAGGATATATTTCTTCTTTGCCTTGTGACACAAAGTCAAACTTTAAAAGCCTTCTACTTGTTCAAAGTGACTTGGAGGCTGAAGAAGTGACACTATGTAAGACTACGTGTGACACACACTGCTGCTCTGTGCTTGTTCTGCGGATTCAAAGTATTGAGTCTTGAACTCTTTTTAGTTTGATAGAAAACCCATCAAAATGTTTGACTATTACAAAGCTTCAGCATCACAGATGTTGAACTTTTCCTGATGCTTGTATACATCATACAAGATGAAGCAAGTGAAGCTGGGTAACAGACATTGGGATGATGAATTATTTTTGTTACTGATCAACACACCAACCATGGAGTGCATGGCTGTAATAACATATTTTCACATTCCATTTGTTAGTTCCAATATCGATCTAATTTTTTTCCAATGCACCGTTTTTTCCCCTTGGACTTACTCCGCAGTTAAATGCAGCAACTTCTGAGTTTTTCTTTATTCAAACAGTCATTTTTAGCTAAAAAAAAGAAAAAAAAATCTTATCTTTGAAGGAAAAATAGCACACATTACCCAGTCTCCCAAGATTTTATACAGCTGGGCATATCCTCTCATTAATTTGGTTTTCTCTGGTTCTGTGTTGTTGAGGTGTGGTGTAATATGAATGCACATGTAACAGAAACACCTTCCCTACTTACATTCCTTACTGTTGTGCAAAATAGTGGTCTTACAGAATAGCAAATCTAACAATGGTGTTTCCTCTGCTAATGTGTGTGGGAACCATGCACACCTTTCTCCATCAGTTCTTCTGTAATATTGCTGGTTAGGGAGAAAGGTCTTTCACTGCCTATGCTGTGATGTTTCTTTTTCTATTCCTCTAATACTTTAAACTAGCATTATGTGTCAGAAGGATGTGAAGTGAGACTTTAAACTCTGAATTGGCATGGAAGATCAAATTTTGATCAGGAAATCCTTACTAGCAACTTGTTGATGTGAGAGGAAAGTGAATTGGTAGTACAGATGGAGACCAGTGACAGATGGTGTTCCTCAGTGACTGGTGTTGGGACTGGTGATGTTCAGTATCTTTGTTGGCAACATGGATGTTGGGACTGAGTTCACTCTTAGCAGGTTTGCAAACGACATCAAGGTGAGGGACATGGTTGACACAACAGAAGGAAGGGATGCCATCCAGAGGGACCTGGACAAACTTGAGAAGTGGACCCTCCTTTAAGGGTTTCCTGGCCGTTTCCATCAGTATTTATGAACCCTGTAAGTGGGACTGCTTGTCTAGCAGTGATAAAACATTGCCTCTAGATCATGAATTCTGAAAATGAGGATGGCTGAAGGTAGTAGGGGAGGTGTTTTCATATTGCAAAGGAATGTATTAGTATACCTATCTCATAGCAAAATCCTAAAACGTTTCATACTGCTTTTAAAATAATCAGCACAAAAAAGAAATAAAGAAGAATTCTCTGGCACAGGTCCCACAGTAGGAAAACAGATGAAAGGAGACAACTGTTATGTAGATAAATGTAAGTTTTGGCAAAAGAAAAAAATTCTTTTTCTTTTTTTTTCAGAATTCACCCATGTTTTCAATGTTTGACTTTATTGTACTGCACCANTTTCATACTGCTTTTAAAATAATCAGCACAAAAAAGAAATAAAGAAGAATTCTCTGGCACAGGTCCCACAGTAGGAAAACAGATGAAAGGAGACAACTGTTATGTAGATAAATGTAAGTTTTGGCAAAAGAAAAAAATTCTTTTTCTTTTTTTTTTTCAGAATTCACCCATGTTTTCAATGTTTGACTTTATTGTACTGCACCAGCAGATCACACTTCTAGATTTGATTGTCATGAAGGATAACCTTACTTTTAAAACAGAAAACATGACATACAATTAATTAAACTTTATAGCTGTTAGAAGTCTGGTGAGAAACTTACAATTAACTTTAAATTGCAAATTGTAATTTTCAATTTTTTTCTGAAAAATGTATCCAGAAAATCCTTTTGTGAATTGGAGAAACCAACACTAACCCAATTAGTTGGGATTTAAGTACAGCCTTTTTCTAAGTGTTAGCTCTCCACTGAAATTCTAGTTGACCTAAATCTGTTCCTACTGGAATCAGAGTGAACTCTACATCTGGTTTCCCAGAAATCATGGAAGTGCCCAACCCTTCTCACATTGTTTTGCTTTCTACTGTCTGACTTAAAAGTGGCTCATGCTCTGCAGAGTTCTTGCTGAGTGTAAGAAAACTCTCAGGAATATTTACAAAGCTGCTACAAAGTAGTAGGAAATGTCTTGGTAGCTCTTTCAACAAAGTGGTTAGCAAATCTTCTTGTGTTTAGACATGTTCTTTCTTATGGTTACTGAATTGGTTATTCCTGCAAACAGTGAAACATCTTAAAGACTATGTGATGTGTAGTATTATTTTAAAGTAATTTTGGTATTCATTAGTGTTACACAATATAAAGAACAAAATTTGGTGAAAGTAAGTGCTATCTACAACTGTCTATTCAGACCCCAAGAAAGGCATTTATTATGCAAGAACAAAATTCTCTGTTTGTACAATTTGCCTGAGCTGAGTATGTCGTGGAAGAGAAATTGTAGGGATCTGCAGAGCCACTGTGGTCAGTATCACACAAAATCCTTACTTATTCTTAGAGTGGTCACGCCCACGGGGTTATCAAATCAAGAAAGAAACATGAGTAAAACAGTAGGAGATTGTGCCAGAGGCCTGAGTGTCTGAAAAACATCTGAGGTTTTGCAGTATTTGCAGGGCTATTTCATGGTAACTTTAGTATCACAGACCAGAAAACATTAACAGAGAAAAAGGAAAGAGGTAATCTTTGTGTGCATATGCATAGATTGTCAAGCAGAAGAACATCTAAATGTTACCTAGAAAGAGTTTAGGAGGAAGAAAACTCCTTACTGCAACCCCATAGAAACCACTACCAGATGAATCCAGTAAATATCTGTGTGACTTTAAATGAAATCATTTTATTTCTACTTTGTACAGCAGTTTATCCTGTGCATGTGTCCTGTTGGCTCGGTAGAAATATTAAGGTCAACAATCTAGCCTTTTACTCTTCCCTTATTACAACTGCCTTGAAATGTTTACAGATTGACGTCTTCTGAAAACATAGGTATGAGTATTGATGTTTTTCATTCAAATTACAAAGAATCCACCTCATCGCTGCACTCTTGGTATTTGAAGATGTTATAAATGATTCTTGAAGAACCAGCATGAAAAAGATGGGAATGTGCATGTGAGTAGATTAAAGTTTATGTTAGCATAAAAACAGTGAATTATGGTTCAAAGACAACCATTCATGTGCTGCATGAGCAAAAGGAAAATCATGCACTAATCTCCTTTCTCAGCATTCCAACTTAAAGGCAGTTTTCCTTTTATTCCAGTATTACAGGAATATATTATAGAATTTCTTTCTTCTTCTCCCTGTCCAAACTCTCAAAGTTTGCATGGCTTCAGTGTACAGTGAGTCAAACCTCAACAGGAGTTGATCAATTTCGAGTGTATAGGAATTTCTGTGATTCAGAAAAAGTATGTATTCTACTGACAATAACAGTATATGGGCTTGAAGTGGAGGTAGTTTTCTTTCATCAGTCAGTTTTATGAAGTAGACTCCCTTTATATAAAGATAGCAATCTGTACAAATGTCAAATGGTTAAACAACCCTTTCAAGAGTATGTGGCAATCCATTTTAATACCGATCATTGATTTTGGCAATGAGAGTGAAATCCCTTTGAATTGTATTGATAGGTTAAATTTGCCTGTGTGTTGTTCACTGCTGCAATAGATGCAATGACTTTATAGTACCTGTCTTCTTATTTTTTTGACAGAGCTTTCCTGAGATGGTGATGCATATTAGCACATTGAAATGAAACAGGATGGCCGTTCACAATATTTTAATGAAATAGAACATGCTGAGGCTGCTGTGTAATTAACTACCCCTTTGAGATATTCTTGCATGTGGAGTAGATTTTTTCTGTTGAATTGCCATTTATTTGTGACCTTTAATGTATCATAAACAGTCATCTTTCTACATCCTAAGCAGCACTGGAGAACAATAATAAACTGTTGTATTGCTCTCCTTAAATGACACTTAAAGCTGGCAGAGTTACAAGAAAGCTGGTAAGTTTGCCATTCAGGAGCTAAAATAAAGGACTTGTCTGTTGCTCCCAACATTTTACCTCCTTGAAATTTTAGAAATACAATTAACTGTTGGGCTTTTCCCCTTGCAAAATTTCTGGGAGAAGTAGCCAATTGGTAGCCAATGATATTATCATTATCATTATTGTTGTTGTTTTTATTTCATTGGCTTCAGCAAGTGTTTAAAAGAAGTTTCTAATGCTAAACCTGTGAAACTGCTTTGGTACTATGTTTCTTCCCTGTCTTCCCTTTTGGGAGGAAGCTGAGGGCAACCCCTGTACCTATGTCTGCCCCAGTGAGTGCGTATAAACCTGGGGAATATTGGTAGAAGCCAAGTCAGCGATTTTCTTAATTACTTGAGATCCTGAAATGCCACTCTTCCGTCCTCAATGGATGTGCTGTGTTCTATTAAATCAAGCAAAAGTGACCTCATCTTCATTGTGACATTTTGAGAGAAGATTACTGAAATGTGCACTGCAGTTTTATGACTCCAATCAGTAGTGGTAAATATTAATGATAGGGTATGTTAAGTATGTGTCATTGTAGTTCAGAAAAGGGGATGGCTTTTTGTAAGTAGAAAGGAGCTGTTTCTTTAAGATCTGGATTGAACATGAAATTTTAAAGAAAAGGATAAAATGCAAACCTCTAGTCCAGTCCTACAGCCTTTTACCTAAACACTGGCAGCAAATAACGAAGGCTGTGTGCTATGATATTTTTAAAAATTAAAATAGGTATAATAATTACATTTTGTTTCATTAAAAACCTTGGGAAGGGCTCATTTTACGGTCTAAACTGACAGTTTATTCACATAAAGTATTGGAATACGAAGCCTAATGTTTACGTGAAATGGAAGGCTGTTTTACCTGACAGGATTTTTGTATACAAAACAATGGAACAATTGTTTTACGTCATTGTTCAGATCACACAGGTGTTGACTAACAGAAATGCATGGAATGAATAAGGCAGTTTAGCAAGAAATTCTCAGGAGCGAGTTTAGTCTTTTTGACTTCAGTGGAATAATTGAATTATTTGCATCCTGCCGAAGAATGATAGTAATCTTTTATGGATGTAATTACAACTATGGAGGTCTTGCATGGGGTTGTAGGAATTTTTCATGAACATTAGTTGAGATTCATTTCCACCTTTGGTGTCTTTACCCTTGACCTGAGAGCTCTTAGACTTCAGGGCGCACAAGAAGTCTTGCTTCATTCAATGGCAGGAATCCCGTACATAAAGTTGTTTTCTTGCAGTGTGCTTTGGAGCCTTGGAGTTGTCGCTGCTGGAGGCTGGGGCAAGCACTTATCCCTTAGCTTGGAACCTTGACACTTATTGCTATACACACTTTTAAAAATTCGAGTGTAAGTAAGTTTTTTTTTCTAGATGACTGTGTATTGAAAAGTTTGATAGCTTCAGGTCATACAGCAAAGAAGAAGCTTAAAAGAAAAATTAAAAAAAACACCTATGTCCCAAAATACAATGTTTTGTATTGTAAGAGACCGATGAGCTAAAGAATGTGGGGTTTAATTATTTTGATGTCAGGTTATGATATGCTGAGATTCATAGAATCATAGAATATCCTGGGTTGGAAAGGACCCACAAGGAATATCAAGTACAACTCCTGGCCCTGCACAGGACCACCCCAAGAATCACAGCATGTTCCTGAGAGTGTTGTTCAAATGCTTCTTGAGCTCTATCAGGCATGGTGCTGAGACCACTTCCCTGGGGAGCTGTTCCAGTGCCCAACTACTCTCTGGGTGAAGAACCTTTCCCTAAGCCTAAAACCTAAACCTTCCGTGAAACAGCTTCATGCCATTACCTTGGGTCCAGTCACTGGTCACCACAGTGAAGAGATCAGTGCCTGCCCCTACACTTCCTCTCACAAGGAAGTCGTAGACTGCAGTGAGGTCTCCCCTCAGTCTCCTCCAGGCTGAACAGACCAGATGTTCTCAGCTGCTTCTCATACAGCTTCCACTCAAGGCTCTTCACCATCTTTAGTGCCCTCCCTTGGACACTCTCTAACAGCTTAATATCTTATATTGTGGTGCCCAAAACTGCACACAATATTCAGAGCAGAGAGAGCAGGACAATCCCCTCCTTTGACTGGCTGGCGATGCTTTGCCTGATCCCCCCCAGGACACGGTTGGCCCTCCTGGCTGCCAGGGCACTGCTGACTCGTATTCAACTTGCCAT
>VXAY01003110.1:326943-434743 GCA_013399855.1 Oxyruncus cristatus | reverse complement strand
AAAAAATAGTGGAGCTGCTTGAGCTGCCGCTCCGGAGAGGAGGGAAACGCGGCTCGACGGTGAGGAACCTTTCCAGGACGCAACTGAAGTGATTCAGGAGGTTAATTTACAAGGGGGCGACAAAAGGTAAAAGCGTTAAAGATGGATCGCTTGTTTGAGGTGAAATGCTAGGCTTCGCGGAAAGTTTTGTAACTTGTTTTAAAACGTCACTTGCGAATGGTTTAGGGGGTGTCTTCGGACTTCAAAATGGTTTAAGTCTGATTACCCGAGAGCAAATAGGTAGCATAATTGGTTACAATTTAGAGTTCTCGTTAAAGGCAAGAAAGTAAGTGTTAATCTTTAGTGTCTTGTTTCCCCAAAATGCCTCATGACCTTATTCAGCAACACTTGATTTGGCCGCCGTTATTTCTTGTTTCGACCCATCTACAGAAAAAATTTAAGAAAATCGTTAGTTCCACTGAGATATTTCAACAGGCTAATCTTTCTTATGCAAAAATGTATTTCTGTAGGTGCATGCTTTTGAGCTTACAGACCCTTTGCTTTGTACTTTCATCCTAGAAAATGTTCTTAGTAAATGCTACATACTCAACTGTAGTGGTATCTCGTTTTCAGAGTATAGTCTTAAAAAGGTGAGAAGGGGATTTGCATCTTTTATAATAATATTTAACCTTCAAAGACTTTGCTTAGCTTTTCAGATAGATTTTTTTAGATGGCTCAGCTAATTTGAAATTCATTACAGATAGTAAAAATAATGTGTGGTTGTGACCTGCTAGTTTCATCTGGTGCTGCCCAAGTCCCAGGGAAATGTGACTGACTGTTCAAGAGATTAAATAAATTAATTTCATGTGGAAGTCAGTTGTGTGGAAAATGTCCCCAAAGCCTTTTCTAACACATATCTGTATACTTGTTGAGGTAACAATTTGTTTACTAGTTTGATCTTTTGGCTGAATTAAATGAAATATGTAAAATGTAAAACAAACCATGCCCCCTGTGTATCGTACTTCCTACCCACAAAAAGTTTTTAGAATGGGTTGGTTTTATGAATTATTTCTGCAGGAATGTGTTATTGTGGAGTAATACTCTTTACTCAGTGACTGCACTTGGAAGATTAAAGGAATAAGTATGTACCCTCTCGAAGTCCATAATGAATAAAACATATCACTTTGATGGAATTTTCTTCCGATATAGTTAGTTTTTATCAGTTAAAGTAGGAAACAAAAGATTTTCTATATCAAACTGGTTTAACTGCTCAATGCTAAGCTAAATGCTGGGGCTTTTTGTGTTTTGTTTTTGTGTGGTTGTTTTATAATCTAGAATATTGGTTGTTAAAAAAATCTTTCTTCAGATATTCCAATCTTTAATAGACCAATAAAACTACTGTAATTACTTCAAGATCAAATTTTATTTTGAAGTTAAGTAAAACTAATTTAATCTTTGACTAGCGGTCAGTGTTCTAAATGCTATGCGCGATTGATCCAGGCTTGTTCATACTTGATTCAACTAGCCACCTCAAACTAGTTTGTACCACTAGACTGATTTTAGTAAGACAGTTTAACTTGTTATGTGGTACTGAGTTGACTGTGGTGCCTTAAAGCATGCTTGTTACTATGAATTCTTTCAGTAGCTTTTTAATTGCAGACAATTTAATTTTAGTGGCTTCTGAAGTTGTGTCCAGAAACTTGTTACCTTCCTCTTCTCCCCTCTAAGATGTGCTGCATAAAGACCCCAGTTGGTCTGGACTTTGGGAAGAACATTAAAGTGACTCAGAAACACTCATAAAGTGCTTGTGAAGCCTGTGGTGTCAGAGCAGTACCTGAAGTTGTTTCAGCAGTTAATTCAAGTCTCCTTTTCTAAAGTCCTCTGAGCCAGGTGTAGAAATAAAAATTCAGTGAAGTCTCTAATAGAGTGTGCTCTCAGTGGAACCTCCCGCGGTTGATAAATATTTCAAGAAGCTGAAAGTTAGTGATACATTTTAAATGCACTGCTAAGCTGAGATATTTCATGGTCCTTTGCATACACATTTGCATTATTCATTTGTGCTGTGCAGATAGATAAAGGGCCAAATCTATCTTTGGTATTACTCCACTGATTTCTGAGTAACTGAGCTAATTCAACCATATGTGTACATCTTGTGTTTTGAAGTTCAAGGCAAAGTTGGAATTACTTCAGTGATTTTATAATAGAGGTAAGAGTTGTTTATATAGCAACTAGTAATGTTCAGTAGATTATGCATTTCTTCATTAAAGTATTTGTAAGCAGAAGGTATAATTTAATTTTTTTTCTTTTTCTGAAAAAAACCCCATGTTTAGTCTGCTAGTTGCTGAATCCTAATGTGACTGACAGAGATGTGATAAATCAGCTTTCTGTCATTGGTAAAAATTCATTCTAATGACCTACTAAGGTAGAAGTTCCTGACACATTTTTTGTAGAACAATACTTACTTCAAGTAGATGCTCTCTCTCCACATTTTAAGCAGCCTTCCATACATGGATCCATGATATTAATGTGCTGCATTTGTGTGTGTGCATGTGTGCAAATACATATGTATACGAAATGTACATATTTTAAATAGTAGTATTTTAAATAGTTAGGGACTTGCTTTAACCTACAATGAGAGGCAAATGTAACAGAAAATGGAAAACCTTGATCTAAAAGCATGCACTGGATTTAAAATGCTTACACTGGGCAGGTCATTCAGATGACAGAGTATGTAATACATTTGATAGAAGCTACTATTCCTACATTTAAATCTGTATATGGAAGAGGTTATTGTTTGAGGGGGAGGTCTATTTATTTATTTATTTTAGGGGATAATGATTTTATAGAAATTTTAATGACAAATTAAGAGTATTTGAGATCCAAATAGGTACTTTCAGAAGACCCTTTTCATGGGATTCATCTTATTATGAGTAGTTTCTGCCAGAGATCACAGCCTTTGTATGGCATCCTCAGAATCCTCATTCCAGTAATTTTCTTTTGAAAAGCTAACATGAAAATTAAAACAGGAACTTTGTCCTCCCAGCTGTGAACACGTGCAACACGTCCCTGTCAGTCTTGAGTGTTACAAAAATGTGCAGTTTTAAGGATCTGGAAGAAAAAGCATTTGGAAACACAATTATATGTCAGTCGAAGTAAGACTCTACTTAATACACTATGTGTCTAACATTTTCTAATGGCAGTGTGCATGGCCAAGTTCTTCAGCAAAAGTTCTTCATTTTATCACAGTTCAGTGGAGCAAATCAGAACCTGGGAGTCAATAAGAAAAACACCTATACATTTAGGATACCAGGGTATTATTACAGTTGTATGTAATTCCTGTTAGGACTAGTTCTAAAAGTTTTATTCTCAGTTGAATGAAACATGTTGGAGCCAAATAACTTTCACAGCTTCAGAAGTTGTCAGAAAAGCAAAACGTTGGGACACCGCTCCCTTTTATGCTAGGAAAGGCTGTAAAAGTCTATTGAGACTGCAATAAACATTTATTGACAGTTACTTCTAAAACTTTAGACAGAGAAATACTATCTTTTTGAACTGTTGAGCAATTACATTAAATCATTTGGTGATCAGCAGGCAGTCAGATGTCATCACGGTTTTTTTTTTTTTTTTCCTGTTCTGGCTTCAAATATCCTGGTAGTGATGAATGCTGGTAATTTTTTTATTTTTTTTTTAGGAAAACTTGAGTTGTCTAAATGATATTACCACTGAGCAGGTGTGCACCATATCTTAAGGTATTTTGGTTGTATAATACAGAAATTAATACTGATTATTTCCATTCTCTTAGCAACGTACAAGTGTTGTATAAGGATGCGTACATCTGGAATGGTACCAAACAGTCAGTTTGGAAACTGAGGGCAGAAGATGCCTTTACTTTCTAGGACAGGCTCTTGTTCTGGCATATACCCAGGGCTATTTTAACTGGAACATCTACGCATTTCTTGTTGGATTTGCATGAACAGTGTCTCAAAGATGATGTTGGCTGCCATGACAGGAAAAGGGCAGGCTGCTTGTCCAGCCTGCTGGATGGCCCAGCAGACTGTATAGTAAGTAACAGCATCTCCGTTACAGCCTTGGTTGTGCAGTTCCTTATTTTTATTTTGTGAAGCCCCTGCACAGTTGGAATGGGTAGTAAATCCAAAGCCTAATATGGTTGAATTTAGCCTCTGCTGCTTGACTTTTCACTCCTTTGTTTCTTTTTTTGGGTTTTTCTAGTGATTTTATTGGTAACCTTATTTCAACAGTAACAGGCGGTTGTATTTTGATTCCTTGCCTGAGCTGACTCAGTCCAGTACTGAGTTTGCTTTTCTGTGTTTCCAACTCTTTCAGCTTTTTTTTAGGTGACAGAGTTTATGAATGTGCAAAAGGGACATGCCAAAACCTGATACAAATTCTCTTGCACAGAGGATTAAGACTACTCCAACATCGATACTATCAGGGGGGTGCTGGTGAC
The DNA here is from genome assembly GCA_013399855.1 of Oxyruncus cristatus. Lineage (NCBI taxonomy): Eukaryota > Metazoa > Chordata > Aves > Passeriformes > Cotingidae > Oxyruncus > Oxyruncus cristatus. The sequence goes on along the minus strand of VXAY01003110.1, from coordinate 430,296 downwards.
TGAAATGTAGACAACAACATAAAAGTGGTGATATTACACACTTATAGGTTTTTCCTGTTAATTAAATGGCTTTTCTTCAGAAGGGTCAGTATTTTATCACTGGGCCTGGTCTAGCATGAACCTTCTAATCACGCTTTTATCTTTTAGACTGTTGAAGCTGTAAGTTCTCACAAGCTGGCCTTTAAGCAATGGAAAAGTCAGTCTGTTGCTAGAAACTAACTTAGAAAACCTTAAAAATTCTTCTCCTGCAAGTCATGGTTAATTGTCAATAAATAAATACAAATAGTTAAAATAGAAAGATCTGATAGCAGAGATTTTAAACAAATACCCCCATACCACAAGAAACAGTTTTGCAAATTTTTTTTGTTTGTTTGTTTTGGTTTTTGGGGTTTTTTCCCCCAAGGTTACAGGCCTGCATGTCTGTCTTGCCCTGATTTCAGGTTAGATTTCATTTGGCTCCACGGCTGACTCTTTTAATTGGCTTTTTATGTGATAAAAATTGAATAGCCAAATTTGAGATTGAGAATCAAGCAAAGAAACGGCCCCATGTCAGCTTTTGGTGAGGAGTGGGTTCTCATCTTTGTGCTTTGTCTGTGCTCCTTTTCTCCACATCACTCTGCACAGTGGCCCAGTTGTTTTTCATTGTCTGTCTTTCTCTGGCACTCAAAGCCATTATCTGTGCACAGCCCTAAACTGCTGGGCTATGACTCTTTTTCAGTAATTTCCCACCTAACTGATACTCTCATAGGTATAGTCCTTCAAAAAAGCTACCGTCAGCCCAGTCTCTGCCATTAGACAAGGAAAGAGATGGTCCTCAGTTCTCATGTGAAATTCAGTACCGTTATGGAGGGAAGTTTGTGGCTGCAGAGTCAGAGGAAATATTTTTAGTGATTTGTCTCTAGTGTTTTCTTTTTTTTTTTTTTTTTTTCCTAATGAAATCGATGATATTCAGTAAAAGCCAGAGGAAGCTTTCAGGTGGTTTAAAATGAGGTATCAAGATCTGATGAAATTTGTGGAACCTGGCTGATTTAGCAGGCAGTTAGTCTGTGGTGGGTTGCTTTATGGTATCCTTGAAACTGTGGAAGAGACTTGCCTGAGCTGGTAGAATTCATAGGTTTTGTTGTGCTTTTGCTGAAACTGTTACACAACTGCTTTAAGTAACTTGACATGTAGTAAACTACACCACATACTGGCATATCCTGTGAAGGAGGTGAAACATCACTAGCTCTATCTACATAAAATGTATTTTAAATAATTCACTCAGAAGGATGAAATTAAAAGAGGGGGAAAAAATCATATATAAACTGTGAAAGCCTTTGGACTTTCCTAAATAATTCTACAGCATCCTCAGCATATTTATTCCCTTCTAAACAGTCATAAGGTTAGACATGGCACTGGAAAGGCATGTGTTTGACATTCATAAAGCTTCATACACTGAAGTATTTTTGTTTTAATTTTTACCAAGCACAGATGCCTAAGAAGTCATTCCCAGCGAGTGATATTCTTGTGCTGGGATCTGATTAATAATTTGCATTCCTTAATCTATTAATTGAACAAACATAAAGAAAATAATTTAGAGCAGTTTTATTTTAATATAATTATTCTCATACAAGATTAACACTACATATGAGTACTGAGTATCCCCTGAATTAATCACATTTCTTTCCTCATAAATTTTTTTATACTTCACTTCCCTTTAGGCCTACATGCTCTGGTCCAGCAATGATTTGTAATTTTCAGCAGAAACAATACAACTTCTGTAATAAAGACTTTATTCAGTACCAAAATATGAAATTTATTGAAATTGTAGTTACAGAGGTGGGAAAATTTCCTTCAGCAATAACATAATGGAGTATATAGATTTCTTACTAATTTTTGCCGTAGGAGTTAGGCTTTATATATGTCTTGCATCCATTTTTAGAGGAGGTCAGGATATATCTCCAGTCTCCCATTACTGCTATCCTGATGTGCTGGAAATTCATGTTTTTGTTTTGTTTTGTGCAGGGAGGTTTGTTTTGGGGTTTTTTACAACTTTCTTGAATTTTGTTTTGTAGATGAAATAACTGCTAGGAAAAAATCTTTTAAACTGTCATTTTGCAATTGCTCTAGGCACCCTATTTACTTTGTTTCTAATAAATATTTACCACAAAAAAAAAGTTAACTAATTTTTAAGGGTACCTGTAAGTGGGTTTCTCAAGTGCCATTGCCCCTCTTAAATAAGCTTCTGCAGTTGTTTAAAAGACCATGCATATATACATAGACCGCAGAATTACATAAACCATGATATTAAAATTAGCCATGTCAAAATTAGCTCTACATTTAAACAGGACCTTTATCTGGAATATGCTTCTATATACTCTCCCAGTGCTCTTTACACAGGTTGCCTCTCTTTGAAGAGTGATGTTTCACACAACACAATGTCTAACAAACTGTGAAAATAACAGTACCTTTTACTTTGACAATCTGTGTTATTTTCACTGTGTTTAATAGTAATTTAAAGTATGTTTTTTTAATTAGTATTATCTTAATAAACCTGTGGAGCGCATCATAAATAAGTTGCTTCTAATATCATAGGAGCTGCCTGGCTTATATTTTAAATTTTGGTACACTGAGAACTTGCTCTAATTCAGGCGCGTTTTGATTCATTCAGTTGATGTAGTAATCCAAAACTTGGCAGCTCAGTAGTTGTAGATCCATCACATGTTGAATGAGATCCAAAGTACCTTTGCAATATCCTTGTGTGCATCTCAGTCATGGGTTCCACTGGAGTGGAGTGGGGAAAGTTCATCTTTTTCCTGTGGACTGTGGCAGTACACTATTTGCAGTATTACATGAAAACATTCCTTAAAAGTTACAGGATCTCCTTTCATGGATAAGCTCTTGTGATAACACTTTCCTGAAACTTGCATCTTTAGGCTCTTTTCTTTAGTTTCTCATAACAGGATTTTTTTCTAAAATGTTGTCAGTTTATTCATGTGTCAGTGGTAAGTTGCACACAGATACAATAGCATTGCTTCAGAGCACATATGAATTGTGCTTTTGCAAACTCTGTTTGTTTGCAGAAAATGTTACCTGAACTGATGTTATGGAAACACCAATAGTCTACTAAGTATATGATGTTATATCCTTGCCACCTGGAAAGACACAAGGCATCTCAACCTTGTGAATGTGCTTGGTGATGTTTGAGGAAAAACGGAGGGAATACCTTTGGCTGTGGCTCCTTTGTCATCCATGTTGCTGCCTGTGCACACGTGAAGGCAGAAGTGGTAGTGTTTTGTAGGATAAGATCCTTACAGTTTTAGGTAGTAGCAAAATTCTACATACTTTGGACCTTAAACCCTTGCTACCGTATGCAACCAAGTAAGTTACAAAGGAGGAGGACAGTGGTCAGTTTACAGTGCAACTTGAGACCATTTTTCGTACTGCCCAGATGTTCAGGTACCAGGCTAGTAAGTTTGCAGCATGTGACCTTAAAGATCTTGACATACCTGATTTGAGTTAGCACTTCTGTGCTTTTCTAGAGAATAAAGTCCAAAGTCAACTTGGCAAGTTTGGTTAGTCTGCTAAGCAGCCAGTGTTTCTGGGAGCCAAGTGAGATTCCCTCGCAGGCTAGATGCTTGGAGTGCTGACTGGCTGCCTCCAGCATAGCATATATAAGTTGGTAGAAGTGTATTAAGGGTACCAGAGGGCATGTTGGAGAGCATATTGTATGAAGTGGACTCTTCTACTCCTAAATGGGAATGCATTCACAACTACCACCTGCATCCACCTGAGTAAGGCTTTAGTTTGTCTGTATAAAGCGTGAAGATTAAAGTGGGGTTTGCATATTTCTGATTTACAAGCTTTTTCCAAACAAAATGTAATTTATTTGATTATTTTAAAATTTCAGATATTATTGGATCCTACTATTAGCCTGCTATCTGTCATTGTTTTGCATACTGAAAATCTGTGACATTATTTGACTGTCAGTATGTCTTTGCCCTGTTTCCTTCTGTGTGTTCAGAAGTCACAGGGCTACTGCATGCCTTTGACTCAGAAAGTCTGACAACAATAATCTTAACTGTTTCCTGTTCTTATTTGTAGTTCTTTAGCATCTGTGTTATAATGACTTGAAATGGAAATGATCTTGGATAAATGTAAAGGCAAGGTGTTCAGACACTGTTCTCTGGAATTAAATTCCTTCTCTTAGAAAGTCATACAATAGGCATGGCTGTGGCATGGCTGCAGGATAGAGCAGACAAAGAAACTGCCTGGTTGGCTGTGACCTCCAGATAGACTCTGAATATCTATTTGGACAAACTCTAAAAGGCTTTATGGTTAAACCTGTTATCATGCCAGAGCCTCCTGGCCCTATATTTACATTTCTAAGACAGGAAAGCGACAGAACCTAAGCTTTAATTAATACTGGCTCTTGAAAAACAGCTGTCCATAAAAACAGTGAAATTCCTTTTTGGACATAGGTACATTCTCCAAGCTCTTACACAACCTGTTTGTACAGGTTGCTCTCTTTCCTTCCTTTAAACTTTTATTTTTAATGTTCATGGAATGCCCTAAAAGAAAAAATAGCCGTTTGATTATCTCGGGGGAGAAATCAGATGCATATTTGAGGCAGTCAGTATTGGGACTTTGCATTTTCTGATTGATTTTTCTGAATGACGGAATAGGTTTATTTAAAAAAAAATACACACTCTAACATCTAAAAATCAATGTATCTTGGAAGGGAATTTGGAGAAAATGAAATACAAACATTGTAAAGGGATTGATCCCCAGTGTTTCTTGGGATGGGAGCCCAGTCATTACTGTTTGGCAGCACTGTCCTTATTGCTTCAGGGCACCTTTTTGTCATGATTTTTTTATATATAATGGAAATAATGTTCATTGACCTCATGCTGATCTTACTTCAAGTCTTGAAACACGCACCAATAAAGCACAATGTAACTTTGAAAAAGAAAATTTCTTTAATTAGTTTGAAAAGTGATTTTTTAAAAAAAGAGTTTAAAAACTACAATCAGTTTGGCTCAGTTTACCAAAGCATGAGCAGGATTCTTGAACAGCTTGTTGGCTGAGCTCAACAGCAGCAGAAGCTGCAGTCGATCAGTTCTGCCCTCTTCAGCAGGTGTAATACCAGTTGATGGAAATTGCAGTACATGGTTTCAGGGGAAATGTGGATAATGTGTCCAGATGATAGCAACATCAACAAAGTATAGAAAAACACATGGGCAGATGTTTGGCTTATTCTGTCTACATGGTTACAGGTACTTAAATTCACTGTAATGGAGTTTATCTACTGTCATGATGTGGTTTTCTCTCTTACAGAGAAGGATTTTGTGGCAGTTGCTAATCTTGCAAACAGTTCAGTTGTTGCAGTCTTTTTGCAGTCTTAACTGCAGAGGTTTTTTTCTTTTTTTTTTTTTTAAAAAAAAACAACTTTCTTTCCAAATGTATTGAAGTGTTAGGTTTGACTGCAGTGGGATGAATTGCTTTATGGCTTTGACATACAGCAGGGTATTTTTGCAGTGAGTTTGGATACTTCAGACCTTCACAGACAGAAAGATAAATTGCAAACGTCTCAAATTTCACCCTTAGAAAAAAAAGAGCCTCTAGGTTTATCTAACTGAATAATTTTTACTTTATGGTTTTTGTTTTCTGTTGTATGTGCCAGAAGTTTATTTAATCCTGAAACTGCTGAAATAGAACATTGGCTAAACTTGATATATATGGAATATTAAAATATATCAGTAATTATTAAAAATATTTAGTCAGATTGTTAAATTATGGGTCATTGTTCATTGGATCCATTTATGTATAAGTGAAAGTGGTGGTGTATCCAGCTATCCTGTAAAAAGGACGTCCTGTTGTTATGAGTAGAGCATCCTATGTCTATTGTCTGCTCCAGCCTCTTTTCATTCCCGCTACTAGAACTCCTTAAAATTCTAGATCATCGCAGCTTGCAAATTTAAATTCAGTGCTTTGTAAGATTAATTCAAAAATGTATCAAACTATAATTTTGAAGCTGATGTGAGCATTTAAAGAAAAGGGGGTTTATCTGTCATTCATTTAATGCAGCATGAAATTAAAATCTGAATCAAACAATAAAAATTTAGTAAATAAGATCCAGTATTTATTATGAGGCCTCATTATTCCACATACATAGTAATATTTTCAAAGTGTAATTTTTTCTTCTTCCTAAGCTGCTCAAAATGTTTCCCCCTGTTTTTCAACAAGGCATTTTGTGTTGATGTTTGTAATTAGATCATTTGCATACAGTCATCATTAGAAAGTTAGCATTTTCAGTTGTTACAATGCTATGGTGTCTGAATTATCCAAAGCTTTCTCATTTAGAAATATTTGAAATTATAATTTAGGTCACATAGTTCTTGTGCTAACCATTAATTTCAGAGTTATTTCTCACATGACTGCTTCTCAGGCTTAAGCTTGTTTTGCTGTGAGTAATTTTGTAGTCTCCATTTTAGTGACGTTCTAAGTGGAGAGTATTTTTGTAAGGAATCATGGTTGCAAGTTATTTGTGTGAAGTCCTGTACCCAGATCCATGTGTAGTCAGTGTCTGTGGGAACACGTGTCATCCTGTCTTCCTTCCTGGAAAAGTGATAGGTAAGCATGGTAGCAAACATACCCAAAGCAGTGGTACCCATAAAATTTGCTAAAAGGTAGAAAACCTCTGTCACTGGATTGAGAGATGTGCTCTGTAAATTTAGGAAAGTAAAATTCTACCAAAAAAAACAAACAAAAAGGTGTCGATTTCAGCATTTCTCCAGGAGGTTATCCTCCCTTCTGTCCAGTCCTGACAATAATCAAGTTGTCAAACTTCATAAAACAATTAGGGTTGGCTGTAGAGACTGTACCTTATGCAAGTACTGAAACTAAAAGGGCTTCCTGAGCCTCTCTTGTGTCAAACATGAGGTGGAAGAACAAAAGGTAGGAACCATTTGTAGTGTGTTTGCGAAGCTGCTTAAAGGGAAGGGAGCTGATTTATAAGGGTTAAATTTTCAAAATCCTTCTCTCTAAGTGATAGTACACTGTTGGAGGGGTTTGCCCTTCCCAAAAAAAAGATATGAAGAGTGGTTGGAGACACTTTATATTCTGATGATGCTGTCAGAGACATCCCAAACATTGTTGCAAAGTCTCTGCCCACGTTTCATGAATTTATTCAAGGGAAGCAATGCTGTATTTCTTTCCCTCTGTCTCTCTCTTTCTGACTTTGCTCTGCAATGGACATGAGCCAGAGAAATGTCTGTCTTGGTCAATGAAGTCTCTTGTTTAAGGAAATGAAATAGAGTGACTACAGTGAGTACATCCCATTAAATTATTTCTTTCATTCTAAGTCCACTGACTTTGCCTTTGGAAAGGATATACACTTTGCCAGCCATGTAATAAGAAAAATCAAGTCTTTACCGAATAGAAATCAAGCTTTAGGTATGGGAAAGTAACACAATGATAAAAAAACTTCAGTAGAGGTGAAATTTGGCTTAAAACCCTGAGTTTGGTACACTAAATATGTACTCTTTAAGCTAAAGAGGAAATTTCTCTGTAAATTTCCAGCACTTGCTAAATAATACATTTGATGTCACATTTTGCTGTCATATGATTGGATAATGTAAAATACACAAGGAATAGACAACAGAACAGGCCCAGAAAATTAAGTAGCTTTTCTTCTATTCTTACAGTTTAGCATTACAAATGTTTCTGGTACTTGTGTATTCCAGTCTGCTGAGACTCTCCTCGAAAGGGTCTGAATCAAAGGAACTAGGCTTATTCAGCAAAGAGTTTTTGCAGGACTATATCCAGTGTAACTTCTCAGGTAGAGTAGAGACAGTTTTGCACGGGACAGTCTATTTTTGAAAATCTGTGAACAGAGAGTGATGAACTTTGCAAGATAAGACAAGATGGACCATCTACGATCAATTCAAAAAATAAAATAATATTGTCCCATATAACTTTTGAAATAATTGGACATCCTATGCATTCCTAGCCCTCAGGCTCACAAGGAAGAAGTTACACCTCTCACGATGGTCAGAATGAGAAAACTCCTAGAAAATCTCTTTTTACTGCATTTGGGGCATTCGAGGGGAGGTGGTGGTGGGGAGAGTAATTTTAATGACACAGAAAATTACCTAGTACTGTGTGCATGAGAACTGTCTGGTCAAATTATTCTGCTTTTGGTGTGACGTGTTTGCCTCAGTAACCTTGATAATGATAGTTTCAGACAGGAGTATGCCCCTTAACTCCATGCAGCAGTACATCCTGGGAGCCACCCAGCTGGCAAGCAGCTTTGCCGAAAAGGCCCTATGTGGACATCAGGTTGAACATGAGCCAGAAATGTGCTCTCACAGCAAAGAAGAAAAGCAGTGTCCTTGGCTGCCTTAGGAGGAGTGGTGCCAGCAGGTCTAAGTAGGTGATCATTCACCTCTATTCAGCACCTCAGTTCACACCTAAAGCACTGTATCCGATTCTGGGCTTCTTAAGTCAAGACAGATATGGACTTACTGGAGGGTATCCAGCAAAGGGCCACTAAGATGATGAAGGGACAGGAGCATCTGTCCTATGAGGAAAGGCTGAAAGCTGAGACTGTTCAGCCTGGAGAAAAGAGCGCTCTGGGTGGAACTCATCAATATCAACCTGAACGGAGGGAGTCAGATTGTTTTCAGTGGTGCCCAGGGACAGAACCAGAGGCAATGGACGCAAATGGAAACATAGTAAGTGCTTTGTGAACATCAGGAGATGCACTGTTAATGTGAGAGTGACTGAACACTGGCACAGGGTGCCCAGAGAGGTGTAGAGTCTTCTTCCTTAAAGGTATTCAAAAGCTGCCTGGATATGGTCCTGGACAACTGGCTCAGAGTGGCCCTGCATAAGTTGGACAGGGTGACTTCCAGAAACCCCTACCAACCTCCACTCTTCTGTGATCCTGTAAAGATACCTGCCATGCGTGGTTAATGCCTATATCTAGTGCTAATGTATTGCATCCTGGTTTGTGAATTGGTTGGGGATTGGAAGCAGACAGAGTAATCTTGCATCTTAGTTATGTTGTGCAGTCATAGATTGCAATTCCAGGTTACTTCAGGCTAGTGAAGATCACTCAGAAGTGTCACATTGTGCCTCATTTCTGTCTTGAGATATTTGACTATGCAAAGCATATGGCTTTGACCAAATAATCCCAACACATACACAGTTCTGAGAAGCTGAAAAATACAGTTAAAACGTTGGTACCATGGGTTTGGTGTTTCTGATTTTAAAGTAGAAACAAGGTCCCCTTGTGCTGTTTCAGTTCATGACAAGTACACATCTCTACTTCCCCTTAACCGTGGAAGAGCCAGAATCTGCTATACAATCTGCTGTACTCTTGGAGGGCAGGAGAGCCAAGCGCTTGACGGCCATCACAGATATTATTGCACTTACCAGCACAACTGGGCACTCAATCCACTGTATCCCTTGGGCTTGAACCACAGCTACTCCTGTCAGACACAAAGGGAGTTTTCCACACTGCATGGTGCTGCCTGTACCCTCAGTCGCTCCCAGGCTGTGTGGTCACCTTTACTCTTGTCCCTGTTTTCTCAGAGTGTCTTGTCCAGGGAGGTGCAAGGGAGCTTTGCTGTAGGGGTGATTCTCATTGCGTCCTTCCCTGACCAGTTTGGAATGGTTTTCCTGGTGCTGCCATGGAAACGGTGCCTGCAGTCACAGAAGAGCAAATGTGTGTAGCATTCAGCTGCTGCCAGGTGTGGGGAGGAGAGAGCCTTCATTTTACCCAGTCCAAGTTCCCACTGTGGGAAGAGATGTCAGATTTAAGATGAGGGGCAGGGGGAATTATAGCTATGGCTCTAAATCACAACTCAGAAACCATGTCTGGAAATGAATTTTAATCCCCTCTCTGCCATTAAATTCACTTAAAGCACTAGGTTTAAAATTCAGTATATGTGGTGTGTTTTTATTTACTTTGTCTTCTCAATACTGTGACATCATGAACCTTTTTTTTTTTTTTTTTCCTGAAAAGGGAGCTGCAACTCCTACCTGCTTGTTCTGCATTTGGGATTAGTGGGCTTTAGTGATGTGCATTGTATGAGACAGGTCTTGGACAAAACCATTTGGGTTATCAACAATACTAGAAGGTGCCTGTGTTCATCCCACAGGGATAGGTACAATTTTGATTGCTGTGTTTTGCTGTAGTAAAAACTTGAATTTCAGATGACTTTCTTAGCACTGTCAATGAAATATCTTGATTGAAGTAATGCAACAAATTGACTCATTCATTATTTTTACTCTCTTCTCTCTTTTTTCTTTCCCCTGATTGAATCAAAGTAACGATTCCTATAGCTCTCTTATTTTGTAATTGGATCGTAGCAATAATTTTGATAACGTTCCTGTAAGGAACATCCCTGTAGAGATATGTCTGTCCGTTTTAATCTATTGACAGTTTCCTGAGCAGCATTTTGGTGGCACCTGACTAGTCTTGGAACTGAAATGTATTCTGTAATAGTGGAAGCAGCACAATTGTCTTGGTGAGGCACAGTAATTCTGGAGTGCAGTAAGCATTGCTTGTGTGTTTGATCTCACAGAGCCATAACCACAAATCCAGTCCAGTATATATAATTCTCCTGTTCCATTCATTGTTTTCCTTAAAATGAACAGTGCAAATCTGGAGCCTGTTTGTTTGTTTGAGAACTCAATAGCAAAACTATTTTGTGTTTTATTGAAAGAATTGCCCGGTTTCCCAATCTGGATGTTTTATGGATGAAAATCTGTTTTTACGTGGAAAAAACTGATGCACTATGTTTTCTGGTATCTTTTTTGTGGTAATAAATATATGTTTAGCTAGTAAAAATGACCACTGTTCGTCAGACAAATTGTCTGCACTGATGACCGTAAGTACATACCGACTAAAAAGCAAGAACAGGGTCAGAGTATATGATAGTCTTCTAATACTCAAAAGACACCTCTTTCCAGATATCCATGACCCAGTGAGGTTATGAGGTATTTAGTAACCATCAAAAGCATGCCTGTGACATAAAGAACCATCTTTCATCTGTTTTCAAGTCTGTAGATTGCCTCTGGGTCGAAATTAGAGCCACTGAAAGAGATCTCATGGTATCTGCTATTAGACCTGGATCAGGAAGAAGAGGTGGATGAGGCCTGCACCTCCAAGAGGCCTCAGGCTCTGGTTCTCCAAAGGGAATTCAACCATTCTGATACTTACTAGGAAAGCAACACAGTGGGGAATAAGCAATCTGGGACATTTTCAGGGTGCATTGGGGACAACTTCCTCATGTGGTCTTGGATGGGCCAACTAGCAACAGTGCTCTACTGGACTGAATGCTTCTTAATAAACACTATTTGAAGATGTGAAGATCAACAGCACCTGCAGAGACTGTAGGAGCATGGAGGCCAAAGGCTTGAGGGGGCAAGTGATCATATAAAGACCTGGACTTCATAACAGTAGATTTCAACTCATCAGGGAACTTCTAGGAAGGAGCCAACGGGAACCTGTCTTACAGGGCAGTGATGCTTAGGAATTTTGTTAGATTTCCCAGTACATCTGCTTCTTGAAGCACAAAGGCACTCTATCCCCATAAGCAGGAAAAGGAGCAGACATAAAAAGAAATCAATTGGAAAAGCACCAAGCTACTAAGAGAACTCAAATGAAAAAGGGAGCACTAGAGCAGTGCAAAAGGGGACAAAGTCCCAAAGAGGAATATAGAAGTACTGCTTCAGTGTGCAGAGATGCAATTAGGAAGGCAAAAGCTCAGATGGAACTCAAAGTAGCAAGAGATAACAGGAAAAACATAAAAGTTTCTGCAAGCATGTTAGTAGTAAGTAGAAGTACAGGAAAGATGTAGATCTTGATGCCAGCAAGTTCATCAAGAATGGCACAGGAAAGGCTGAGGCACTCAGCCCATCTTCACAAGTAATGTCGAGACCCAAAACTCTGTGTCAAGAAGCAACAGAGGGTCAAGTGAGGGACCATCTGTACCAACTGGACAAGTACAACTCCTATATGTGACCTACTAGGATGCAACTGAGGATGCTGAGTTGCCTGACATCATCACAAAACTCCTCCTTAACATCTTTGAAGGATCACAGAAGTAAGGGGAAATCTCATATATCCGCAAAACCCCAAATATTACAGCCATCTACAGAAGGGCAGAAAGGTAGAACCAGGAAGCTACAGACCTGTCAGCCTTCAGTTTCTGGGAGAAAATATGCAACTCATGGAAGGGTTTCCAGGCTGTTTAAGGGCATGTGAAGTTGGAATCAGTTTTTCTATGTGAGGATCACCTGCTTATGTACAGGAAATTTCATCTCCCACTTTGTGTCCTGCTTTTTCAGGTGTCCTTCTAAAGTTGCACTTTGGTCTTACCGTTCTGCATAATTTTTTTTTTTGTTGCCAAACTTGATTACCCCATTCACTCCTTGTTTCATGTAATTTTTGTAAATATTAAACAGAGTGGAACACAGGGTTAGAACTTCACTGGTGGACACCTTGAGTGGATGCCTTGAATGGACACCATTTATTTCTACATTTGACCTCCTGTTTAGGAAAGTACTTATCCATACAGAAACCTTCAGGATAACAAGTTCATGTTTATGTCAGAGTCCACTAATTCTGTTCCGTCTTTTAAGCTCCAGTAATTCACCCCATAAGACTGTCTGACTTGCTGCTTTGTAGTTTTCTAGATCTCCCTGGAACTGGCATTTTATTCAGTGTTTTATAGTTTTCAGGTACTACATCAGTTTTTAAGCTGTGTATTTCTTCATTCATCACAACTATTGAGCAAATACCATCTGATCTTCAATTTGCTACTGTTTGTTTTGCCAGTTTGTCTCATGACCTATTCGCTTCAATTTCAGGCAGATCCTCTGCTAAGACTTCCTCAGTGAGTTCTTAGCATGGAAATTTCCCATAAAATAGTAAAAATTTTCATGAAGGATTAATTTGGTTTCTTTTCAATGAACCCTTTTCTGTCCTGATCACCCAGTGGCTTTACAAGCTCTTTGGGCATATTCTTTCTCCTGATGCATTCAGAGAAATATTTCTTGTTTGCTTTGATGCTTATGGCTATTTGTCCCTTAGAATCATATTATGCTCTCTTGTCTTATTATGTTTAACCTGTCAGCATTTATGTTCCTTTATTTTCTTCATTTGATGACAGTTTCAACTTTCAGAAAAAGTATTTTTTATTACTATTTTCTTTGTTATGTCTTAATCTTTTCTTAACACACTGCCTTGACTCTGTGCTTTCATCATCTACTTCCAACAATTAGTTTCCCAACTGTCTATGAGGACTTTACTCTTAGCTTTAAAGAAGCTTTTTGATTTCCCCCCCTACATATTCTATCTTTCTGTGTGTCTGATAACTGATAAATGTTCTGCCTTCTGTGGTGATGTTGGATTTAAGGACAGAATGATCTCTCTCTGAGTGGCTTCTCAGCTGATGAGATGTTAAACTTTGCATCAAGATGTTAAACTGTCTTGACCAAGTCAAGAACTTCATCTTTTCATGTGGGCATCCTAAGCAGCTGTGTATCTAGTATCCAAAATTCAGCTTATGTGCTGTGTCTTTCTGTCACTTTTGGGGTTTTTTTTGGAGTACGTAGGCTATTGGGGTAATTGAAGACTCCCTGAAGTATCACATTTTGTACCCATCTTTCAAAATATATTTCTGCTAACCCCATACTTCATCAACCCTTATGTCAATCCACAAAAAGTATTTTTATTCGTTTTTATGATTGTTTATTTAAGTTGGTTCTAAACTCTTTCCCAACTGTCTTTGCCCATACTACAAATGGTATCCTGAATTACATATTCCTTACCTATTTGTTTTCAAACAGGTAATTTTTAGACTGTAATTTCATTATGAAAACCTTATTACTTTGTTCAAAAGATGAGCTATTCATACCAGAAATTAGGAGAATAAGATCATAATGATACTTCTTAAAACTAACATTTTCATTACTAATTGCTTTTCTCTTTCATAAGGAACAATATGAATCTGCTGGGAATTTCCTGAAACAGTGGTATTTTTATAGGGTAGCCAGAAAAGGAATGAATTGCCTAATTATTTTACTAGTTCTCTTCTTTGTAATAAAAGATGTAATAAAAGAGGAAATATTCAGAAGCTATTAAAGTTAACTGCTACTTCCACAAATTCATCTGTGGGAGAAAATGTGCAAGTCTCAATGGTTTGCAGTCCTTGAGTTCAAATTTTTTTAACCTGTGCGGTTTGTAAGTCTGAGTTTTTTTCTTTAGTACTTACTTAATAGTAGTGGAAATAAATGAAATATTCAACTAATAAATGTACTGTATGCTAGAATACTAGCATTTTTGTTCATGAATGTCCCTGTACTCAAGCTGAATTTCCTTACAGTTTTGTTGTAATCCTCAATTTATTTGAAAGTCCTTTCACATTCATTTAGTGTAGCAAACTGTGCCTCTCAAGTGTGCACAAAATCACACTTGTTGTGTTGTTAGTTAGATAACTTCTGAATCCCTTACTAACTTGCTAATGACCAGCTTTTTAGTAGCTACTCATGGCAGTATTCAGATCTAGTATCCTAATTAATTCAGAAATTCAAGCAAAATTTCAAACGATGGAGTCTGTTCTTGGATATGCTGCACTGACAGTCTATGTATGGTTGAGAAATGAGTCTCTCTTATAAGGCAAGGAAAATCAGAAGAGAAAATAGTTCGCCAGAATAATTTCTCCAATGCAAGCAGGAGAAGAGGAAGGGACTAGATATTTCTCTTCTTTTAGACTATTCTGGACAAGTGTAAAGCTAACGGTTTATAATCCTGGCTCACCATCTGTATGCAATATCTAGGATGACATGTATCTTCGCAGCTCTGGAAGGGACTAGTTCAGAGGCATATAAATAGGGAACTGGAGAACTCCGTGAATCAAATGCTGGAGAAGATTTCAGATCTCTAAACACGTAGATAGACTGCACAAGAAGTGGTGTGTGTTACTGGTATCCACATATGTTGGTGTGTGTACTGACACCTCTGTAGCTATTGCTGGCGTCTTGGCGTATTGCCTGACAGGGCACAGATCCAATCAGATAAGAAAGGGGGACCAGAAGCTGAGGATGTTGTCAGAACCAAAAAAGGCTTTCTTAGTGCATCAATGTCTAGAACATTTTTAGAAATTTCATATTTTGAGACACTGTTGTTTAAATTTCCTAGCTTTTTACATGTCTTTAAACCATACAAATGTATGTATAATTTAGCATCTTCCATCTTTTCAGAACAAAATTACTCTACAGATATGTACTGGGAAATCAAGGTTAAAAAACATTAGTCCATGGTTGTGTCTGATATATTAGATATGCTGAACATGCTAAGTCAGGCTCCAAAAACTGCTACTGTGAATGGAATTACCCTTTTCCACTTAGCCATAATAAATCTTTGTGCTTGGACAACTGAGAAGTAAATGTGAATTATAAGCTTGGGCCAGTGTAACACTAAAGAGTATTACTGTCTGTTACTTCATTTCTATTTCTTTTGCTCTTCTTGGAGAAGATCCACCATCTCTGAGGTCTTGTTTTGTTCCCCCATTGAGCTTTACAAATAATAACAATAAACCCTAAAGAAAGTCAAAGCTAGTAAGTTAGAAAGTCAGTTTATCTTACGTCCTCCTTAAATTGCTGCTGTGGAGGGCGGAGAAGCAAAAGTATGACATTAGAAAGCTCATAGTAGTTCTAATCCTGTCCTAGTGCTCCAAGGTTTTTACTTACAGTTTGTTGCATGGGCTGAAGTAGTTTGCATGGGAGGAAGTGGAATAACACAGCAATCATGGTAGATGATAAACCATCAGGAGTATTGGCAAAGGGTGCAAAAACTAGTGAGAAGGAGGAGAAAGGAGTTAGCTAAAAGATTAAAGCCAAATACAAAACAGATAAAAAAAAATAGGATAAAAAAAGGACCAAGCAATTTGTAAGAGAAAAATGGAGGTAATTTGAATAACTTCAGTGATTATGCTGGAGAAGAACTAATGCAATTTCCCCAGGAACAGAAGTCCAGGCAGTTGGGCACTGAGCCTTCAGAGAGCAAAGCTTGCCTGTAACTCACAGAGGAACAGGGCAGTGTGCCTGGAGAGCTAAAACATGCAATGGAATTCAATTGTAACCACACTTGTATCAGGTCCTAAAAATAGAAAATAAAATAGGGTCTGATTTCTATAAAAGTTGTGAAAGGCATGAGAGTGACTTCCTTGAAGTAATCTTACATGAACAAAGAAAACACTGCAGTCAGCCATTCTTTATCCCATAAATAATCCATATACATAATAGATGCATTACTAATCTCATGTAAAGAAGCAGAGGATTGCTAAAACAGATCAGGTGAAGGAACAAGCTAGAGAAATACAGGTTCAGGCTGATAAAATAGCAGCATTTACATCAAGTCAAATATGCCTTTACTTAAGCATCATCATCGGTTTGGTAGCCACAGATCTCTAATCAATAGCATTCATATAAAGACTTGAAAAAGCATCCAGAACTGATCAGTCCAGAATCATGGAAAAACTAGGTTAAAAGAGACCTCCGAAGTTCTACTCCAAGCAGGTCTAGCTTCAGCATTAGATCAGATGTGCAGCTGACTTTTAAAATCTCCGTGAATGGAGATTCTACCTGGGCAATCTGTTCCGTGTTTGCCCCATACCTCTGACAAGAGCCTGGTAACGTGTTCACTATAATCCCCCATTAAGAAGTAAAAGTCTGCAACAACCACAGGTTGTGTGTCTCTACAGGCTTGGGACAGAGTGACTGGAAAACTGCCCATTGGAAAAGGACCTGGGGGTGTTGGTTGACAGCGACTGAACATGAGCCAACAGTGTGCCCAGGTGGGCAAGAAGGCCACTGGCATCCTGGCCTGCATCTGGAACAGTGTGGCCAGCAGGACCTGGGCAGTAATTGTGCCCCTGTACTCAGCACTGGTGAGGCTGCACCTTGAATCCTGTGTTCATTTCTGGGTCCCTCACTTGAAGAAAGGCATTGATGAGCTGGAGTGAGTCCAGAGAAGGGCAATGGAGCTGGTGAAGGGTCTAGAGAGTAAGTCATATGAACAGTGGCTGAGGGAGCTGGAATTGTTTAGCCTGGAGAAAAGGAGGCTCAGGGAGACCTTATTGCTTTCTCCAACTACCTTAAAGGAGGTTGTAGCTAGGTGGGGGTTGACATCTTCAGCAACTAGTGAGAAGACAAAAGCACATAGTCTCAAACTGTACCACGGTAGGTTCAGGTTGGGCATCAGGAAGAATTTTGTCACTGCACAGTGTGGTTAAGCATTAAAACAGAGTCACCTTTCCTGGAAGTGTTCAAGAAACGACTGGACATGTCAGTTAGTGCTATGATCTAGTTGACATTGTGGTGTTCAGTAAAAGGTTGGACTTTAAATCTTGGAGACCTTTTCCAACCTTAATGATTCTATGAAATAGGTTCTCCCTAGACCGTCTCTTCTCCATGCTAAACAAACCAAATTCCTTCATCTTCTTCTTGTACAATATGTACATGAATCTTCTAACTGTCTTTGTGGCTCTCTGGTCTTGCTCCAAAATCTTGTCGCGTCTTGCCCTGGTGGCACAAAATGTACTCGAGATGCAACTTCAGGACTACCAAATAAAAGTGAATAATTACTTCAATTGCTTCCTTGTTCTGATAGCAGCTTTCTTATTAGTGCAGTGAATAAGCAGCTGGTCATTGTCACCACAGGAGCGCACTGCTGAGTAATAACTTGGTGTCCACCAAACCCCACATCCTGTGAAAATGCCGCTCTGTTACGTGGGATCCCATCCTCTGTGCTGGACTGTTCGTTTTCCTTTCAGGAACTTCATGACGCTATTGTTGGCCTATTCCTCCAACGTGTCAAAGTTCCTCTGAATGGTATTCCTGCCCTCCAGTGTACGAATTACTTCCTTCAGGTTGATGTTACCTGGAAACTTGTACAGTCATTGCTCCATTAAGATTCTGCAACAACATACCTACCCACAACTAAGTTTCTGAATTTGCCACCTCTCTGCTTATCTGATTACCTTCTTGTGAGCTTTTTCCATGATCCCCATGTTACTTAGTGAAATGGAATAATGAAACAATCCAGTGAAAAAAGGTAAGAACAAAGCAAATGAAAACAGAGTTCAACAACAGAGAAAGTGGAAGGTAGTGAGTGGTACATTCTAAAGCCCAGTTTTGAAGCTTCTGAGCAACATTTTGTGTCGGATGGATAGGGGCCTTGGTAGTGATGTTTTTGTACTGTTTGAAAGCATCAAGACATTCTGTTTTCCTTCTAGTTACAAGATGGGCTGTCAGATCTGATTTGTGTCTGATGTTATCTATGCCTAGTTTTCTGCCAAGTTAAACATTCCTAGGTTTTGCTGTTTTCCTCAAGAAGTATGTGCTCCAATTTTAGCTACTGGCATGTGTTTGGTGCGATAGGTTTAGAGTAGTTTGTTATCAATACCGCTCTAAGTAGTGGTATCCACTTGGAATTTATAGATGTGCGGTTTATGGAATTAGGGATGATGCCATAGCAATGTACACGTACTACTTGTGAAATTAATTGAGGTACTTTTTTTCTTGTTTAACAGGTTACAAGATAGAGCCAATATTGTACATTTCTACAGCCTGTGTACTTTTTCAACTTCTATGGGTTTTAAGAATCTCCTTTGAAAGACTTCAATCCAGGAGATGGTTTATTTGTTTGTGTGACTGTAATCAGGCTTTCTTTATTTCTCTCACCAGGGATTCCCAACCCTACCTCAGTGCTGTTATTTGCCTGTATTTGAAGATTCAAATGATTATCAGTGCTCCAATTTATTTTTGTATAGTATATTTGTAATCAAAAGCTAAACACTTTTCGTCTTTTAATGTTATGACCTAGAGATTTTTGTGACTTCAGTCTTCGCAAGGCTCTTCAGTCTAAATTTAGATTTTTTTTTTTCTAATCAACTGTTTTTTACTGTCTCTACTGATTTTGCTGTCTTTTGCTCAGCATCAATACACATTTCCGTGTGAAAGGATTGAAGGATTACTCTAAGATTGTAAAGGATGGAGTAAAGTGAGATGAGCTCCAAATATCAGCCAGATTTCTTTTGACCTATTTTACCCTTTCAAAAAATTCAAATGGATCAATACAGATGACCAAGCAGATATAAAGCATAAAAAAATAATGAAATACCCTCTGATTTGATGTGCCCTGAGCTCAGGAGTTCCTAATTTGTCTGAAGACTCTGCAGATTTCCACTGTGCTTGTTCAGCGTCTGGACCACTGGGAAATGTTATGACCTGACTCAAGTCTTATATTGCTTGAAGCTTTGATGGCTGCAGAGGATAGATAAAACACAAAACTCATCCTGGAAAATGCAAGTACATCCAATTGCTATCTATGGAATAATTAATACTTTTTCAAAAAAATCTCACCACGGTAGTGGAGAAATACCTAAATTGTTTCGGGCCTAAGCAGATACTCTTTATCAAAACAATTTGATAAAGTTGTCATGAAATTCCTCCCTTTACAGGCTGCTCTCTTGAGTGATTCTCTGGATTATTCTCATCAGTACCTCCGATCTCGCTGTTGGCTTCCTGCTCCCACACCCCTCATAGTGCCAAGTGCTGAGGGCTGCCAGGCTGGTCATTGCAGTTTCAGTGCCTTTGCATGGGCACCTGCTTTGGCATTATTGCCCTTTGTAGCACAGTCCATGAGGCTGCACTTGACGTGTCATTGTGTAAATTAATTTTGATGTTGCAATATAGTTTCTGCTGTTCTTCATTCTGCAATTGTCTTGACAACAGAGTTGCATAATCAGTGAGTAGGAATTTGTTTTTAATTTTGATGTTCTGATTAGCTTGATTCAGATGAATAATAGAAGGTTGTGAAGATAACACAACATGGCATGAGCTGGTGAAAATTATTGTAAACACAACAAATAAGACAAATAAGAAAAATGATAGAGCCAGGTTCAGTGATTATTTTTATAAAATGTAAGCAAATGCTATTTCTGGTTTCTGTCTTGCAATGTGACAGCTACTTGAAATCCAAACATATGGATTTATTCAAATATTAGTCACTCTCACTGCTTCCTAAACAAAGAGAAGGAAGCTTATTAATTTGTTTTTGAACATGGATTCTTGATACAGAGGGATAGCAGACTCACAACTCTAATTCTTCTTTTCTTCTTTCATTCCAAAGGCAACCCTGTGGACCTGCCCCTTTGTCATCACATGAGGAAATACCTAACACAGTTCCTTGTTAAATTTAATGTAGAGGATAATTTTTGAAGCAATAATCGTTTGTCTCTTCAAATATCCCACCTCCCCACCTTTTGTCTCCTTCATGGCATTCCTAAATTCTGATGGCACCTGATAGAAGATGGTTAAGTAAGAAAAAGTAGCAATTAAATCAAGCCAGTAATGAAATTACTGTTCATGTATTCTAGCCGTTTTTTTGCATAAGAAACACAAGATTATTTCTTTCCTAAGTAATCCAGGAGTAACATAGACAAAACTGCCCTTTTCCAGTCATCTCTGCAGGGCAGGATTTAAAAAATGTGGGAGTGAAACCAGAAAACATTAATTTTTACATCTTAAGAAGAGCAGAGTTTCCTCAATAAGGGTCCAGAATGATAGAGAGAGACTTCTTAAGAGACTTTCGGGCAGAGTAGCAGGTAGTATAATAGGACTGAAAGAGATTAGTAGAGGATGAGTCATGAAGTATGCTACAAAATGAAAGAAAGAGAGAAGGCAGAAGGGAACAGAAATAAGTAGTAAAGGTAAAGGTAAAGAATTGACAGAGTGAAGAGTAGAAAAGTATGTTTCGGAGACCAGACTCATGAACAAAAAAAATTTTCTGTAGACAGAGTAATCGTGACAAAAGGGTGTTAGTTGAGGAAATGCAGAAGCATCTGAAAAAGTTGTCAACTGGAGCTACTGACTGAAGGAATACGAACCATAGAAGAAATCCGAGAAGATACACAGTCAAGACAGTTGAAGGGGGAAAAAAGCAAAATAATATTTACTTTTGAAGTATTTCAGTGAAATAGGCTTGGAGGCATTTCTGTATTTAGTTGGCTTGGGATAGCATGGACAAAAGGGAGCTGGAGAGATGTTGTTTGCACCCCTACTAGAGTAAAATAACACAGTAAACTACACTTTTTTGTCTAGGAAAAGCAGGCGACAACATAGACAGTCCAGGGGTGTTTGCTCCCAAGTCCTTGGTTCTTGTATTTTCTTAACAATGTTATGGGGACAGCTGAATCTTCTTTCTAGGTAGGTAAAAGAAATGCCCATTCTGGGTCACAGCAAAGAACATGTCTGACCTGCCTCACCCGGGAAGGTGGGAACTGGCTGGATGATAAGCTATGCTAAGCACTAAAACGTGCATTGTCATGATAGAATCAAGTAACTTTAAAACTACAGTGGAACAGAACAGCTGTTGAAGCTTTTGCTTTTATTTTGAAAGTAAACATAATGCTCAGTTTGATTTTCTGTGGTATTTAATACTATCAAAATTTCTCAGGGCTTGCATGCTTTGATAGAACCACAGTGGCATAGCAAATACTGCACCACTTTGATTTTTCATTCTTCAGCAATTTAGTAATATTTCTGTTACAATCCGTTCTGCATTAAGGGTATTATTTTATGCAAACAAGACCAGGATTTGAATAATAACTCTTGGAAAGCTGATCAACCATCTCTTTAGCTTTTCAGACAATTGATTCTTCTAGATGAGAGAAATGCTCTCTGTGAAGTAAGCATATATGGAATAGGTGATTATTGCTAGGTGATTTTTAATAGTTCTATATTCAAACAACAGTGAAGAAGAAATTTCTGCATACTACAAAAATGTTGATTACTAATTCAGTGTTGAAATTCAGTGAGCAGTGATGCTTTGGTCTTTACATCAGACTTTTAATGGTATTCTTATACTCTGTAAAGTTTTGCTTCAAATAATAAATTCATGATTAAGCAGGCTTTTTCAAATAGTAAGTGGCCATTTAAGTATGTACTGGCTATTTTGTGCAGTACATAACCTACGTGGACTTCCCTCTTACTCATAGTGCGAGACACAAGTTATTCCATGTCAACAGCAAGAAAAATAAGGAGGACTGATACAGCTGAATTGGATAGAATAACCACCTACCAGTCCCTTCTTCCATTTCAGTTCTGTTTTGCCTCACTTCAGAGATTTGAAAAGTTTAATGCCGTCGTTTATCCTTGGTTTCTTGGTCAGAGGTTTTTGGTAGCAGATAGAATGAAGACTTCTGAATCCTACTCTACTTCTACTACTTCTTCCTTTCTCTCAAATACCAAGTGTTTCAGTGGCCCTTGGTGGAGATAAGTCATGACTCATAATTTCCAGTGCTGTTCTGTCAGTCAAGACCTTGCTGGGTAATTATTCAAGGAACTCTCTCTCATACCTCTGCATTACAGAGAGGTCATTTTGGAAAAAAACAAAACAAAACACCCCCCCCCCCAAAAACAAAAAACAAAAAACAAAAAAACAAACAAAAACCCAAAAAACAAACAAACAAAAAACCACAAACAAACAAAAAACCCAAACCAAAAACGAGGGAGAAAGAGATAATGGATGCATTTGTGTGAATACAGGAATGATTTAAGAAGTGGATTCTCAAAATATTTCTCCTTCAGCCTCCAACAAACCCAAAGAAGAGGTGCAGGGGAGTTTTTTCTGTTTACTCATGAAAATGGTGTAATGTAACTATGACCAAAGCGAAAGGGCAGCAGCAACATCTGGGAAATCAGTTTTTTATTTGATAAAACTAGTGCTACAATATGTGGGAAATGTAGCTCTTTAAGGAATTGTGGGGATTTTACTTGTAGTGGTTTTTTGGTTTTACTTCTCTCTGTCTTTTTTTTTTTTAAATAGAATCTCTGTGTATAAAAACAAAACCCCTTCATAACTACCTTTATAAGCTCTGCGGATAAATCTTGTCTGGTACGACTGGTTTGGCTTCCTTGACAGAATAAAAGGAAGCACATATTCAGTTAGTAGTGGGATTTTTAGTACAGCTTTTGTCCAAAATTACTTGAGTTTTCCTTCTGCGTGTCATTAAATGCAGAAATTAAGCTGTGCTCAGTCCATAACAGCACACCTTCAATTTAGTTTATTTCACTGCTGTGTACTGTGATGTTGTCTGTTTTAATACAGAAGCTTTTGTCACCACCTGATCATCCATGGAACTTTGCATCTGTTTCTCAGCAGCACAAATTGTAATTGGTTTTGATCATATTTAAATTAGCTTTGTAAGATGCTGCTAAGAGGTCTATGTGTACTATGTAGGCCTAAATTATTTAATGTATTTGGAAATTCCATTCCTGATAAACCGTCTCATTCTCTGGCATACATCATTAGGGTAAATGAAGGAATGGGTAGGTGTAACCACAAAAATTTGAACCATGAATGCATTGAGAAAGGAAAAAAAGCTTCCTTATATGTTGTTATGCTAATAGTTCATGCACAAATTATATTTTTATGTGTTGAATACCTTCTTAATCTGAAGAGAAGTCAAAGCAAATGGTTTAATTTATTTTTTCAGGAACTGCAGTTTGAGAGACTGACTCGAGAACTTGAGGCTGAACGTCAGATTGTAGCTAGCCAGCTGGAGAGATGTAAGCTTGGATCAGAAACTGGAAGCATGAGCAGCATTAGGTAATGTACAAATTGTAAATGTCCCTAGTAAATTTTGTCATTGTTATGGATTACCACCAAGAACAGGTTTGATAATCTTTTTGTGAAAAAAAAGTATACACCACAGAGCATGAGATTTTAGTAGTTTGAAAGTTTGCATTTTGACCTGCTTTATAGAAAGAAAATTTCATGCAATTTTGTGTCTTGTGTGTCCAGGAACAAAATATTAGTCACATTTGGAATTCATTGATTTGCTGAAGTCTGAATGGATTATCAGCAAAACTCCTGTTTCTGCCACCAATAGAGCTGTAATTTTCAGCCAAATCTTTTTAGCTTCATATTTGCATAGATGTATTGATAAGTTTTGTAAACCTGTTTAATCATAATTTCATCATTTGTGGTATTAAAAGGTTTAGAGTGAATTACTTAAAGATGCTGAACTCACATCAAAATGTTATGATAAAATATTTGTCACTTTTTTTTTTTACACATTGATTTTCTTCAATATAAGAAATCATTCTGGTGCATAGTTTGAAGGATGGCAAGTTTATTTAAGAATTGTAACAACAAGAAACTGATCTCTTGGTGAGTTTAGTGGCAGTTTGCATTTTTGAGCTTCTTGATACTGTGTTTCTTTGTTTTCTCAGGGAACCTAATAAATGAAAGATGGTGATACTTGAGTTTCAAGGATCGAAGGAAAAAATCATGCTGTATAGGCCTGTTTTCTTTTTTTATCAGTGGAAATATGAAATCTGATATCTTTTGAATACATACTATTAAGTATAACATGCCAAGCCTAGTGACAATTTTTGTGTGATAATAGTAGAAAAAATACAAAAAGTATCGATCACTGCTGAAAGAAACTGTCTCAGTTTAAGCAATTCATATTACACTTCAGTCAAATAAATGATTGTTTTCCGTGATAATTAGAAAATTATTATTCAGTAGAATGCCAAAGATGTAACAAAAATACTGAATGTAAGTTCTATTAAAATGGCAGAACTCAGAAAAGTCTTTCACTAATTCAGCAGAAGCTGTACATGAAGTTGATTTTAATATAAGCATTCTTAATAGAACTCCTTATATGGTGAGAACTCCTTATATGATCTTTCTCACCATCTAGACTTTTTAACGTTAGAGAAACTGTATTACTTAGACTTACTTAAGCACAGAATAGCTAATATTTGGCAGTGCAGTACAATACTATATTTGCATGTCAAGTGCGTTTCCCGAGGACTTTAAATTTTATGTGTGATGTTACTTCATTTCAAGAAAGCTGTGTCTGAGCAGTGTTTGAATAATACTGATTTCAATAATGCTGTTATTTTAGGATTATTCCAGGCAGTGAGATTTCTTGTTGGGAAGGAAATGTTTTCTTGTTGAAATTTTTTCTTGTTGATAAAGCTATACTTTCGAGTTATCAGTGTTATCAAGGTCACTCAGCTGACTGTGAGTGAGGTCTGACACTCCAATTATTCAAGAAGTTTAATAATTTAACTGCTAATCTGTCTGTGGAATAAACTAGTATCCGGACTAACAGAGGCTATTTCATGCAAATTTTACATCTGTAATTTGCCCCAGAAATGTTTTACTTATGAGCAGGCAATTTCTAGCATTTAAACTAAAAACATTTTAAGAAATACTTGAAATACTGTGGTTCAGAAGAGAACATTGAAGGCTTACAATTAGATAGCTGTCCTTAGACTTGGCAAGTAATGTAAAAGGGAAATCAGTAATAATCTAATATTGTTTGTTTTGGGTTGTTGTTTATCCCATACATATTAAATGAGCAATTTTCTGTCCTAAAAATTGTCAATCATTATGGGAGGAGCTTAGAACTAACTCAAACATTAAGTGAAGTCAAATATCTGTCTGACTGCTATACTGACTTTCCAGTGCTCATCCAGATTGGAGAATGTTTCTTTGACATTTTATTCTTTGACATATCTTTGATCTGTAATATTTTTTTTAGAGGACTGGGGACTATATTCACTAGGAATTGTACCAAAAAGGACTTGAGTGCATTCTTTTCAGGAACAGGTTCTTAGTTGTGAACCAAAAGCAGAATCAATCGTTTCTCTTAAAGCTGAATAAAATGCTTAGACCATGAAGTAGGACAACTCTTCCCTTCCACAGTGTTTCTCTGTTGGCAAACTCTGAGCAGATCGTTACTCAGCCTGCTCAGTATTAAAATTTCATCACACATTTCATAAGGAGCAAAGTCATGTTCTATACTGTTCCATTCCTTTGGCTGTGGTGTATATTCCTTCAGGACCAGATTTATCGGGCTGTCAGTTTTTTTAGTACAGGGAGCAATTAGATCCTGGCATATCTTTAGAGATCTTCAGTCTCTGATAATTTTAAGAACTGTATTAAAGAACTGTACTTACTTTAAGCAAGTAAGTTTCTGTTTCGTATTCTTTATCACTGCCTTACGTGAGCAGTGTATGTTTGTTTATAGACTGGCATTTGTGCATGAGTACCTGAAGCAACACGCTAAAGTTTCTGTACTTTGCAGAATAGCAAAAATATAATGTGATAAACTGAATAACATGGAAAGCATGCCTGCTTTGCATATGCTTTCTTCAGTGTAGTTCTCCCTCTTAGAAATGCTTATGTTATTCACACTTTGTTACCAGGAAACTGATGTTTTCCTTAGGAAGAAGTACAGCAAGTCTAATTGATAAACTTGTAAGATCTTTCATTTCAAGAAAATTGAAGAAATAGATGGAATGCACTGTGATATAGGTAGACGGTTGGTCAAATAAATAAAATTGCAATTACAGTTTTCCTGTACAGCTGTCAGTGTTAGATCTTAGGCTACTTACTGTACAAGTATGTATAGTAGTCTTTGTAGATATTTAATATTAGGGTTTAATGAATCCGGTAGCCTAGGGAGGTAAGGCTGCCACAGCCTAGACCTACATAGACTGAGGAAGTGGGCTTTTATCATGTATGAAAATGCCAAGTGTAGATTTTTTTTGTACTTACTTTTTTATATATAAGCCAGTAGCGTGGCTGTTTAAAAGGATTTTGAAAAGTGATGTTTTTTAAGAAGATGGGCATTTCACCAGTAGGCAGAGAAGATTTTATTAAACTTATGACAGCAAATGCTGTAGCTCAAAATTCATCTCATTCTACAGTGTGTGTTTACTTAGTAGTTCAGAAGCTCAGTAAGCTTTAAGTTTTGTCACACACTGTAGCTGATCACTGTGGATTGTGTAAAGCTTAACGAGTCACGCTTGGATGAACTTTTGTCAAGTGAATTAATAAAAAAGTTCATCTGAAATAAAATGAAAAATGGCAGTAAAAGCATGCAGGTTTTTGAAAATGTAAGTTTCTGAAAACATTCCTTGCAAATTCTACAAGTCTGAAAATTAGCTGTGGTAAGACAACATTTAATAGTGGGTTTTCCCCTGCCCCCACCCTGTTACCTCACCATGATTTTATGTTGCTATAAGTGACCAGGTCAGGTGGAACCCTCCAGAAAGATGCAGAGATTGTTCCACTCTTGAAGAGAGTTTTGTCAGTGTTAAGCATGCTACTACTTGATATATTTCCAGATCTTGTATAAAGATCACGTGTGATTGGGCTTATCACGTGTGATTGGGCTTGTGCTTAAACAGAATATCCTAGTAAAAATATGTTGTAGTTTTTGAGGTAGTACAAGTAAAAAAACCCTGCCGTTCTTAACTGTGAAACTTATTTTTGGTTATAATGCTATTATGCGAGCATGAAAATGAAATTAGCTAGAAGGAAACATTAAATTAGAACAAAATTGTGAGAAAATGGGCAAGAGTTTGGTGTACCGAATATTTCCATTGAAGCGTTTGCATTATTTGAGTTCTTTGTTGTATCTAGGAGGCATAAATTCCAAAAAATACCATTAAAAAACACCACCACCACCACAAATAAAATAAAGACAACAAAAGAAAGCTGGAGAGATTTTCTTAGAAAAAAGTTGAAAAGATGGTATTTTTCTTACATTCAAAATCGTTAAGGAGTTAATTTGGATAAGCTCTGAAGAAAAGAAACTGTAGCAGCCTTTGTCAGACCATAATTAAGAATGAAAGAATGCTTGACCACTCTAATAAAGTTGGTTTGTTTTGGTTTGGGGGGGGAGGGGTTGTTTGGGGACTTCTTTATTTTTTTCCATGTCAGTTTTCAGCCTATAGCTTAGCTAAATTATTTAGGGATTCTTCCCCATACCATTCATCTTCTACAACGATCAAATTACCTACAACAAAATGTATTGGTGGCTTGCTAGGTGTTGAGTTGCTAGGGTTACTAGCTGATGGATGTTAGTCACTGTGCTAATGTGTGTCCATGTAGGTAATAGCTGGAACCCAGCACTTCTGGAAATCAGGCTACTGATTGACATGCTCAAACACAGCATTTAGGCACTTCTCATGAGGGGAAGCGGAGGGGCAGATACCGATCTTGTGACGGTGACAGAACTCAAGGAAACGGATGAGCCTGTGTCAGGAGAGGTTTATGTTTGGTATCAGGAAAAGTTTCTCCACTCAGAGGGTGGTTGGGCAGTGGAACAGGCTCCCCAGGGAAGTGGCCCCAGCACCAAGCCTGACAGAGTTCAAGGAACATTTGGACAACCCTCTCAGGCACATGCTGTGATTCTTGGGATGTCCTGCACAGGGCCAAGAGTTGGACTCAATGGTCATAATGGCCCCCTTCCAACTCAGCGTATTCTATGATTCTGAAATCCTGGAAATCAGAGTTTTACGGGGTACAGTAAGTTGTCCAGAAGTGGAATGGACAGATTCTGCTTGTTGTGATAACTGTTACAGTGTACCAAGCCTGATTTCCTACACTAGTTTGACATCAATAGTTGTTGTTCCTACTGGTGTGTGTACCAGCACATGTAAGAGTGTTCAGGTCAGTGAAAATGTTTTAGAAGTCGGGGAAATACTGAGGTTAGCATTTTCAGTACTGCAGCATCACCTTGTATTTCGTATCTCTTGATCTTTGGGTTGTGATGTATAGAGACCTGAGAGGTGATGAACTCCTTATCCTATTAGACTTGATCAGTGAGTTCATTTGAGACTGCTACCAAAAGAGGGAAATTTAAAGAAAATGTTCGTTAAGTTTGGTTGGAACAGTTGCTACAATTCATATTAGTAATGTGACTACCTAACTCTATTATGCAGAATGACAGTTTATCAGATTAAAATGTCAAACTTGTGATCTGATCATTCATAACAACATAATCTAAAGTTTAAGCCTGTCTATACTCACTATATTGTATGTCCAGTATTCAGGGAAATGGTTTAAAAAAATATTGAGATAAGAAATTGATACAAAAGCAAGAAAATTAAGTGAAAGGTTATAATTTTGGGGGGTTTTTTTGTTTGTTTCTTTGTTTTTTGTTTTTTGGGTTTTTTTGTGGTTTTTTGTTTGTTTGTTTGGGGATTTTGTGTTTTTTTTTTTTTTTTTTTTTTTGGGGTTTTTTTTGGTTTTTTTTTTGTTTTTTTGGGGGTTTTTTGTTTTTTTTTTTTTGTTTTTTTTTTTTTGGTTTTTTTTTTTTTTTTTGTATTTCCATTACTAGAATATTTGTGGGGTCTTTGGTCTGGTTCTCCACAATGAGGCTCATCAAGGAGACAGATTAGTCCTGTTAATCCTCCACAGAGAACTAACCAGTTTCATGATTTTGGAGCAAATAAGCTTCTGTTACTGAAAGGCAGGTTTCCAGCATATGTCCAAGCAATCAGGTTTGGTGTAATTTTGTTCTTTACAGTACATCCATATCTTTTACAGTAGTAGTATGGGTCATATCATTGCCAGATAGATATGTCTCTGAAGGCACAAACTGCAACAAGACTTTAAAACACTCCTTGCACAGATGCTCTCCCTCTTCTTCTGCTTGGCAAATACCCTCCTGAGATACTACCTCCATTATTCAGCTTTGCCAAACACCGGCATGTTAATGAAATTAAGGTATCAGTTTTTAGTTTACCTCATTAAAGTAACTGCACAGAAGCTATAACAGTAAGGATATGAAATGAATATTTTTTTTTTCTCTAGTGCCCTAAGCAAGGGTTTTACAGTCTGAAAGCCTTATATATGGGGCTTGTCATGGCTTTTAAGTGCCGTTTGTCACTTAAATTCTCTGCTGACTAGATCAAGTCTTTCATTATGTCTTCTGTTTTACTAATGCAGGAAATACAGGAATAAGACAGGAAAAAGAAAAAGCCAAAACCACAAAAAAGCAGAATGAAACAGGAAAAGCAGATACTTTTTACATACCAACATTTACTGATATGTGAGCCAATGAAGACTGGACTTAAAGGTGTATTATCTACCTTAGTGCACATTTGGCATATTACAAAGATACTTGAAAACTTTCCAATTTTTGCATTCACAATTTAATTGTGTTTTTGCAAGCCTGACAATAGAGCATTGCACTAATTTGAAATAAACGTGGAAGTGCAGATATTAGGAAATATATTGTTGTCAGTGTAAATTTCAGTTATGTCTTCCAAAGTGAGACTCTGTGTTCAGACTACTGTTCACTAGCTGCTTGTTGAAAAATAAGGGCAATTCAGTTTACCACTAAGAATGGATAAGCCTTAGTAGTAGATTGCCTAAGGAGACAATAATCAAAACTATCATTTGAAACTTAAGGACTTGTAGAATATCTGTCAAGAATGGGGCACAAGTGACAAGTTTATTTCTCTACAGCCCTTCTAGCTCTCTTTTTTTATGATACCTTGCTAGGCTCTACTTTAATAATTTGCCAACATTCTTTTTGTCCCCATCCTTACTTATTAGATGTCGAAATGGTTTTGGATAGGTTTGGAGGAAGACAAAATTGAGAATATACTGAGAGAAAATGCCTTATTATAAGAAAGTTCTTGAATTTAGGGTATTCGTAAGCAAGTTTGATAAAACTTCTCCAGGAAAGTTCATTTTCAGTGCTTACTGTTTGTGGGTCAAAGGTACTAGATAGATGTTTTGTGGTATCTTAGAAGTAGCTAGTTTAGGCTGAGAACAAATCCTGTAACATAGTGACAACATTTAATGGCCGTGGGCAATTGACATCAAACACTGAAACAGAAGTAAGGCATCCAAGGTGCTTCAAGGAGTCAGTTCTCAGAAATTGTGGACAGAGACCAAAGTGGTGTCTGTTATTAAAGGTGCCTGCTGGTTTGTGTTAAACCAAGATTTAAATTGTTCCTTATTTTGACAAGCTGCACCTTCCAGGTTGAATATTTCCTTTTCAAAATGCACATAGTGAGGTTTTGAAGGGAATTTCAAATAATCATCATTTTTCTTGTTGTTGTTATAAATTTGCTCCAAAAGACATTGCTGTTAACAGAGGAATTAAGCATCCCTTTGCACAGAGATAAATCCCTATTTTCCTATAGTGCTTTTTGCCTTCTATCTATTTTAGTGTACTATAGTGCAGAGTACTGGAGCTGGGAGGGAAGTCTCTTCAATGTTATCCCATTCTTCCCTCCATGTTGTCAGGGTAAGGAAGGGTCCTTTGAGTCCAGTGGCAAGAGGTCAAGAAGAAGATTTCCAGGTGCATTTAACATCCCAGTAAGTGCATGTATGGGGAGGAGGGGGGGAATTGGAGAGGAATTTGTTCAAAATATGGATGAGGCATCTGGTAGAACCCAGGTTCAGTCTATAAAGTAAAGATTTGTCAAAATAAGAGACTCTGAGAAGTGAAGAGTGGGATGAAGCAGGATGAGAAAAATGAAACAGGGGCAGAGTCTAGACAAGAGCAGGACAGGCGGATTAGGCATTGGAGTCAGGGAACTATGGTCTCTCCTGCAGCTGGAGGACCAAAGACGAAAGCTGAAAATACCCATTTATCCTGGCTACTCCATCTGAGAAATCTTGAGTAGTTGTTAAAGAGATCTTTCTGGCTTCATTTGCTGCTATAAGCAGTCGCCACATCTTTATGTTGGTTCTGGATCTGGTTGTTAGACCCCCTGTATATCTGAAAGGCTGTACAGAGAAATAAAGCAGAGAATGCCTGACAGGGATTCAAATGAATCTTTACAACAGCAGCATTAGGCAGCAGAAGTAGGTACAATTCCAGTGGATTGCCTTCAGCTATTATAAGCAGATAGTTCTTTTTCCGATGCACATTTTGCAAGTTATGAAAGTCTGTTGGTCCTGTAAACAACTGTCCCTCCACACAAACATGATTTATCCCCCAAGCAGTTTAGAAATGAAATGGTCGGGAAACAGAAGTTGTGTAACAATGCATTTGTACAAGGAGTAAGTCAAAATGCAGCCAGCTGAAGGCTTTCCAGAGCTCCAGACAAACATTTAGTTTTATTTTTTTTTTAAATGGGTGAAGACAAAGCCAATCTTGTTGATGTTCTTCAGGAAACCAATTTGGTGTTGAATTTCAAAGAAATACTTCAAAGAACTACTGCAGTCACGCATAGTATTTTCTCTCCCTTAACTACCCCTACCTTTTTCTGACCTTGTATAGGTAACCTTGACTTCTCTCTTGAACATTCTCTCTTTTGGTACCTTTCTTCTTTACTGCCTAAATTTATATTCCACCTAATTCACTAAACACTGCAGTTTGCCAAATTAAAGCTCTTACCTCCTGCTCTCAGCACTTCCTTGCTTTGATCCTGGTCACCTTTCACCAAGTGCAGATATAGGAACAGTTACTAAGGCTCCCTGCCAAAACCTCATGCAGGCTAGTTTGTCTGTCCCTATTAAATGACTAATTTGTTTTTCTATTAAGCTGGCTTTGTTTGGGTTCTTGGTTTTAATAAAAGCACAGTTGTTTTCCAAACAATTTTAAAAAACTGATTTTCAATAAAAATGCATTGGTGGAAGTTACAGACTTCACAGTGGTCATAGCTTTTGAAAATATACTCCTCCCAACATTGCTGTGACTGCAGTAATTTCTGCAGTCACAGCAAAAGTGGATCCTGTGTCCTGCCATGATCTGTCTTGATAAAATAATATGAATTTTGCTGTGTTTAGTTGTAGTGCTTGATATGGGAAATTTAAAACTTACCAAATCACTTTAAGAAAAAAAAAAAAGGTTTTTTTTTCTGCTCTTATTTCTCTTACTTTAGAGATTGACAGGTCTATTGCTCTTAATTATTAAGTAATCTCTCCTTGCTCATATGTGATAATTTGCACAATAATTGGTCCTGATTATCCTTTGTGTTGTCTGTATACTTCTTCTGAGGACTGACATGAACATCGTGATGGTGCTGCTACAGCTGTGATTGTTCTGTAGCAGAAACTGAACTCTGCCTTCCTTGATACTCATGTTTTTCAAATATCAAAAGTGTTCAGGAAGTATTACTAGTTAGTATATTTAGTTGAATTCCAGGAGTGGCATTAATGAACACAGTTCTGTTTCCAGAGGCATCTCAGAACTGGATAGCAACATACTTTTAATGGCTAATGTTAGATGCTCTCTAGGCATTTTTCCATTTCAGCAGTTAAGGAAGACTTTATAGATTTTAATATGTTACACTTAATGGGTCTTTTAAGTCCGTCATGCTTTCAGCTCATAGAAGATGTACTCTCAATTCTTGTTAATTGTGAATAAATACTCTGTCTCCTTCTTCTGGTTTTCCTTTACCTCTTCTATTTTTGCCTTGTTCTCTACATTGCTTGTTTGTACAAACAAAAGATTTAAAAAAAAAAAAAATTGCACACCAGCTCTTTATTTCTGCACTCTCTCTAGAGCAATATACTCCACATTCCCAGGTGTAGTACAAATGTTGCATTTGTATTTGCTTGTTATTTTGAAACAACTAGATCAAGATTAAATAGTTGTGTGGTATAATGCCGTTCCTTTTCACTTTTATATTACTCATGAAGAAATTTGTTTATTCTAAAAACCAGTTTCTAAGTAGTATTTAAATCTAGACCCATTTCAACCACTTCAACCTAATACAATAACAGCATTTCAACAACATTGATCTGGCAGGATTAGTCTGTATGGAGCCACTTTTAGTCAGAACAGTAGACTAGTAGATATAGAACATTACAAGAATTTTCTTTATTACACTCATAGGACCAATCCAGTTGTAATCAGTGCTTTGTAGTTCAGCTATCCAATTTTCCCCTCCTAATTGATTCACAGAAAGCTCTGGCAGACCTTTGGAAGTTCATGGCCAAATAATTTGTCAATGAAATGTAGTTATGCAAATTGATAAATGTAGCTGTTAGAAGGAAATAATCATTGCAAGTTGCTGATGAGAACAGAAGACCCTACTAATAATTCAAAGTAATCATTATCTCCACTTTCTTTCTTGGTCTGCTAAATGTATTACATCACAATATATTGCATTCTGCTTTTTAGGGATATGTAAATGTCAGAGCATAAGTGACTTCATAGATGTATGAACAGCTTTTGCAAAAACCTTTCTGATTTTCTCAGTCCAGTCCATGTAAATCCTCTTGCAGAGATGACTAAAAGAGATGTAGCTTATACATATACCTAGTGGTATTTATAAATATGCTCTTGAAAAAGGAGGTGTAGCTTGTGCAGTAAATTACAGAAGTCAGTCTGAAACGGCTCCAGTAACAGCATTTATATTTCCCAGCTTTTTTTTTAGGATTTGAAAAATACCTCAAGTTAGATGTTGAAAGAGTAATACTTTTATTAATGGGTATTCTTCTCTCATCCACCTCTTCTCCCATCCTTTCCTCTCAACTTCTCTCCTCCCTACAAGACCTTCACCTTTCTTGAGTCTTTATTTTTGGCTCTTACCAGAAGTTTTAGAAATAGGAGGATGTTGTGTGCTACCCTCCTTACCACTGTAAGAATCTGATTATACTACAGCTCACCTTTGTTCTGGTTCTGAACTGTTTTTTTAAATCCATGTAAGCATTACTACCACCAACTTTACTAATAAATCTTAGTCCTAGCATCTTTGTAATGAAAAAATTACCCAAAAAACTTTTTAACAAACAAAAGATTTACAAAGGTTTCCAGTTAAATCATTTGGCTTTTGTCTTTTCATCCATATAGCAGGGAAAAGAGCAACATAAAAAAAATCTGTTAATGCCTCTAAATGGTTTTATTTAAGTGGTTTGGGAATACACAACTGTTTCAAGATTAATCTCTGTTTTTGCAACAAGGCAGTAGTACTACATTGCTTTATTCCATTGCAATGAATTTAGATGACAGTTTATATTCAGCTTATAAAAAAGACCCCAACAACAGAAAGGAATATTGATGTAGTTACAGTAAATGCCCTTGTTCATGTTATTAAAAGAATCTGTGACAGGAACCTCCTAACATCGACGATGTTTAAATAATCATGATTTTTATCCCTTGACGAGTAAAAGTTAAAGAAAACCCTGTTACCATGCATAATATAACCCTTGTCAGGTTTTGATTATTTAAGGCATTTACTGAAAATGTAGGTTATAAATTACTTTTATTTAGTTCAAAATAATACAGGTGAAGAGATAAAATTGTGGCTAGTCATTTAGAAAGATATTATGGTTAATGTACAGCTTTGTGCATTAATGCTGACTTTAGTAAAAAACACTACTACATTTACTGAGTGCTTTAAGAGTAGCGCATGACTAGCTAATAGTGTAGCCAGCCTGGGGTACTATTTTTTTGGATCTTAATTTTTCTTTTTACTGTATCCTGTAATAATTTAAAGCTATATTAATTGATACTAAGCAATAATAGCACTAAATAGTCTTAATCTAATCCAATTATTAAGATAGGATTTTGAAGGTTTATTTTGCTTTTTTGTTCAAATTATACTCAGGAGCAAGTTGTTGTTTTGATGTTACTGTTTTGCTGTTCAGAGTTCAAATGGCTTGAATTTAGCTTGTGAAATATAGAAGTAGGCATCTCATGAAAGAAACTACAAGAATATTCTTAATATCATTTTTGTACTTCCTTGAAATATAATGTTTTCAACTGCTTCTGTATTTTTCTTAACTTTTCTGTTCTGATTTAGCTTCTTGTCGTATTTATAGCCTTTTCTTCTCTCCTTCCTTTTCACTTTTATTGGTACTAGAAAGGTTTTGGTCTTTTGATGAGTGATCTGTTCTGTGTGATTCAATGGTTTTGCCACCCTATAATGTGTGACGAGATAAAAAATTTATTTTTCTAGAGTGATGTCATATTCATAAGTTTCA
Organism: Oxyruncus cristatus; assembly: GCA_013399855.1. Taxonomy (NCBI): domain Eukaryota; kingdom Metazoa; phylum Chordata; class Aves; order Passeriformes; family Cotingidae; genus Oxyruncus; species Oxyruncus cristatus. Next base: position 394,529 of record VXAY01003110.1, on the reverse strand, counting down.
AGATCCAAGGGCTCTGAAGTCTGCTGTAATTTCTGTAATTCCTTACCGATTAATCCACTCTGAAAAATAAGGTACATTGATAACAACAGAGATTTTTTTTCCTGTTGATCATCTCTGGTTCTGATCTGATCTAGGTGGAGATACAGGTCTTTCCAATCTACTTTCTTCAGCAAAAGCAGAATCTCTTTACAGTTTCCTCTTTTGGCTTTTGGAGGTATCTCGTTCTTTGCTTCTACAGGAATAATCAATGGCTTCGTGTTCTTAAGATTTTTCATCACTTCATGATGATAATAGTCTCCTATATGTTCTGCTAACATACTCCCTTCAGTAATGGTTCCCCAGTCAGAATATGGGGCTACAAGACCAGGCATAGTGTAGTTTGGAAAAAATGGTAACACTTTCATAGATAGGTGGGTTCTGAGGGAATAAAGTACTTCCATGAAGGTCTGTCAGAAATACTACATGCTACATTTCTCGATAGCAGCTATAAATAAAATATTATGTGCAAACACATGCACTTATTGCAGCCAATGTTTTATCATTTTTCAGTGAAATGTGCTTGCCTTCCTACCTTGGGTTCCTTTGAATTGGTCAGTCTGAAAGTATTGCACTGATGTTGCTGAAGTTTGCAAATAATCTATTAGAAAATTTAATCCATTAAAAACATTTTGACTGATGTTTAATTTTACTGCAGCCAAATCTGAAAGAGGCATACCAGGCAGGGTGACTGTAAGCAGGCAGGAAGCCTTTTGATGGAAGATAAAAATCTTTCAACTAGTCTTCAGTTCAGGGACCTCATTAATTTCAGTGGTATTGCTTAGATAAAGAAGTTACAAAATGACCTTTGTTTTTACCTTTTTAAGTGTTGCATCATTCTTATGGAAAAGAACTATGGAAGTAAAAGTAACCATACTAAATGCATGGGTAAAAGTGTATTCTGTAGATTAGCTTCTATATTGATTTTCACAAGCTTGGCCATATTTACTTTAAATTTCTATGCCATAGTTAGAGGTTAATCTCAAAAAAAAAAACCCAAACCCGCCTTACAGCATTAGGTTGACATTGGTCCTTCTCGTAAGATGGAACTGCAGGAGAATGTGAAGACTTTGAAATGGCCAAAACTATCACAGCTAAATTTTAACAGCTTCTATTAGATTACAAGTTCTCTTTTGAGGAATTTCAGACCCTTGAAAATCTATAGGAATAAGATTTTTAAGACCATCAAGGCAGAAACTCAGGGTCATTTTCTGATGGACCATTTTTATGGTCCAAGGTGAATTCTTAATTGGTTTTTATAACACGTGTTGTACACAGATAAATATCGAAGATTTACTTCTCTGTTGAATTGTCGTGCTTCTTTGTAAAAGAATGGGACTGAGATGCTGTACCCCATGGAGATAAGTTGATTTCCTTCTTTCAATTCTTTTGTTCCCACATGCAGGGGAATGGGGGTGGGGGGGTACGGAAAGAAAAAGAAAAGAAAAAAAAAAAAGCTTTATGCATGAAGGAAGGGCACAGGCTGAATGAAGCATTCAGTTCTGCCAAGGCAGCCATTCTCTTCTGTGGCATCAGTGCTCTGCCAAGATTGTCACACTGTGATACCTCCTTTATTTTGAAGTTGGAGACTTTCTAAAACTAGGATCTTTTAGGTCTGTGGGTTTGCAATGTGATAGCATGAAGCCTGATGGGAAGGAGTCACCATGAACTACTGCTTAGAAAAGCTTGCCCAGTTCTCTTTGAGCAGAAAACTTGCAAAAAGAGAAATGGTGAGGGAGCAATGAATGTGGAATAGAGTTTCTTCAGTTATTTGACAGGACTCTAGGCACAGTCAGTGTGACTTTTCTGATCTTTTCCACTGTCATCTTGATGGCGTTTTGGTAGCATTAGGAGGCAAAGCTATTAACATTAAGAAAAAAAACATTCAAATACATGAGGATTAACAGTGTCTTATGGGAAATATGGCATCTAAAATGGCATCTCTTACTTTTTGAACTTAGTTCCAAATGCCTTCAAATGCCAGTCTTGACTGCACTGGGTATTTTATATAGTGCTGGTTATTTTCCCTATGTATCTTTTATTAAAGAAGGTTAAACAAGCTCACTACATTATTAGAGGTTATGGCAACCACGGGGATTTAAAAATATTATGATAAGAAATGTCTTAATGCTTAAATTAAATTTGTTTCAATGCTGCAGCATATGATTATTTTCATATTTCAGCTAAATTCATAAGCTATAGAATAATTACTAAGTTACAAAAAATATATTTTATATAAATAGGTTTTTTTTTTTTAAAGAATCGAATTTAGGTTTTCAATTAATTAATGTAACCATTAGTCTGATTGCAGTCAGCCTCAAGTGTTAGAAAACACATCTGCGTCCACAGGCTGATATACCTCCTGTTTCTGTGGTTTTGTGGACCTCTGCAACTGTTCATAAGAATTAAACTGGTGTTTATCATCACAAAAGCATTAAAACCTCTCCTAGCATCAAATTCTGCTAAGAGCACCAAGTGTTCCTTTTGGTTCTTATTCCACTTACGAATTTTTCATTGTTTTAATCTGTTTTGCGCTTGAAACTTTTAATTTATACTTCCTCTTGTGTCATGATAAAGACATAGCAGTGACAATTGCTGTACTATAGCAAGGTGCCAGTCATTACTCCCTTCTGCATAGGATAACTGTGTAATAAAATGTAAGTGGTGTTAAGGAAAGATCTCCTTTCAAATGGAAGATATTGACTGTAAATATAAAGCTTTGGCAGACATTTTTAGAGAGTACCTTTAAAGGAGAAGAGCTATATCAAATGAAAAGATGAGGAATTATTTAATGGGAACTATTTAAGTGTTCTCTGAAATAATTAGACCTGAAAAGCCTTTCTGAATGTATTCCAGTGCTTTACCTGCAGAAAATGTATACTGCTTCCCTGATAGATAGTGTTATCAGTTTTACCAAGTGTTGCAGCCAAGTGGCAATATATTTGTTCTCTCTGAACTTTGTACAAGATGACTGCACTTGCAGGCTGGCTGCGAGAGTGACAGTGACACAGAACTTGCTTTTCAGTTTGTTTATATTACTCTGTAAATACATAGGCAGGTTGTGCTTGAAATGAATGTGTCAACATTACATTGCTATACAGCAGCATCTTCAGTGTCATTTCCATTTCATTACCCTACCCAGAGCAATTTAAGTTACCTATGATGGTGTTCTTTGTCTGCAGTGAACATTGTATTGGTAAGGCATTCAGGGACCAATGATAAATAAATGAGGAGTGTGAGCATCCTTTCCCCTACCTGCAAGATAAATCTGCAGAATGGTGCACTAGTAAGGCTCAACTTTCTGTAAAACTTTCCGTGTCTGCCCTGTGGGCTAGTTTTCAACCGAACAGTGCGTGACACTGAGACCAAATGTCAGTGTCCTAATGCCACAGAGCCATCTATACAGGCTGTATAGGTGTACCCGTTGCCAGTCCTGTCTCCTGGACGAGCACTGAATGTCCATTGTAGGTAGCCTTGTCTTCAGTCCTGTGTGTTGCTGTGTCACCTGGGCGGACCTTGGACATACATTATAGGCAACTTGTCTCCTGGATGGACCTGTTTGACATACACTACAATTTGTGTTCAAGTCCTGTTCCCAGTCCTATCTTCTGATCCTTATGACTCAAGCCTATAGATATATCCTAGACCTGAGTAGTTACTTAACTGTTTTGGGAACTATTGGTAAACTCTTCCACCGTGCTCAGCTCGATTCTGTTGACACAGTGCAGTTTGGGGCATGGAGCAGACCAAAGTTGTGTCCCTAAATGTTTTTTCACAAGGGTCTTCTGTGGGGGTTCAGCGATGTGGGAAGTTCACTATCCTTGAGGGCTCTCCCGTGTGATGATCTTGTGTCTGAGGATGTGGGTATCCAAGTAAGTGAAAAGCTCAGTGCTTTGTTCCCGTGTGAAAATGAGCTCAGGATCTCTGTAATAGAGGCATGTCTGTTTTGCTACCCCCAAAGTCTGATGGTTGTTTAGGGTTTTTGGAGACCAAGGTTTTCATCTTCATGAAGACAATGCAGCACCTGGTCAGCTCACACATTGCAGTGTAATACAAGAAGCACTGGAGAGTAGCTCTGGGACCCTAAGCCTTTCAACAGCCTTTTGGATGGCATATGAACATTTAGCAAGTATTTGGTGTACCTCTGGAACAACGTTTTCAGCTAAGTTTCATCCTAAAAAAATCTAGTTTGTGTGCACTGTACCTGTTCTGCAAACTGAACCAAAGTAGGGCATTTACTTCATGGATTCACTTCAAAATCATACTACTCCTTTAGACTGAAAGGGTATCACAGATGCAGCCTTAGGACGTGAGTTCATGATGATGAGCAACTGCCACTGAAAGGAGCAATAGTCCTCTCATGCTCACACCACTCTTTGTGTGCTCCTTCTGCTTCCTCTTTTGAGTTTGACTTCTCACGCTACATGTTCTCTGCTTGGAGGGAAACCTAACTCATGAAAACCTCTGAGTTTTCCTTCAGATCAGGAAGCTGAGGGGAGTCACCGTGGAGTTGCACAATTACTAAATTTAAGAAAAGAGAAGAGTCAGAAAAGCAGTTTAAAAGCAGGTCTATCCCCCCCACTCCCTCCCCCCAGCCTTCGCCTGCTGTTAGGTTGAATTAAGTTTAATATGAAACTACACCCTGAAGGAGGTGCATGTAAGTTTATTCAGAGAAATTTACCACTGTTGCTGCTGGTTGAGAATTCACACAGATGAAGATTCACTGCTTAAAAAATGTGGTGGAATTCCTCAAATCACCCAGAATTTTTTCAGAGATAGTAAACATTTTCAGATGTCTTGTGGAGGTCTTTCCTGACAGACAAACACTAGATGCATATTTGGCTTTCTTCCTTTATTTGTTGATATTCTCAGAAGAATGGAAGAATTTTAGAAAGTAATAGCAAACTGTTACATACAGTATGATATTCATAGGTAGATGCAGTAGCAGATACACCAAGTTCATGCTTCTTTTATTTGTCTTTCCAAAATCTTTAGGTCAGTTTTAGTATGAGGTCAATACTCTTAACAATTCTAATTTGGTTTTGTCTGTTTGTACTTGGAAGGTGATAAAGATTGTATATTGTATTTTTCTACCTGTAATTTACAAAACTCACATTATCTGCTTTTTTGCAATCGATTTGTATTCTAAGAAAAAAAACAAAACACCAACAATCCTACTTTAAATAGCACTGCTCAGTCTAGGATTGAATCTTGACCCTCCTGCTGGAACTACTCTCACCTCACTTTAAACTAAATATACGACATGGCTGGAGAGTATTCTGTTCCCTAAATATACATTTTGTTAGAAATAAGGTTATCTAATTAGAGCATTCTAGTTCTGGAAATTGGGAAGTCTCACTGCTGCTGCATAGGCAGATTAAGGTCAAAGTTCTAAAATCAAGTCTGACTTCTGTATTCATCTACTGTAAGTTGTTTCTTGCTGCTTGTACACTAGCAGCTTTCAGAGATTTTTCTGGGTTGAACAGATACTGTACATTCCCTGTAGGCTCTTAAGTGTTTGGATTTTTTTCCCCCAAGATTTCTCTTCAGTATGGATGAGGTCTGCTTTCTGCTCTGAGCAGAACCTCTCCCCTCTGTGCATTTCTCCCTCTCAGCCTCATCCTGGAAGCCCTTCCTATTCCCTCTGTATAATTGTCTAAATCTAAGTGCAACAGCCAGGAAAGATAGCTAACCACACACACTTTTAGCAAAAATAGCAGATAATGTTTATGCATCATATTCAACAGCAAATGTGCCCAACACACTGTTAAAACATTCAAGAAAGAAGCAGACACCAAGGAAGATCCTTTGGCCTTAGTTATATCCTTCAGTTGTTTGGAGCTTACAGCTATGATCTCCTTGATTTAGTACTAGGTGTGTGCCAAATATCTATAACTAAATGGTTGAACAATTTAAGGTATTTGATGTTTATTATATCCATTATACTAAACATGCTTTATGAACTTGAAGTGTGATAAACAAGTCTGGCTTCTGAAACCTCGGCTGATCTGACATTTCCATGGTTACCATTCATGAAACAGAAATTTATCATTTTATCATGAACATTACTTTGTCGGTAAATCTAGGTAAATTCCATAATTTATGTTGATGGTACAAGCAAGCAAAATTTTTAATTAAATAATACTGAGTCCATTGCTTTAGTTAAAAAAAAAAAGTGCATTCAAAGCCTGACAGCTTGTATTTCTCATCATCCTTTAGCTAAAATTGCAGCAAAATTATATGTTATGTCAGAAGAATGACATCACTGAAGAGGTAAGTGCTATGTAAGAGGAGTGAATATGGTGGGAAGAGATGATACTTTTGTGATCTATTCAGTTTGGCTAACATATCCATTACAGGGAAGATGGCAGGAGCATGGGCATTCCCACAGGTGTAGGATCCAACTCTGAGAAGTCTCTCAACCATAACGTATTGTGGAAATCCTCTAATGAGGAACTAAAGATGCCAAATGCCTAATAGTGATGAGGCCCTACAATACATGGCCTGTTCTTCTTTTTCATGGCTTGTAGATTTGTAAAGTTTCAAAAATTTCCACACTTTGTGGAAATCCTCCATTACACTTCTATTTTCACTGAAAAAAATTTGCTCCTGATACATATAAATTTTTTCTCTCTTATTTTTTTTTTTTCCTTTAAAGTTAAAAAAGCAAGACTACCACTCTCTCAAACCTAACGCCTCTGGAAATCATGGGCTTGGGACTGTAGTACAGGTTAAGTGTAGCATTTTACTTCAGTGGGAGAAAGGGGTGTGAATTAATAACAGGTCAAATAGGAAGAGCAGATACTGTGAGAAAATCTAGTAAAACCCTAGGCAACTTGAAGGGATACTAAGCAAGTTTGCTATATGACAAAATTGGGAAGAGCTGTTGACTCCCTTGAAGGCAGGGAGGCCCTGCAAAGAGACCTTGATAAATTAGAGGGCTGGGCAATCACCAACCATGTGAAGGTTAACAAAGGAAAGTGCTGGATTCTGCACCTGGGATGGGGCCACCCTGGATGTTCGTACAGCCTGGGGAATGAGATGCTGGAAAGCAGTGCCACGGAGAGGGACTTGGGGGTCCTAGTGAATGGCAAGTGTAATATTCATCAGCAGTGCCCTGGCAGCCAGGAAGGCCAACCATGTCCTGGGGGGCATCAGGCAAAGCATCGCCGGCCAGTCAAGGGAGGGGATTGTCCTGCTCTGCTCTGCACTGGGGAAGCCTCACCTTGAATATTGTGAGCAGTTTTGGGCACCACAGTATAAGATATTAAGCCATTAGAGAGCATATAGAGGAATTATAGAGGAGGGCACTAAAGATGGTGAAGGGTCTTGAGGGGAAGCTGTATGTGGAGCATCTGAGGGCAGTTGTTCTGTTCAGCCTGGAGAAGAGGAGACTGAGGGAAGACCTCATTGCAGTCTACAACTTCCTTGTGCGAGACAGGGGGTGGCAAACACTGATCTTTTTGGCAACCAGTGACAGGACCCAAGGGAATGGCCTAAAGTTATAATGCAGGGGGTTTTGTTTTTTTTGTATTGAATGACAGGCAAAAGCAATAATAATTTTGTTTGATATTGGTAAAATAAAGTAAGTGCTTAGCTTAGATGCATTCTGATTATCTTTCAGAAAAGATTCATTTGTCAACGCAGTCATCAGTCTAACTTATCAGTAAATTCAGCTCAAAAAATATGACTCAGTACCCACACATAATTTAGGTTCTTTGCGAAAATACCTAGAAATGTGTCACTGATGGGGAGGATTTTTGTTTGTTTGTTTGTTTTGTTTCTTTTGTTTTGTTTTTTGAAAAAAGTCACTACTGTGCCTTTTGGGAAGAAAAGCCTGGTGCATATACAGCATTCTTTTGATGGTTTGATTAATCTCAAGGATGCTTGTTCTGGTAGAGTCAGTGATTCAGGGATGACTGCTCAAACTCAATACTTAACTCTCCTGAGAGGACCTGCACATACTGGCTCATCCTCTGTCTAGGTCTTTTTGCTCTGGGCACGGACAACCAGACTAATTCAGCTCTGAAATTGCAGAAAAAAAAATGTTCCCATTGAACTGTAATTGAAACGCCAAGATTATGAGAAAGGACCAAGAAAAGGAAAGGGGAGGGAGAAAGTTTAAACTTTAACTCAAAATCTATTGTGCCAATGTTTGAAGATATTCCTTTATGCTGACCTGCTGCCCAAGCACTTGAACTGCTTGCATTTTGGGGGCTGAGGGGCCACCTTACCTAGGTGACTGCTGTGAGCTAGCTGAGCCTTCTCATTTCTTCCTTGACCACAGAAACGCTGTCCGGGATGTGTGGCTTCTCTGTGCTGTGTTTTGCTTTACTTGGTGTTATATGCAGAGCTGGAGGAGGGAACACAGACTGTTCTGTGAGGACAGTGCTAGAAGGTGGTTCACAAAATCAGTTTGGCAGCCCTGTCTGCAGGGCTCTGCCCCTGTGGCTCTGACTGCTTTTATGTATCCAGAGTTGTTCAAGCAATATATCTAATCAGGTAAAATATATTCCAGTGGAAAGCATGAGGGACAATTAGTTGGCCCATATTTTCTCCAATTTCACTCTTCTTTTGTCAAGCCGTGGTTCTAAGAACTTGGTGCATTCCTACCATCAGTGTGGGAAATGCAAGTTTTGATGCCTGCATCAAATACCAGGATTTGATGTATGGTGTTACTTTAAGTTGCAAACTAACAGAAGGAAGAGAAGAATGTATCCTCTTATCTTGTATGGGACAACTTTAAAATTGACAACTCAGGAAGGGTTAGAAAATGCAAATTTTTAAAGTTACTCACTTTTCAAATGTCAGTGTCAGGATATGGGATATAATCTACGGTAAATGTTAGATATGGTGTGGCACTGAGGGTTCTCTGTTGATGGTCACGATCATGTTGCCTCTAGATGACTCTTTATCTGAAAAAAGTTGTTTCTCTGTTAAGAATTTAAAGTGGTCTGAATATTTTGATTGAACAGAACTGCATTTTGGAGATTATCTTCATCTCTACATGTGTGTTATGGCATATAATTTGTTCCCTTGTCAAAATTATTGTATCTTCTCATTAATGTTAAATTTCACTCTGGATGCAGGAAATCTTATACTGTTTTCTTGTATATGTGACTTTGCTTTTGATGTCACTCAGAGGGTGATACTTTAGTTTGCTTGTTATGATTAATTGCTGTTTAGCTGCCCCAGCACTAACATTTGACCCCCAGAAGACTTGTCTTGTGATCAGGCTAGTCAGTGCATTGGCTGTCTGTTCATGTCATGCGGGATCATCCCACACCACAAACAGTTGCAGGGAGCTAAGATTCTCTTTTGCCCAATGTCAAGCCGAAGGAGTATAAATTCTGCTTTTGAAATGACTGTTCAAGACGTTTTACTTTGCTGCTCTGCCAGCATCTCTCACAAAGGCTACAGTGTTTGAGTACAAAATAGTATTTCTTACCACTTAACAGGATGCTCTTGGATTCTCTTTCCAACTCAGCAGGGCTCTAACACGGTGCCAGACCTTTATTTTGTGGGTATCCGGTCTGTACGCCCAGTTCCAGCATTACCGTCAGCCCCAGCAAGGGGTGGCTGGCCATCCGAAGTGGGCAGTCAGGGCAGAGCATGCTAACAAGCCAGGGCCCCATCCCACACTGTCCAAGCAGGGCAGTTTGGAAACAGGGACAAGGTTCAGAGTATAACAGCTTCAGTGAAGGGGTCAGACAAGTTCACGGTTATGAGGCAGGTCTGAGGTGAAGCCCAGAACACAAGTCAGTGAGCCATGCTCAAGGCAGGCCCAGAGGTGGTAACTGGGTCAGCAGAGTACAGAGATCACCAGGCAAGATCCCAGGGATGAGGCAGTTCCCTTGTCAAACAGTGAAGTCAGTCAGGGGCTGGGTCAGTGGGGTACAGGCACCTGCAGTGTGGTGGCAGCATAGCTCAGGTGAACTGTGGTCAAGCATGGCAGCCTCAGCTCTGCAGCTATTCCTTCGCAAAGGGTAGGGCAGCCACAAAAGCGCCTTCCAACTTCCCCTTGGAAAGGTCTTCAAGGCCTCTGCATTGGCCTTTGCCACACAAAGCTGGGCTAGAGTGTGTTGCAGTCCCGACAGTCACTTGGAAGTCTGATCTCTGTCTCCCATACAACATTAATTTGAAAATATGCTCCTGATTGATGTTTAACCTACTAAGAACGTTCCTGATATACCTCCAAAGACAACTACTGGGATATCTTCTGTAGCACATGAAATGGGCAAGAACTATTAAAAAATTTAAAGCAACAGTGTAGGACTGCTTGTCTATACTGTTTACCCACATATCCATGGCATTTAATTTCTGCTCTGTACAAGTGACAGCATCCATTCACGTGAACTGAAACAAAATACCGAAGGGATAAATGAAGTCTCCATCCATTTTCTTTTTCTAGGACTAACCCTTCAAGTCCAACATTGTAGTAGTAAATTTTGTGGAGCAGCAAAAACTCCACAGGAAGTGTTTTTCAGCAATAGTCTTGTTGCCATTTAGAGCAGAGCAAAGGTAGATGCAATGCCTTGCACTTCTGTGAGCTACCTGTGTCTCCTGTGTCATTCCATCTTCTTACTACCTTTGGGAAGGGCTTCCCCTTTCTATGGCTGTGAACATGGGGTAGTTTTTCCCACCTAGACTGGGCCCATTTGCCCTGATGGGCTTATGCTCTTGGCTCTCCTGGCTGAAGACTTTTGGGGTCCTGGGCACAATTCGGCAGATAGGTTTTGGGAATTGGAATGCTAACTCTCCTGGCGCTTGTGGACAACCGTCGCTTGCCTCCAGACTTAAACAGAATAGATATTTAGTGTTATGTTTTTGTGGACCTCATTACTCAAATTAAGGCAGTGTTTTATGCAGAGCCTGTGCAAAGCTTTCTTTACATAATGGCACATTCAGCAGGGAGTCTGCAGGGGACTGCTGGGGGGTTTTTGTGTTTCAAAGTTTCTTTGGCATTCACCCCAGCTAAAGGCACCAGCTGCTATTAAGGCTTGGGTTTTTTTCTACTTTCTCTGTTTTTGTTTCTTTACAATTAAATAATTATCTTAATGAGAGATTTCTGGTTATTCTGATAACATCCTGGGACAGAGTTGAACTTTGTGATCTACGGGAACTCTGTAGATCTACAGGAACTTGTCAGGATCTATTTACTGTCATTCAGAAAGGTAACAAGAAACAGACACAATCAGCATAAAGCAATGACACAGCGCAAAGCAGTTTAGGAAAAACACAAAGTTCTTTAAATCCTTAAAATCTTAAATTTAAATCTTAAAACTGTCTGTATGTTTAGGGAAGACCTACAATGAGTGGCTCTGTCATTTTTGTTTACTTGTTTTTAATTTTTATTTTTTCTGACTAAATGATGCACTGGAAAGGAGTGTGTAGGTAAAACTGGAGGTTTTTGTATAAAGAAAATAATAAGATTTTTAAAATACAATTTACTTTGATACTTAAGTTAATACATACTTGTCAGGAATAGAAGTTGGACTTTTTTTTTTTTCCCAGAGGCAAAGCAGACTGTGAAGAAAACTTACTTGTAGCTGTAAAATTGTTGACTAGGTACTTGTTCTGAATGGTACATGGTTTGTCTGCCAAATTAAAATATTTTTCTTCTTTGTGTGTGTTTTTTTTTTTCAATTATTCAACTTAAGTATACTTAGTTTTATTTTGAAATGGCAAGTGCATTCAAGCAATGCTGCCAAATTCCTGGATTAGTATAGTTAATAGAGAATGTTTTATTGACTTTAATTTGTGAAAATGGTGTTTTAGCAGTTTAAGAATTGTTAAGGGATATGGAGCCTCAATTATGTTTGGAAAAAATTCAGCAAAATCTGAAAGTGTTGGAACACCCAAATGATTCAGAGACATAGTGGTTTATTGTCAAGGATAATTGACCTGAAATACATACACAGGATAAATTCTTTCTGACTATGAGATGATAGCACCCCAGTACTCCAACTTCTGTTTTAGAAGAACCCACGATGCTATCTTTGTATTTGTGGCTTGCTAGAGAAAAAGGCACTAAGCCAAAAATTATGTGGTAACTGGTTTGAAAACCATGCGTCAGACCAGAACTTTGGTTTTACTGAAGTTATCTTGCTTTTAGAAGATGTACATTGTTGGAGATTGTGACAAGATCTTGAGTGAGATGAACAAACCTAGTCTTTTTCCTTAAAATAAGTTCCCCGAAGAAGAAGAAAAAAGGGGGTGGGGGGGGGGAAAAGGGGGGAACCCAACCAATCAACCGAACAAAAAAACCCACAATAAAAACAAAGAAACACACACAAACAAATGAAGAAAAGCTAGACTACTTCTTTTAAATACAGAAAATTCCAAGTGATTAAGGAAGCTGCATAGAGATGAAAGGTTGTTCCTACTGTGTCATGGACTAGTGATTTAGTCCCTCTGGGCTTACTTTAAGCCTGCAAGTGACCTTCAGTTGTAGAGAACTGTGAATATTTTCTCCTCCTGCTCTCCCCACACCATGCATCCCACCATGGCCACCTGCCCTACCAGGCAATCTGCTTTTCAGAGGCATCCCTGGGCATCCTGATAGGGAAGCACAGCCCTCAGCTGCAGCCCCACTGCCTGGCCAGCCTGGCCCCCTCTAAGGAGCTCAGCATTACCCCCAAGAGTCCAGGCCTCGCAGAGGTATATAATGAAAGTTTTTCCCAACAGACACTGAATTACTCAGCATGCAGCTGCTTGTTGCTTTCCAGAAATTGCTAAATCACAGTTCAGGCAGAGGCAAAACAAAGCTGCCCTTGACTTAGGGAATAACAGGCTCCAGCCCTAATTATTTTGGAATTTAAAGGCTTACTGTTAGCAGTAGACAACCAAAGAGAAGAATGCTTTAATACTACTAGTGATATGGGTTTGCTGGTAACCGGCACTTTATAAAGCTGCTATCTGAGCAACCTTTCCTAGCTTTTGTAATTTCACACTGCTTCTCTGGAGAAAGTATATGGGGGACAGGGGGGAGAATTCCCAATTCCAAGCACAGGATTAGGGGTGGTTTTCCTCAGTATCTCAAAGTAACTCTGGCATCTTTTCTCAGTGGCTGTCCTCTTCATGGTGTTACACCACACGTCCTAATAAGGGTCTGTGATAGGGAAATATGAAAGTGTGGGGAAACAAGAAAAGGTACTCTGTACTAAATGGTTGCTTGAGTGACTTTTCAGAGCCTTGCAGAATACCGGAGCAGGCAGAAGCAGGTTGAATGGCTGTTGGGACTGAGGCTTGATGGGTTTTTCACTAAAAAGCTGACTCTGACATTATATTTTGAATCTTTTGTACTTCTTCACAAATTGAGTAAGATGAATTTGTCAAATATCTGTCCAGTAAATAATGGGTAGAAATCCCTTAAGTGACATATCTTTTTAGCTTGGTTGGTGTTTTGCTCTCTATTCCTTTACAGTTTGCTTATGAGCAAAGTGACTGTTGGTTCCCCCATTTTGTCCGCACATTTTCAAATTGTTATTTTGGCAACAGTGAGTTCTTTAAACTTTAGAAATCCTATTACCTATTGCCTGCTAAAAATCTTCTTACTCAAATACACTTTTTAAAAAATAAAATTCAAGTCCTTTAATCCCAAGTTTCTAGCACTATCCTGTTCTTTGCGTATAACCTCCACCCCCGAAATGTTTGGAAAACAGAACATAAAAACAAGTGCTGAAAAGACTTTTTTAATTCTGATGCATGACACTGTTTAAATTATGTTGCATATCCAAATAATTAAGCATTGGTAAACTGGTGAAGCAAAAATGTAGTGTTCACCACAGTATTAATTTTAAGCATCTGTTTTTAAGGCTTCACTGTTCACCTGGGCTCCCTGCATGTTTTCTTCATTTTGTTCTCACTTACAGATTGTGTGTCTAGATTCTCATGGTAATTGAACCGCAGGATCATTTCATATATATTCTTAACAAGAAATTATTTAGTTATTCAAACTAATAAATTATTCGGTACTGTACTTTGATGTTAAAGGGAAACAGTCCTCTTATTTATTTTTCTTAACTGTTAACAAAGTATTTTGGGATTCCCATCATTAATATTTAAAGTATAAAATTTCCAGGGCTACATGGGTTGCCATTAACCGTGATAACACTAGGAGACAAAGCAGAAAGCAGAATTGCATGGGCTTCATTTTCCATAAAAAGAAGGTTCAGCTGAACTCTGTAAGTGCAGAAGAATGGACAACGAAAGGGGGATAAAGCCAAGAAGAAAACTGTAAGAAAAATGTGTCTAATAATTTTTCTTGGAAATTTCCTTAACTCTTTTTCTTTCCTTTGCTAAAGTACATTTTTTACATGCATAAAATGTTGAGCAAAAGAGCAGACTATAAAAACAAAATAAAAAATCAATAGCCTCTTTTTACGTTCAGTTTACAGTGCCTTGCTGAAGATAAGGTAGTGCCAGCTTGTCCAAAAACAAGATACAAGAGAAAGGGTTTCTTGAGTCAAAGAGAAATCCCATATAGCTACACAGCTGAAACAAGTGATGTGTTGAAAGGATTTTCTTTTTTTTTTTTTTGACAGCTATTTGATATTGTTATTAACCATAAACTTTGAGATATATCTAGGTATTTGTACAAGGCCAAACAGAAACTAAGATGCCAGTCTACTCTCTGAAGATGTCAGAGAGTCAATTGTATTTTAAAAATTAGAGCTTAGATTTTCTGAGGTGATTTCTGAAACTAGACCAGAAAAAAATGGCATACAAAACATACAGAAGAAATTAACCTTTCCCCACTGCATAGATCAGCTTTGAGCCCTTGGGCTTTAAACTTAATAGCATGGGTTTCTAGGCTAGTTCTACCCTTGTCCTGCTTTATTAACAAAGCAGGTCTTTGCTTTTTTAAAAATGGCCACTTTGTCTTCTGAGGTGACAGCATTCTGTGGAGGAGTTTAAAGTCCATTGGCAAATAGTTCTTGATTTCTTTGCACTTTAGTGACCCAATGTGGAATTGTGCAACAAGCTTATTTGATGCTGCTTTTATTTGAACAAATTATTATCTATAGTATAATAGCAATTAAATCATTGATAATTAAATAATAATTGTAATCCTTTGATAGGTTTCAGACTTCTTTAAGATTCAAAGATATTGAAGTCCAAGATGGAAATTAAAGCAAAAGTGAAAGCATAGTGCAATTCAAAGAACAGAAAAAAATGTTTCACCAAGTATTTCAGTGGTAGGCTTGAAGCATTTAAATTTACGACTTTATTGGGTCTGGCTGAGCTGGAGTTCATTTCCCCGCAGCAGCCCTCACAGTGCTGTGCTTTGCATTGGTAGCCAGAAGGGTGTTGGTAACACAGCAGTGTTTTGGCTACAGCTGAGCACAGCATCAGCACTACAACATGCCCTTCTCAGTTGAGGGCAAGATCCTGGGAGGGGACCCAAGTAGACCAGCTGACCCAAACTGGCCAGAGGGATATTCCTGGCCATATGACATCAGCTCAGATATAAAAGCTATGGCAAGAAGCAGGAAGAGGGACATTCATTGTCTCCAATGCCTGCCTGCTGAGGAACCGTCACATGTGCTGAAGCCCTGATTCTTGGGAGTGGCCCACCATTGCTGCTGATGGGAAGTAGAGAATAAACCGTGTTATCTTCCGCTTTGCTCTTGTGCGTGCAAGCTTTCACTTGGCTTCTGCTTTAATAAACTGCCTTATCCGTACCTATGTTTTCCATCTTACTCTCTCTCCTGTCTGGCTGGGAAGGGGAGTGATAGAGCGGCTGGGTGAGCACCTGGCATTGAGCCAAGGTCAACCCACCCCAGCGACTTTCTGCAGCTTTTTAATGTTCATTTACTTTGCATACCCTCTTTTACTTCGTGAATATAAAGAATTTTGCATTCATTTGGGAAACTTCGGGCATTTGATAATGCTGTTGCTTACAAAATGCACATTTCAGGATTTTTTTGTGCTTCAAGGACTGAGCCTATGTTTAGTATTATGGGTCTCTTCATCAAGAGGAGGTAACACGTGGTATCTGTCCACAGTACATGAAGTCTAGTCTATAGTCTATATTGTACATGTCATGTAGTAGGGCCAAACCTTTTCAAAAGCACCCTGAACATGTAAAGCTCTTGGGACACTTTTTTTTTTTTTTTTTTTTTGGCAACCAGCTACAGTAAACATCCAGGAAATCAGATTCGTCACCTTACACTGGGACTCTGAACCTTCCTTCAGAGCAAAAGACATCAATACTTACAGACGTAGGAAAAAAAAAAAATCCTGTTAAAAATAACTAACATGTGCCACCCCAGGACATTAGTTCAGAGGGGATGATTTGCCATTTTAATTCCCGTGCTGATGTTTTCTTCCATGCCAGTAGAGGTTCAGGGAGGCTCTCATATGTATATTTGGTATCATTTCACTTTTATGAAGATTTTTATTTTTTAATTGTGTTGGCTTCTGTTGGCCAATAGCTGCACAAGATGACTTCTTCATTCAAGCATGTATGTTGATATACCTAATTTTTGTAACAGGATCAGAACTTATATATGCAGAAAAAGAATAATCATGAAGACAAAGCTAATGCAGAGAAGAGATGAGCAAGGAAAATTGAAAGGAAAATATGATAACAGTTGCTCAGCTTTTAAAGAATTCTCATTTTGAAAATATTTCTAATTTCGTAATTTTTTTACTTTATTGCCCCTTTAAATCTGTGCAAATATCCATCTATTTAATTTTGCGAGTAGTGGTTGTCATCAGTTTGGACATCTAGGAAAACACCTTTGAGTGAAAACCACCTTGACAAGTGACAGGGATTGCAATTGCATGCATTGTAGATTATGCTTATTCTTAGTAGTAATTTTTCTGACTTGAGAGAAAAAAAGAGTTAATTAAAAGTGTCTAATTCAAAAAGAACAAATGTTGGGATAGTAGTGCATGTCTGTATTTCATGTTTGCACAAATAGTTCTAGTATTTATTGATAACTAATCCAATTATATGTTGGGAGTTAAGAGGAGAAAAGACTGAGAACGGCTACAGTATAAAAGCAGAAAATAACACAAAATTATGCTTCCTTTAACTGTGTGTTTCTTTCAGTGTGACAGTGATACTGTAAAATGGGTTTGACTAACTTCTGAAGTCACACGACTTGAGGTGCTTCCACAACGAAGTACGTATGGAGAATGCCTTTAGTTTTGACAAACTTTCTTTAAAGATTAACTGCTGTTCGTTTTCCTTTTATAACCAGTAATTGACAAGAAATGTATCAGAACCAGAGCTGAAACAAAAGGACTTGAATTTAATCCTTTCTGTAATTCAGGAGAAATCAAATAAGGCCTCGATTCAAGACAAGAGCTAATAATGTTTGTTCAAGTTAAGCATATCTTCCATTGCTGTTTCTGCACTGGAGGTTTCCTGGTTTAACCCTGCAGTTACAATCAAAGTAAAATTGAAACTTTCAATAGTAATTCTTGAGGCTACATCTAACAAACCAAAATCGTGGTCTTCAGCCCACATGCCTCAAGGGGAAGAGCCGATTTATTTACTAGTAGTGACTTCCAGAACTGTCACGGATTTAAGAATAAGAATTTTATGTCCATTTTTGAGGTAATAAACTAATTCAAGACATTTTCTTACTGGGTTCTCAAGAGAGGGGAAGTGTAAAATATGAGCATGGACTGTAATGGAAGCAATGAGTTTGTTTTGAGGAAAAAAAGGAAAATCTTACATTTCTGAGAAATTGTTCTCTGTACACAGAGGTTCCACTGCCAGAGCAATATTTAGTTTTTATGATGTTATTTACTATATAATACCATTTTGTAGTTTTGCTGGCTTATAAATGTCATTAATGGTGGACATTACAAAACTCAGTTATGTTTCAGTAGGGGCTCTCTCTTTTCAGGTAGGAAATTTGGCACTGAAAACTGCATAGAAGCCTGTGGATTTCACTGAAGTTATGTGAACTTATGTTTCACTGTGTCTGACAATAGTGAATTTGGGATCCTGTTCCAAAACACTGAAATACTGACATTAAATATGTTGGTGGTCATAGATTCTATAGCCTTCAAGTAAATGGATCAGACAGGGAGTTACCTTGAACTGCTTAGGAGCGCTACCCTGGATCAGTTAATCAAAACCTCATCACTGATGTGTGTGTCCTCAGCATGAAGCCCCAGACTGGAAAGATTTTTACTTGAAAAACGTACCTTGAAGGTAACAAACATACTCGCTTTGAGAATCTTAAGAACACCCCACCACTGGCATACAAAACTGGTAATCCACTGTGGACCCTTCTAAGGGACTTCACTGTGTCCTTCTGAGGGACCTACATGAGTGAAACATAAGTGAATAGTACATATCTGTTTTATATTTCAGTTGAAATTCTGGAATACTGTACCAGGGACTACGGGAAGACACTGTGACAAGAAAAATGATAAAATTAGTTCAAGGAATTTTAAATTCTTGAAAACTTAAATTGATATTCATGACTCATGTTTGTCTGAGGGAGTGTTGTCTTCCATCCATCTGCTTTTTGGGTGTGCCACACTGAAACTGTCTCAATCAACTGTTAATAACTCTGGGGGAAACTTCATTTCTACCAGGTTGTTAATGGCTTCAGTATGTGTATATTTCCTTTCTCCTTAAGTGATTTTCATATTTCTAACTGGTTTTGTTTACTGAAAAGTGCTCCTTGTTTTCTAGTAAAATTGTAGTTTGTACACAGATGATGTGCTGCAGGGCACGCAAATATCAGAATATACATTAGTTGATTTATTCCTTCTATTAAAGTGAGAATTTTATACTGCTCTAAAAATCTGATTTAGAAGCACTTCCTGCATTCCAAAATGTCAGATTTTATCCTGTTCCATCAATGTATTTAGTTAGTACTTGTGTACGGTGCTTGCATTTGAATGCAAGAAGATGTGCTACTGCAGTCTTAAGGTTAGCTGTCTAAAATTGCTTAAAAAATAAAAAGCCAAAGAACAATGCTAATTCCTTGTTTTACCACCTACAGACTTACTAATGCTCCATCACAGAGGTCAAAGGGAGGAAATTGAATGAATTCAAAGAACTCCTGGAGCGTAGGGACTGGTCGTATTTAAACCTGTGAGTTAACTAAGTGGCAGAGATGGAGTCCTCATCAGTACTGTTTTGTTTGCCTCAGAAAGAAGGTAGCCTTCCTCACTGCCCTAAAGGGGTGCTGAGACACCAGAGCTACACATAATTTTGGGGTTTTTTTAGGTGAGATAATCAACCATTAATGACTACACTGTATTTTACTAAAAGCCGAAGACAATGACACAATGCACTGAAATGTCTTTAATTGAATTTTTGAAATAGTTCAAATGTTGCACTGAAATATCTTCACCAAAATAAGGAGCTATTATTGCTGCATTGACTCAGATTTAGTTTACATGGTCTGTAGTGTATTGTGAGTAGTCTACCTTACAGATAAAATTTCCTGATATGTAAAGTAATGTGTGCTATACTGTGGAGATTGCCTGTCATCTTTATTTAACATCAGTCTAAAGGGATGCAAAAGCTAGCAATAGAAAAAAACTCAGCCTTTACTAAATTAAAAAAATTAAGTGCATCGGTGATAAAAAGCAACTGAGAATAGGTGAACTAGAAGGACTAGCATTACTAAAGAGTGGGGGAACTCAGTACGGGACTGGAGGAAATGCCTAAAGCATCTGATTTTGCTTCAGCGATTTCACAAGATGGAATTAACTTTGCAATTTAACTTCACTTTTGCAATTCCAAGTCTATAACTCACTATGGGCCTGGGTTAGTTCCTGGCTTTTTTTGTTTCTTTCTTTTCTTTGCGGAGTGTCTGTGGATGAAACATTTTTCATTACAGCAATAAGTTATCTGTCCAGTCGTTGCTTGCAAGAAGTAGAAGGGTAGCTACTTAGATTGTGATTTCATTTTGTGTGGAGCTGAGAGCACTGAGCCAGAGAATGCTTCTCTCAGTTATCCTAAAAGGCATGAGTATATTCTGTGCCTCACACAGGCACACACATGTGCTGCATACAAAGGCTACATCCACCTTTGCAATTGTGTCTTGTGCCTAAATGAAATGGAAACGTAGAAAGAACATAGCAAATACTTTGGAAGCACAAAAATATGTAAAATAGAAAAAGTTGTAAAAATAGGGAAAAATATTATGACTAATGTAAACAAAACTTAAAATTGTATATAAAAGGTACATTAGATAAATGAAGATTTTTTTTTAAAATAATAATAAGTCTTCTGATTAAGATTTTCAAAAAAGTCTTGGTAAACTTATCAGTTCTTGTTGGTTTTAAGGAAGAGTTGTAGGCCTAATTACGCCTTTTTCAAAGCTGGAGAATTTAATGTATCTTAGATGCAAATGATTCTCTCATGAGAAAATAATTCAAAATAGTTGTACAAATATGAAGTTTTTAATGTAAAATATGAATGTCTGAGAATGCAAATAAAACTATAATAAATGATAAATTATATGATAGGATGAAAGGGTATAAAACAAGTCAAATATTTCACTTTTGAGGAAAAATCTAGAAATTAGGAGAGAGAAGACTAAGAAAACAAATATGTTGTTTGCTAACAAAATTGCTGTTATCAAATACTAAATATACAGTCCAACAAATACATATTTGTTTTTATCCACTCTTGATGGACACACATTAGTTAGGCTAAGTGGGTATTGCCAAGTTTTCCATTTGGGTATGGGTTTCTGAAATAGCACTGTTGCTTCTTAAAGTATTGTGTTTAATAATAGAGTAGGTAATACTGAGAAAAGTTTCATACTGTAATAAACTCATCACTGATCTCCATTCAGATATTGAGCTGTTGACCATTACTCTCTGGATGTGACCATCCAACCAATTCCTTATCCACCAAACAGTCCATGCATCGCTGTTACAGCAAAACATATTTGAGTCTCTTGCAGTGTATATTCTGTCAAGAGTGATTTACTTCCACTTTTTATATCTTTTGTATATAATCAAAGCATTACCGTGAGAGTGAATCACATATAACTGTCACTATAGTGTATAATGGAATTGTAAATAGGTGAACCATTTGGAAGAAGTGCCGCACAACCTCCCTCTGCTGCTGCTGCTGCTTCTGTTGTTTCCCATGGAAGCTCCTTCAGGAAATTGCTGTTGCATTTTTTAAATAGTTGCTGTAAAATGCATGTGATGATGATACAAGATGCTTCAGCTGATTTAAATACAAATTTTTCAGTGAAGTTGCATATTGTGTATGTCAGCATGGAATTTAGATAAATGTTATCTGCCATGCCTTAACAAATCTGTCGAAAGATGTGCTGCTTTGTTAATCTATTGAGATTTGAGCAGGGATGGTTAATGTTCCACAGTCACACAGTGTAATAAGTTAACATCTTGAAAGTGAGTGACTAGTGTTTAATTCAGGATATACAGAATTATGAAAGACTTAAGAAATCATATAAACTCAGTGTACATTCCTGGAAATGTATCAGAACTAAATGCCTAACTAAAGGACTTTCAAGGTGGTTTATGTAATTTTATGATGGTTTCTGCTAATTCTTCTTCATCTCAGCTTAGCTTCTCAGGAGATTTACACCACCATTAAAACCTCTGTAGTAAGAAGGTCAAATGCTGATACTAAAGTCATATACATAGTGCATAGATCATTCACAGTATCTTAGATTGTCTTTTTGTGAATGTTTTACTATCAGGATATCATACATTCATTTTATTACACCTTTTAGAACCAGGACATTGGTGAAACGACAGGTGTCTGTTGAAACTAAACAAGGCAGATAGCTCTATCAATGTTTGCCCAATAGCTATCATTAATAATTAGGTAGTTTAGCAAATGAGTGTGGACTATTTCAGTCTTCCATATATATTTGCCTGATGAGGACAGAATGAGGAGGAAAATAAGGGATGGAGAAAATTAATTTCTGTGTTGTGGATATCAATTGACAACCGTTTTCAGGGATTTCTGTTACTGAAAGGTTGGACTTGGAATGCAAATAAAGCTTGCAATCCTCTGACCCAGGAGGTTGTAGGTTATACTAAAATACCCTGTCAAAGAATTAATATTGCTTTAAAAGCTGCATAATTACTCACCTCTGTTAGTTGGTGCCATACAAGTACTTGATCTCTGTTGAAGAAATATATCCCCAAAATATATGTAGTTAGCCTAGAGGAAGTGAATTTTTGCAGCTATAATTTATATTTGTCAATGTAGCATCTGCAAAGAAGTCAAGGCATTGAACCATCATTAAAAATGCAAATGAATTCTTATCTTTTCCAAACACTTGATAGTGGATGAGCTGTGATAAGGCTGGCTCTTTGCTACACAGTGCATAAATCTGCAAGCTGTGTCAATGTGAGATGGTTGTTGCAGGATCATTTAGGCTGATGCAAGCAGTAATGCAATTCCCGAAGCCTGGACCTCTATTAAGCTGTATACTCTCTCATCAGAACTGTCTAGGTCTTTCACGTGTAGCTAAACATAATTTCATTCACCAAAATTATTTCTGAGGTGGATGTTATCCCAAGGTCAGTTGATGTCTAGTAAACAGTAGAAGCATTTCACATGATTCAGGATGATGTGTAAGTAGTAAAGCATGAAAGAAAAATGGTTTGTTAGAAATTGAAATGGAAGTGTTTTTTAAAGGAAGCTGTTTCGTTATAGGTCCCCTATAGGTAATTATATATGTACTTTTTAGAGTTTTAGAAAAAAATGAAGACTTATGTGATTATAATACCAATTAAAAACATGCAAGATATAATAGCTCCTGACACAGAGGAGGATGATATAAATGAGGATCTCTTATGAGATCCTCTGCATAGGTTAGTGCCTAATAACGCTACGAACACAGTTGTAGCTGCATTTGGAAAAGTGTACCAGTCTGGCAATTCTTTTAACCTCATCTAGTTAATGGTTATTTCACAATTTTATTTCTCCAGTGATTATGTGGTCATTTTGGTGGCAGATCTGACTTGTCAAACAACCTTAGTTCAACTATTCCTTTTGGATAAACTGTGTAAATATAATACTTGCTGTGTCTTTAATTGCATATTGGTTTGGGTCTCATCTTTCATGTAGTGCTGCCTTGATGGAGCAATCTCTTTTAAAGAAATTATAGCTTAAGACTCTTCAAGTAGATCCTTAGCTTCTGCTTGGACAGCTGCTTGCTATGGATTTCTTGTATCTGAAGTCACCAGTTCACATTCCAGTTCCTCAATGAAGAAAACTGTTCCTGGTCCTACCTTGACTCGCAGTTTACATTTAAGGATGTGAGTCTGCACTGGACTTAGAGAGACTTGAAGTCTTAGATAAGGACAGGTTTTAAGCAGTGGACTGTGATTTTCTCAAAGTCAAGCTGTTAATGTGGTTGTGCTGTGGTTTTAGTTGCCTCCTTTCCTTCTGGTTAATGAAAAAGTCCCCACCGTGTGATGCTTTGAGATTCTTCCTGGATAGTCAGAGAGCTCTCTCAGCAATACTCTGG
The DNA here is from genome assembly GCA_013399855.1 of Oxyruncus cristatus. Classification (NCBI taxonomy): domain Eukaryota; kingdom Metazoa; phylum Chordata; class Aves; order Passeriformes; family Cotingidae; genus Oxyruncus; species Oxyruncus cristatus. The sequence continues at coordinate 371,037 of VXAY01003110.1, read as the reverse complement.
GCAGTGTTTTCATCTGAGAAATATCTTTTTTTCTGTACAAGGTATAGCAATAAGAGATAAACCAATGGTTGAACATCCTAATACATCTCTGTTAATTAATCTAAATACCTTTCTGCTCTCCAGGAAGTCGGGGAGGAAAACAGCCCGTCAGCAATTTTCACCCTAGTTTCACCACATTGAGAAATATTTCTCCTTGATTCCGGAGTTTTGATCAACTGGATAGGTTTGTTGCACGGACCGTATGCTCATGGACAGTATGTGTGTTAAAGAACAGCCAGCTTGGAGATCAGTCAGTCCACTGGCTCAAATCAGTCCAGGGTGTCAGTTGTGTTCACTCAGGCTTGGCAGGTTTTGGTCAACCCAGGGAACTGATAACTAAATCCTGGATGTGCACACACATAGAGCCCTGATGCTCAGCCGTAACTGATTCATGATTTCCTCTTTGATTCACAGATTCAATTTAAACTTTAGAGATCTGGACAAATATACTTTTCTGAGAATGTACATCGTACATTAGCACTGTAGGGAAGTAGGATAAGACAAAAATAGAAAAAAAACCATTGAAAATACATTGATATGTTAAAATCATTGCCACATCCATGGCAAACACTTCTCTTTGTCCTGGAGGATGGAGGCACATGTTGCTGTAAAACAGGCGTTGTTCACGTTCCTGAAAGTATTTTCGGTTCTCTCTTTGGTAGGTTTACTTTGGCTTCCAGGTAGCAGCCTTGTCTGAGACAGGCTCATATCTTTTTTCAGATGAGGCCCTAGGAGAAAATCTGCCATGGGGCTGCTATCAAAGACTGGTACCTAGCTGTTAGAAAGTTTGCTTTTATCTTTATCACAGCTGTGGATAACATAAGCGCTTAAGGCTCATCCTTAAAGGTGGCAAGCCTGTGCAAACTTGTCTGTAAAAGGTTTCTAACGGTGGAATGTTCTTCACAGATGTTCTGGGAAGGTGAATTGACCTCAAATAGTACACTGCAATGGGTTAACACTGGACACTAAAGAAAATTTCATAACAGACCCTTTAATCTTGAAATTTCTTGGAGCACATCATATTTTTCTTTTTCATTATAGCTAGGGAGCTCTCGTGAGAAGTTCAGATAAGGGGAGAGAGATAAATAGTACAAAATGTACCACTATCTCTTATTTTTATAATGGTGATATGAAAAAAAGGAACAAATTTTGGATGGATTTTCCTTTGGTATAGATATCTCCACACCAACTGATTTCTTTTTAACAGAAATCTTGTGCTTAACAGACAATTAGAAAGAACTGATACTGTGTGGATTCATTTGAGTCATTACAGTGGAGGATGCAAAGACTTCAGGGCCTGGATATGGACATACAGGTAGCCGAGAGTTGTGTTGAATGCTGGAAACCATGGTGAGTTTCTGAAACAGGACATTTTGTGAATTTAAGGTGAAAAATGGGCTGCACTAAGGAAGTTTTCATGAGGATAACATCCTCTGTCTTCTCTCATAAATAGTAATCATTTCAATAACTAAGCCATTGTTATTGGCCAACTTGGGTATGATTAAAGTACTACTGTCTTTAAGCCTTTAAAGTCACTGTTACTGACATATTTTTTAAGAGAGAGCACTATTCTCTGAGCTTATATAGGACAAAACCATCATTATTTGAACTTTATATATGGTGCAAGGCAGTCCTAGTTCAAGTGGAAGATGAGAAAACTGAATGTATATTAGCAAGGAGCAGTGAGCAGTAAAAGAGATACTCCATTTCATTCTCTCAGTCAATAGTTATACCTTCAGCCTGTATTGTTGTTTGTCTTATATAAATAAATGTGATTATTTAGTTTCTGAAAACGTCCCTTGAATTAGGATCTATCCCCATTTTTTTCCAACTAAAAGTAGGACATAATATCAGTAAGATTCCTAAGAAAATACCTAACAATAACACAGTACAGAGAAATGAGATTCAGTGAAAGTATTAAGTAATACTAACTATCAAGCATTTCCATATTGCAGCCGGGAAAGCCTTTAGGACTGGTACTGGTAAAAAAAGGTTACAGGTGGCTGTGGCATTACCCTTTGGCCCACTGTCCCACCCATAAAATGGGCTGCCTTGAGTGAAGCTTTGAGAAACCTTTCCTGCTCGGCCAGTAAAAAAAGTGTTTCCTGATATTCATGCAGCAATTGGCTCTTGTTCTGACCCTGGTCAGCGCTTGCAAAAAGTCTGGCTCCATCTTCTTTGCACCCTCCCTTCAGGTATTTGTAGACATGAAGATCCCCCCGAGCCTTCTTTTCTCCAAGCTGAACAGTCGCAGCTCTTACATCTGATGACTTTCTTACTTCAAGGCTGTGCTCTTTTGGGTGCCACTTGTTAGTTTGAAACACTAATTTGCGAGGCAAAATACTTGAATTATTTGGTAAAATACTGCAGCAGGCATATAATGTCTTAAAAAACCATTATTTTTGGTTTCTTTATAAATTATTTTAAACCGTTCAAACCAATGTTATCCATTCGAGGACAAAAGCTGTTACTGTATTCTTCTTGATGTCACCTACGTGTGAAATTTGTTTGTAACATAACATAAAATTACATCTCCCATTGCCTGTCTGTTTCTCTTGACATATTTTTGACTAGTCAATATAATATGATGGAGGATCATTTCTCATTTTTATTATTGAATATTATGTCAATAGTATTTGGAAAATAGGTTCAGAATGGTATATCCCACTGGTTCTTGATTCCATTGCAAATTCTCCAATTTTAAATAATTAAGCAAACTTTGGTCTTAAGTATTCTTTTTTGTTTTAGACACATCAGGTCAAAACCTCAGCTAAGTAGAGGGTGGATCCATTTAGCCTTAAGTATGTGAAGGTTATTTTGCTTATATCTCCATAGATAAAAAAGCTGAGATCTGGAAAGAAAAAAGGTAAAATATCTGAGTGCGCCAATGGAATTGCTTGATTGTAGCAATATTGATATATAATACAGATTTTCCTGATATTGAGATACTTCTAATCAGTTAAGTTTCTACAGTGTATGGAAGTTCTTTGTTCAGTTTCCATGCAGCTTACCACCGGAGCATTTCTCTTCTTCTCCTGTGTTACCTGACATACTAATTGCTAGAATACTTTTGCAGCTATAAGCAGAATGTCTTAGTTTGATCTATGACAGATTTTAAATTCTGTTTATCATGGGATTTTTTTCCATTTTTGTGTTTTGTCTTCTCTTTTTTTCTGCTTTTCTTCTCTTGCTATTTACAGAGTGGTCCCAGCACCACAGAGTGCTTACATCCAAATCTAGAGGCAGCTGAGGTGCCATGAGTTACCCATGCAGAAGCAAAGCAGTAGGAAGCTGTGTGTGACAGAGTTGTATTGCAAATTGTGATTTGTTACTCAGGTGTCATGCTACATCAGATAATTGATAATCTGATGCCTTTCCCATCCTGCACCAGTACCCTGGGGTACAAAGAGCTGAGCTGCCAAATAGCTGCTGTAAAAAAAAACTAAACTGGATGTGGGTACTCAATGGAAAGAGTATGTTTCATTATTACCTTTCCACCCTCTACTTCATTTAATCCCTTGTGACAATTGTCGTTTGTGCCCTGCAGTTCTTTCCATTTTGCACACAATTTAAGTCCTGCATCTGAAATGGAATAATCCCATCCAACAGTACAACTGGGACTGTCTGGATAGAAAGCAGCTCAGGGGGACCTCTTGTACAGTATGGGAGACATGAGCAGCATTGACATAATGAAAGGCAATGAACACAAACTGCTACATGGGCAATTCTGATTAGATACTGTGACTTCTTTTATTTTTCACCACAAGAGCAGTCAGGTTTGGGAAAGGGTGCAGAGTTTGCTTGTGGAATCTTCCTCATATTGAATCCTCACATGAACACAGCCTTGAGCAACCTGATCTAATTGGACCTGCTCTGAGCTGAGACTTGGGCTGAATGATCTCCAGAAGCACTTTGTAACCTTAATTTCTCTGTAGTTTTGTGATAAGCAAGGATGAACCCTACAAAAGTAACAGAAAGTAGCTAATGAAGTGACTTTGTTTCATTGTTGAACTTGGAATAACAAATGATGGGGGGGGTTGTCTTTCATGTATATAATTTTTGTGTACATCATTTTCAATCTAAATGAAGGAATCAAACCTAAATGAGATACATGTTTCAGAAAGTGCTTTTGAATTTTGTGACTTACACTCTCTCTAACCCTAATGAATTAACCTGTTTTTAGGACATATCAGTGATTGACTTGAGTTTTAAATTTACAGTTGAGGACATATGAGAGGCTGGAGTTGTAGGGAGGAAATATTCCACACAAGATTCATATATAAACAAGTTCTGTTTCTTGGTAGTATCTTAAAAGGTAAGTTAGACAGGACTATTTTCAGGGTCTTGAAATTTTATATCCAAGCAAAAGCTTAGTGAATAGGGCCAGAGCAATAAGCATCTATTTTAAGAATTTTAAGAGTGTTAATTTGTGAGAGAGACAGTATGCAGGTTTCTCTTGCACCGTTTTATTATATTTATTATATTTTTCCTATGGGAGGAAATATAATAAAACCCTTGTTTGCAAAACAAGGGAGTTGAAATTCAGAAAGAAACAGAAGACAGGGCTATGACTGGCATTTCATTGGGAAGTTTTACCTTTTGGATTCTGCTAGAAGGGCAGGATCCAACATCTATGTGGTATTGATAAATAGATTTTTATTCCTTCAATATAATGGGGCAACTATATTGCTTATACATTCTTGTATATATATAAATACTTATATGCATGCATTTAAAAAAATAGATAAAAACACATACTCTCCTGAGTAAAAATGAAATCCAGCAGAAATCTTCCCTGCAGGACTCATATGCTTGTAGGCTTAGAATTTGACAGATGGCATCCTATGTATTCTCTGAGACATTTCCTTTCTGTCTACCCCAAAAATGATCTTATTTCAGAAAGTAAAATTACCCCAAAGGCAAGAAGAGAAAGGGAAAAAAACATCCACCACTGTATATGTGTTTCCTATATGGCAAACAAGGAGGCACAAGCTTAATATGTGGGGGTAGGCCCATTTATTGAAATATTTGAATGCCACCCTTTTATCTCTTGTAGTTTGGACATTGCTGAACACTGTCATGTTGTGGCATTCATTTCTGCAGTTTCGTTTTTGGCTTTTTTTTTCTGTGAGTGGCAAATATAGTGCATGTTTACTACAGCCAAAATGAACCAAGAGATGGCAGCACTGCTTTTAATATTCTGTGTGCACTAAGTGGTACATCTGTCAATAATGCTTTGAACTTTTCCCTTTGTACCTGGCACACACTGCCACCATTCAGTGAACAGGTCTTTCTATACAAAAGACTTGTTAAAATTAGCAGCCTTGCTGCTAATGGAAATTGTCTTTTCCCATTTCAAATTTGCATAATGCTGTCTCATCTCTGCAGCAGGAAAAGCCTAACAGACATAGGAACTCCGATGAATATTTAAGTGCCACGTGGCAGCTTTGATCAGTGACTGAACAATGTTGCTTCATCATTTGCCCTGCTGCCTTGCAATAATTTCTGTTCCATTTTTACTCCAGAAAACACCACCTTTTTTGGTATTTAGGATGCTGAAATAACTGTTCATGTCTAGTGGTTTCTTTTTAGAAGTGTTTTCAAATACCTTCTACCCTTCCAAAGTGAAGAGTAGTCACTTCAGTTTAATCCAAAAAAAGCCGCAAGAGGACATGGCCATCAAAGAATTATTAACATTGTCAAGGAGATAGTTTTTCAGTAATTGTCCATGGACTATATAGAATCACTTTGTTTCTTATACTGTAATACATTATATCAGTATGTATATACAAAGACTCAAAAATTTTTAATGACCTAATTTTCTTTTCATACTGTATTTTAAGAATTTTTTTAGCAAGCAGACATCTGCAAAGGAAGACAGAGTAAAAATCTGAAAATTGAAACTACAAATTAAGTATTTGAATATTAATTGAAATAGGTTGTGATACAGTGTGAGGTTTGATACTCTGCATATAAATGTAAGCATTTATTATTTTGTATTTAAGGAAGTCAATAACATGTATATGGCTGCAGTGTCGAGATTTTTCTTTACAAATTTGGTCATGTTAAAAAGCAAGAAAATTTAACTTGACGCTTTTAGAATCAACATCTGTTTCTAGCAAAGTGACTTCAAGATTACCTCTTACTGTCACTGTCAAGTCACGTCTTACTGTCATTTTGCAAGAAAAATCATTAAGTAATGTGCTGCCTGTTCTTTGAGTTTTGGGGGTTGTGATTTGATTTTAACGCCTTCACTCTTGCTGAGATAGACTACATAAAACTTCCTGTTCCAACCCAAACCATTCTATGATTCTGAGTGATATTACAGGATTACATGTCCATGTATGCCTCTGCATTCAGAAAAAAAAGACAAAAGTTGATGGGACCGAACTTTGGGGTTTTGGTAGTGTTTTTCAAAATACCTTGCTGTATTTCCGCTTAAGAAGTCAGTGTTGTCATGAGAAGGTGGACCTATTCTTGGCATTACTGATCTGCCAGTACTCACCTCGCTTGGTTTTAGAGCAGTGCTGCTGAGTAGAATAGACCACCATTATTTTAAAATAAGCACTCAGTTTTTCCTACGTAGAAAATACATAATCCAGACTCCATATTCAGAATCGGAGTCAAGTTATTTCAGCATTCCTCTTTGCAGCTGCTGTGGAAGTGACCATCACCAGGCAGCTCCAGTCGTCACATTTGCCAAACTGCACATGGATCAGTTAAATGATCGGTGTCAGCCATTTCTTGGGATGCAGGAATGGTGACACCAAGAAGCTAAGACAGTGAGCAGACAACATGCCAGTATGATGGCACAGGTCCAGGATCCGGAGGTGGGGTGGGAATCCAGCAGGTCCCTCTGGGGGTCTCACCCAAGCTGGCACAGCCACTGCTGCAGAGGCACATGCAGAGGAGTCCACTGCTGCCACTCAGACAGGGACTGGCTGTGCTCTTCATGAGATCTGGTTCTCTCTGTGAGTGTTACCTAAGGCAAAACGTCTAAATTAGTAAGTTTTGTGTTGCGGTTGTTGTGGGTTTGTTTTAAATAACTGTTTGCTAGTGTCTGTGCCTTGCAACATTGCTGATATTTCCATTGACACAAACTGTGAGGGGAACATATTGCCCATGAGCTGCTTGTGGCAGGCTCGGCTTTTTGTTGGTGACAGCAAAAAAGGCAAGGGATTAGGGCTGGTATCAAACTTACAAGTTGCCAGATCAAGCAGGGAAGCTGAGGGAGGCACAGGGACAGCTCCAGCCTCGGCATCGGGCACCTCCCGGGGGATGGGACACGGTCAAGCTGGTGCTTGGGCCCATGGCTGGGCTGAGCAGGGCTGTGGGGAGCTGGAGACTGACCCTGCTGTAGCATCAGTGGGGCAGAGGCTGACAGCCCCAGGGGGGGCTGACATGGGGTCCTGGGCTGTGGACAGGTTTGGAGAACCCCAAGGAAGACTGGACAGGGACAACAAGGCCTGTTGGGGTCCTGACATGTCTGTGCAGCTCATTAATTGAGCACCCGTGATAACAGAAATAAAACCAACCAACCAACCAACCAGACCAGCTGTAAGTAGATATTACAGGCATTACAAGAAAATGTTTGTACACTTTAGATATATTTTCAAAAACTGCAAGAAAAAATGAAGCAAAAAGCTTTTTTATTCAATAAATATCGGTAAGTGACAACACTAAAGAAGGGTCACAGTGGCTTAGCACTGCTGTGGGTATGTGTGGAGTCTAGTGGAATAAATCACAGCAATGACACTAGAACAACCAACTAAAATAAACAACTCTGGTTTCCTTGTTGACCACTACCTGTGTTTTCTGCGTTCAGAAAGGCCATAATTTGCAAAAAAGAAGTGTTTGCAGTTGGGCTGGAGAAATGCTGTCTTAAACTTCAGTTTACTCTTGAAGTAAGTCTTCCTTCTCTCTTCTGTGAGTGGGAGGGTGCTGTCATTAATGAAGTAGAAGTCTTGGCAGAATTCAAACCTTTTGAAGGACTTCACAGTCCAGCAGACTTTGACAGATGAAGACAAGTGGTAGAACACTTGAAGGTGTTTACCTGAACAATGGTTAACAGGCCCATCTACAGTCTGGGCCAGGGACAGAGACATTAATTCTGTTGGTGGCTCTGTTAGAAATGTATCCAGACCATACAGTAAAAACCTTTGTGATAGTATTACTGGATTTTATTTTTCCCATGAAGCCAAAAAGCTTTTCAGAGCTTCGCTAACTTGAAAGTGGCATCTCAGTTTCCTCATAACCTCCAGAGTTCAAATGATGCTACTATGAATAATACAAATCTTAATATAAACCAAATCAGAGAAAATTATAATAATAGTTAAGGCCTCAGTCATTGTTTTAATTCATTAAGTATTTGTAATAGGTTCACCCATTATTGCTAACTAAGCAGAAAATGCAGCCACTTTTAATAAATAAGGTATTTAAGCGACATAATTGGCAAATCATTTGAAACAAAGACCTGAAAGCATAAAATCAAGATCGGTGAAAGGTGCAACAATATAGTTTGTGTTCACTGGTGGGAAAATAACTGGTGAAACAAAATTCTGAGTAATCTTTAGTGGGACTTGAAGTACGTCCAACAAACCAATAAAGTTCTTCACAACAGAGATATGCAGTCATGCAGTAAAGGAATTTAAATAGCATTGCAAAAAGTATTCCAAGTGTAACAGTAAAAGTTAATTCAAGAATTTAACTCAGATTTAGATTAATAAGAAAACATTCTTTTAGCAGAAAATCTGCAAACATAATTGAGGATGAAGAAAAAGGAAATATAATAAGGTAATTCACATTGTAAATTCTACAGTATAAAGTTTCTAGGCTTTTAGGGTTTATAGGTAGTAAGATTTGATTCTAATATTCATTTCTTCCCTTCAAACAAATTATATTTGAGCAAAATATCTACCTTTTTAATTTTCCTCTGTTTGGAGGAAATGATGGAAGTCATGAAGGAATGTCAAATACAGCATACAAAAGCAATTACTCAAAGGGAGAGATTTAAAATGAAAACTCTGCAGCCATGAAAACCATGTCTTTTGTTTTTTTCCTAAGTATTCAGAGAAATAGTTTGTAAATAAATTACAAAATATTCATGCAGTTATGAAAAAAACGCAGTCTTTCCAAATGTAAACAACAAGCTGAGCATAGAAGAAACTACTGTATATAGCAGCAGTCTAACAGTCTTGAAGAAAACATTTGGAAAACCATACTGTAGAGAACCTCTCTATGGGGTACCCTTCCAAAGAAAGAGGTAATAGGTTCACTAGATTTTGGTTAAAAAAGTGTTTGAGATGGCAAAATCAATTGGATTTTGTATACCAAGTGCTCACAGCTCACTGCTAGGTTGCACAGTTACATCAAGCAACTTCAAGTAAAATAACTTAAAGGATTAAAAGCTGACAGCTGTATGTTTGATAAAAAATTTACTGATACATATTTGAATTGATTTTTTTTTATATGTCGGCATATTGTAGGGTAGCAGATAAGAAAAGAATCTTAGAAGGGACTAAAAGCAACTAATACAGTAGTAGAGCTCAACAGTACACTGTTTAGTTGCCTTGGTGTTAAGGAAAAAAGTCAAGGTCTTTGCATTGCAGACAGCCCTGCAAAATTTGTACAGTCTTGATTAAATAGAAATCAAGTTAAGGTTCATTTCACATTCAAAAGTCAGACCCAAGTCCAGACTTCAACAAGTCCTGCGTTTTTAAAATGGAAAATGAAATGCTTTCTAAGAAGTATGCCTTCATCTAAGCAAACATAATAAAAAATCAGTAGGCAAACCTTTCATATACAAGTAAAATAAATTGAATTCTAAATTAATGACCCTTTCTCAGTGGTCTGAATCATAGCATGACGTTAATGCATGAGAAAAGCTACTATATTCAAATACTAGGCCACACAACAAATCTATGTTGTTTGGTTTCCATCTTAGAAAGCATATTTACCCAGATTATGTGGGCTGCATACAAAAAGTAGTTTCACTGTGGGGAACAAAGATCCTCCTTCGGGCTTTTCTGTGTCAGTAATTATAACCTCAGGGTTTTAGTTGTCTAAATGGCTACGTTGATAATTTGTTATTTAGATTCTCTGGTTTTCTATAGTTCGCTTAGTAGATGACCTCAGATATAAATTCCCTGGAGCAGGGACCATACATTTGTATGTGCATGAACAGTGAGGATTTGATCTTGGCTGGAGCTGCAGGCTAGGACTGCGATCTAAATGTCAAGTCATAATAGAGTAAGCTCAGGCAATTTCTTTCGGAAATAAAACTTGCTGCTTTCAAATGTCACTAGGCTAAAGAAATTCCAACATAAACTATTGCTGAAGTCAGTGGGAAATACATTTATCCACAATGCAGTTTCAATTTAAGTTATTTAATTGTAAAACATATTAAAATTTTATTAATCCAGTTACGCTGTATTCTTCACTCTAGCAGAACTATTGAGCCATTTGAGAGGAAAAAGCTTACTGGATGCTTATGGAATTGCCACACTTCCCTTTTGTCTCTCAGTCTTTGCAACTTTTGGCCAGACATAGTCTAAAAAATAAATAAATAATTATAATAAATAGTAATTATAATAAAAAATTTAGTAACACCTCTAAACATAATCTTATGTGTTAAATCAGCCATAATGTAAGACCTTTTAAAGAAAGGTCAAATTCTCAAATGCCTGTACATCATCAGTGTGATTTTTGGTTCATCTCCTCACTCCAAGTCCAGAAAAAAAGTATGTCACCTTTATGAGGAACCATAATAAGCTGGAATAATTTAATCAGTTTTTTCAACTCTTCAGAGCTACTTACCCAGAATCTCTAATAGCATTTATTTGCAAAGCATAAATCTTTGTAGTCCAGCCTTAATGAATGAAAAACACTCTGTATGTATGATCTTGCTGACTTTTCTTTCAGGCAGACTTTTATTCCTGTTGTATACTTTTTGTTTTTAGGCACTCAATTTTTGTTGCCATAGTTGGAAGAATTCACCATCCTCTCTCTTGCAGCTCTGGGGCTTTTTTGCAGAATAAAATTAAGAATTCAAATATAAATTATACCAGGATTATGAAGAGAAAATTATATATGATGTGAGGTACTAAAGTATATATGTTTGGGTACATGTTTGGGTTTTTTATTTATTTATTTCTGAAGTATGTGTACAGTCACTCTCCTCAATGGCGTCACATAAACGGTTAATGTTTGAATTGCGTAGAAAATAACTACATAAAAATTAGAAACTGCTAATTTGGAATCACAGGTACAAAGTCCATTTATCTAAGTCAAATAGCTGCCGTGATTAAAGGGAACTTATTGAGAGAAAAATATGTGAAGTTACAAAGTCTTAGAGAATACAGAGGTGTGCTGTGATTTCCTTGTCTTTAGGCAGACTGTTGCATATTTTGAAAAGTCTTGTCATTGACTGCACTGAAAGAAAGTTGAGGCCTCTTGTACTGACCTGATACATGTTGGGTTCAGGGACTAATGTCTTACATCATAAAAGATGCCTTTAGGGTCCTGGTCTTACACTTGTTTTTTTCTTGATCTTAAATTAGGTAAAGTTGGCTGGGTGCACACTATTTTGGATTCCCTGGTAGCAATACTTCAGTAAGCATTGCTGTCATTCACTACAACTGTAAGCTCTGACCTTTGAAGTGACAACTGGATCCTAAGGCAGGACTCAGTGGTTGTGTCCACTATTGCAGTTTGCACCGTACACCTTTGTAAGGAATGTGAAAAGCTAACAGCAGGAAGCACATCTCCACCAAGCTAAGGCTTTTATGTAGGTCTGTCTCCTTCTTCCTAGCTTACAAAGGTCTTTGTTTCATTAGCTTTGGATTAACTCTGTGCAATGTGTGATGTCTTTCATCTACTGTGACTCAGCTGTGAAGCCTTAGCAAAGAGAAAAATTAATTGAATGTAGGTTCTTGGTGTTGTATCCGGCTGTGTTTTCTTGGCATATTTGTTGCTGTAGAATCAGGATAGTCCTTGAAAACACAGTTACACACTCACGTGCACATATATTGCTATGAGGTAGCACCCAGCATCAAGTTATGCAAATAGCAGTTGTATAACATGAAATAGATGCTTATATATATAGCCATCACATGTAATTCATTTCCTTACTGTAAGAAAAAAAAATGCAGATCGCTGTAAGAAATTTATTCATAACCAGAAATTTCGGAGAAAATACTGCATTTAATCTGAAATTCCTAAGCTATTTTTTCTCCTCATTTGGCTTTCAAGTTGAGATAGCAGCTGTCATTGGTTCTCCTGCATTACATTCATCTCCCGTTTCAGTGAGTGGTGCAGGAAATGCTGACCTGCATAAGGTTGTGTTGGTGCAATAAGTTATGTTTGCATTTTGGTGTAACAGGAAGGTTCTGAGGGGAGAGCATGGAATGGGGATGCAATTCAAGGTAGAAATTAAGAGTCTTACGGGAGAAATTAATAGGCTGGGGATTTATTTGTAACACAGTATTTCCATAAAAAGATGTAAACCATGTGTAGGGCAGACTGAAGATGGATACTGAAATGCTCCCAGCCATCTAGGGAATGAGCTGGTCAGAGATTTGAGGTCTTAGGCAAATGTGAAGGCCTCTGCACATTTTGCCAAAGCTTTGAATGTTGCAGCCTGTAACCACATTTTCCTCAGAGAGCTTCCTTTGACCAAAGGAGATGCTGTGTTGGCTTCACGCCAACTGCCCGAGCCCACAGGGAAAGCTCCCCCCTACTCTCCTTTGTTCGCGGGGTGCGGGAAAAAAACTATAGAAACTCAAGAGCTTGAAATCAACCGAATTATATCAAAATATGTATATATTATTTAACATATATTACAGTTATATACAGTTAAAATACTATGAACATATAAACTAAAACACAAACAGTTCTCGAAAAGGGAAAGGGAAGGGGAAAAGGGAAAAAAGGGAAAAGAAAACCCCCCACAGATATACCTAATTAAAACTAAGAACTAGCAAACCGAGAACTAACAAAATTTAATCTCACCACGTCCCTTAGAAAAAAACAGGATCGCCAGATACAACGGCACTCTCCAACCTCCCGCGCAGTAGGCCAGCGGTCACTGCAAGGCCTCAGCTCCAGATAAAGCGAGACCAACACAGAGACTCACTGTTCCCGAACCTCGCTGGAAGAGAAGAGGGCGAGAAGCTTCCCTCCCTTCTTATTTATAGGTCTTGTTACGTAAAAACAGGATGGAATACCTGAAAACGGCTACTTCCTTAGATATGAACTTGGTTACTAAGGAAGGCCTGTATTAACCTACTACAGATGCCTTGCTGGTGCACATACTAGTTTGTGTTGCTTCATGGTTTTCCTTCTTTTGCTGCTCTGACAAAAGGACAAAAACCAGAAAAAACAAACCAACCAACCTCACATAGCTGGTTTTAGTCTCTCAAAAAGAAATTTCTTGAATCCTGTATTGCTCTAGGTGATAAATTCTCTCATGGTGTGATTTCTACTTTTAATTTGACATAATTGAACAGGAAGAATGGGGCTCAGGGAGGCACTGCTGATCCGTTCACTATGGAAATAAAATGGGCTAGTCCAAAATGAGATTGGATAATCCATAATCCAATTCACCTTTCCTAAGGAAAGTTCATCAGTGACTGTCTAAAGGACAGTGTCCTTAGCTGAGGACACTCGCTTCAAATCCTGGATCTGGCCACAGATGTGGATGCTACCTGAAGGATTAATTAGTGCAAGGGTTAATAGGTTGGTAAAATAATATATAAAAATAATGTTTTTTTTCTTTTAGAGCAAGGAATTCATGTAAAATGAAGATAGAGGAAAACACTACATTCGCATAGAAATGCTTTAAAATCAATGAAAAAAGTATAAGAAGTGAAATAATTAACCATAATGCAGAAAATCCATAGCATTGTATCTGCAGTAAAACTATAGCCTACTCTGAAACTTTCAATATCCACAAATTCGTACATAGGGAAAAGAGATGTTCTCACCTTCCTGTATTTATATGTAAACAGTGAAGGAAACATTGAAACTAATTCTTTTAAAGGACTGGTATATGTGGGAAATCCTACTGATAGTAATAGTTGTTGGTATAAATAATACAATGTGTTGATTTTAGTGAAGTATTAACCTCGATCAATTTAGTACTAGTAAAGTTAACTAGTAAACCTTAACTACATGACCTCATACTGTTATAATATTATTACTCATCACTTCCTCAGAGTATTGCATTCCAGTGTCTCAAATTTATTTGTAAACTGAGAAACAAATCCTCCTTCTCTTTTTTTTTTCAGCCATACGTGAAAAAAATCATACATGGACTTTCTATTAAAATATTTTTTTTTCTTTTTAGCAGATATATCCCAGTGTATAATAGTTGTAATGATCAGTGATGTATCAATCACAGATGGTCAGTAATAAGTTAGTGATTCTACTCAGTTCCCAAATTAAAATATACTGTGTAAAAAAAATTCTAGATTTCTAATTCTTATTTCAATAAACAACTGGAGTGCATTTACCCTCCACTGACTTCCCTCAAGATTAATCCATTTCATCTTCAGTGTACTTAAAAATTGTTCTAGAACTTGAACAGTATTCAGTGGTGAAGCAACTTCTTGGGTTTTTCACTGACTTTTATATATTGAAGTGTGATTTAGTCTTACATCTTGATTTGCTGACTATCAGTAGTATGTCTTCCAAGTCAATTACCGAAGATACTCACACATTCCTAATCTGCGTTTACTTTAAACAATTTTCTGTTCAGTCTAAAAAAGCTAATGGAAGATTTCAGACCTTTCCTCCATTTTTTTTCTTAGAATTTTACTATTTAAATCCAAATTTTAAAGGGCTGAAACCTCAAGTAATGTGAAGACCATCTAAGATCTCTTGTGTATTTCTGTTCTGATCTGAAAGCTCTGTCAGTGAAGTCACCGCGTCCACAGCTGACATTCTCTTGGAAATTTTAACATTTCTTTACGGTAATGCTACCAGAAACATGAAAGGTTCTTTGAAGAAAAAAGTGGTGGTTGTGGTTGTGTAGGACTTGAAGAAGGGGCTTGTGTGCCATCTGCAATGGCTGTTCTAATAATTGCCTCTCCTCTCAAAGCATGCCTTTCTTGAATGCAGAAAAATAGGCATTGTAGGATCTAAATGGTTTAAAGCATAAACTTTAGGTCAAAGACTGCTATTAAAGCTGATCTTATGCTGTTCTTCCATGTGAATCTTCTTGTCTGTTACCCTAATAAATGATTGCATAATCACTGACTTCGGATGTGATTTCCATCCTTACTTATGCTCGGTCGGTTAAAACTTGGTGCTAATAATGCCAAGGTCACAGGTTCAGTGCACTGTATGAGCCACTCACTTTGGAGTTGGATTCGATGATTCTTGTGGGTCCCTTCCAACTCAGAATATTCTCTGATTCTGTGGTACATTTTACTTAGCCAGACACATAATTTGGTACATAATAACAGTAAGATATCCCATAAATAATTTTCCTCTTATACCCAGTACTCTTCCAGCTTAGCTATGCAGTTAGCAGGATTGTTAAGTCACAGAATATAGCATTCATCTGAGGAATGACTTAAAAAAGATGTAGAATTTCAATACTCTTTTTTCCCTCCCTCTGAAAAGATGAACATGCGTTTCAAATTGATGTCACCTTGTCTGGGGCTTAAACATGATCTGAATTTCACTGATTGTAAGCTGACCCCTGTGGCCTCGTATTTCACGCATACACTTCCAACAGTTATTCTCCAGGCCACACTTCCTGTGGCTTTTTTGCATTCTCAGCTTGTGTTCTTTTTGTTACTATTATTTCCCAGGCTGCAGTTCATGTTAATACTGTGATGGAAATATCAGGCTAATTATGTGTGAGAATAGGTAATAGTTTAAAAAAGAAGAGAGGAAAACAGTTACACCACAACAAAAAAGCTTATTGCTGTAAGGTTTGCCAGCTCTACTTTACTACAATGAATTGAATTCTTTCACTTTTTGAGGTGAGCAGTGACGTATCTCAGTAAATTGTGTTAAGGAAAAAATTTATGGTTTCTAGTTTTCCCTTCTACAGACGTTTACATGTGTTCTTCTACATATGTTTACAACTGGGATAGGAATCTCCATTCCATAAAGTGTAAAAATGGTTGAGATTGAACACTGCATATTCATGACCATGCCTATAGATGTCCCGTGTGCTAGCAGAAAAGACCATAGCATAGCAAGCAGTACAAAAATCTGTGCTACCAAATGTTTATCTGGTTAGAAGTTACTCTGCTTCTCTAACAAAAATCGTGCACTGGTCTTAAGGTACAGTTGTCATCTATTCTTATTCTTTGAATAAGCCAAGAAACTAAACATTTAGATCTGTGGCTGGATGTGATCCCTTTAAAGCTGAAAGAGATGCCCTCTCAGATCTGATTTTCTACTTCTTAGGTCCAAGGACAGCAGCTGATGACTGAGTAAATGCTGAAAGTATGTTGGGGAGAACAGCGACTTGCCAGGAGAAGAAGATATAAGAATGGCCATTGTCCTGTGAGAAGGGACAGGAAAAAAACTTTGATGATAAATGTCAATTAAGCTTTCTATCTGTGATCTTTCTCTCTGAGAGAAATAATAGCTAAAAACATCTTTTTTTAAATTTTCTCTTTTATAGTGTGGCAAGATGGGAACTTATTTAGTGAGGCAAATCAAGTTGACATTATTTGAATATTAATGCAAGCCAGTTTCAACGACCCTGTGCCGTATTCCTGTATCTGAAACACAGAAACTATTGCACAAAAAAAAAAAAAAAAGCTTGTTTCTCTATCCAATATAGTTCTTAATTTTAAATTTAAAATATTTTCTTCTTCATTTATTGCCTTGGAAAGTGCATTTTTCACGTGTTGAAAATGATGGAAGAAGTCCTGTCTTCTATATACAGTACCATATTGGATGTTTCCCTTACATTTAGTCTAGTTTGTAAATTGGAGAGAAGCAGGATGGTACAATTATATTCCATTACAATTTGAATCTTTAAATATAAAGAAAACTAATAAAATTACTACATTTGCATTTTGCTCTTAATTCCCAAAAATATGTAGTAAAACAGTTCTAAATGCATTATAAATGTAGGGATAAAACTGAGTTCTAAGACTTCCAAGATGGGGAAGGATGTAAGAAAGTTTTTTTGGAAATGAACTCTCAAGTTTAGCTGGCAATAGATGGTAAGCTGTGGGATAGATTGTAGTATCTTTATGGGTATTTTTTGCTCTTTATATCAAAGGTCCAATATTTTTTCTTTAGAACTTATGTACAAAAAGGCATAAAATGGATCTTTTGAAGTGAAGTTGTTGTTGTCTTCAGTTAACTAAAAATAGGCCTAAAATACATCTAGATGGTTTTTCTCATTACCAAAACAGGGAAAAAACCCACCCAAAACCATTTCCTCTGCCAAGTCACTTGGAAGTTATCGATTCTAACACATTTTTTCTCTCTCTTTTATTAAAAAAAATTCATCTTTAACCAGACCAACTGAATCTTAGAATAAGTTCGTTTTAATACTTACTAGGTAAGCACTGGTTCATAATATTAACTTTCCTACCTGTTTGTCTAAGAGATATATAGCAACTTTGAATTTTGATATCAAACATAAAAGCAACAGTAGCATTAGTAGTTGCCCAGAATTTGTTATTACTTCAGTTTGGGGTGATATCATGAAGCATCCTTTTGGCAAAAATAATATAACTAAGCATCAGGTGAATGCATACTATAAAACATTAAATAGGAATCAAATATTCATTATCTACATTCAACCATCTGTAATCACAAAGGTATTCAACAGGAGATTTTAAATTCAGAGCACTTTTTAACACTGTTTCTAGTGCAGGACCTTTGGATATTTTTGTGCTGAAGGCTAAAGTCACAGTGCATCATATTAATGCATTTGCACTTTAGAAAGAAAAAAGTTCTTTAGTCTTATGATTGCCAAAGTTGCTAAGGATTCAAATCTACCTACAATGGAAAATCAAGTAAAAATTAAATAGGGTCCACCTGGAAAAGAATTTTAGATAGAAAAGGAATGTGTTATCCAAAATATACATAATAACACAAAAATACTGTTTTGAGAGAATCAAGTCAAACGTACTCACTCTTCCCAAAGTTCCCTTTAACATAAATTAGATGACCAGTCTGCTGCTGTCTGAACACTGCATTGACACAGAACCTTAAATACAGTAAGCAGCTAATGCAAGAGCCATCACACTGGTAGAACACACAAGTTTGAGACAAGATGTATGGTTCCTGATTGTATAGTAGTCATAAAGGTAAGTGTAATGTTTAATAACTTGTAATTTAAAACAAAATAGAAATTTTGTTCTTTCTTTTTCAATTTTGATTCTTGAAATACCTTTAAGGGATGATCTGTTTATTTGGTTCTGCCTAGCTATCGTGGACACACCTGTCTTCTTTTCCTGTGTTAAAAATTTTTTGCACATATCTCTTCTGACATCTATTATCTCAGGGTCAAATCCTACAGCTTTGATAAAGTCTTCGGGGATGACTGGAATTTTATCTCAGTAAAAATGGAGTTTTGGCTTTGAGATTTGTCATTAAACACTTGAAGGATATTAAAACAGGGATTTTTTAAATCTCAGTGTCCAAAAAATAGTGTAATTCAAAATTCAGGGTAAGCTGTTATCCTGAGGCCATGTAGCTAAACATTTTTAAGGTCCACACAGTAAAATCATAACCTATTTTTTCAATAATCATGGAAAGAAAGATACATAGATTGTAGTGTGGTTACATTTTATTGCAACTCATGTTTGTGTTGTTACCTTTAGTTCCTTATATGTAAGGCTCTGTAAGCTTATCTCTGGCGTTTGTTGTTTGGACAGGTAGATGCATGGAGTAGGGAAGTTAGTGCTCTCTCAGGCACTGATTATACCTGGAGTGTTTCTCAAGTGTGTTGTGCCCCAAAGAATTTAAGTGTTGGTTACTGTGGACATAACTTGTCTTTAATTTACTGTAATGGTGAACTAAAACACATGAGGTTAAGAGTTTATCAGTGTGATCTGAAAGTCAGCATACTGAATGTGGCATCACCCGATCCACAGCATATTAAACACAGCTGTACACACCTAGTCACTTTTTGAGTCCATCACTGCAAGCTCCAGGAGGTCAGCTTTGCCCACCTGAGGCATGCTGGCCTAAATTTTTCCTGTATATTAAAAAATGTACAAGGTATCTTCAACTCCTGTCCAAAAGGCCACCAGTAAAAGGGGTTCAATGCTCGAGGTAGAAAATGTGCAAGATCTAAGTTCAATTAATTTCCCCAGTCTACTAGGAAAATTTTCTAATGACAAGAAATATAAATTATTTTTCCTGAGATTTCTTTTTATACTTCCTGTAATGGCTGTTCTACTACACACAGAACTGAAGATCTATTAGAGTGGAAAGAGGTCAAGGAACATTATTCTGACAACTGGGGAGGTACCTGTATTTCCATCTGTGCTTCCAGACCTGTTTTTAGGCTGTGGTTTCAAGGACTGAGACATCAGCCTTTAAAATGTCAAGCTTTTGCTTTTATTTTTTTCCTTTTATCAACAATGCCATGTTTGCTAAAAATGATTTTTTTTGAGGTAAACAAATATAAAAATATAAATTGAAAGCTATCTTGCCATTTCTCTGATCACTGGGGTTAAAAAAAGCAGTGGATGTTTTATTATGGGAAGATGAGTATGGTTTGTGTAACTGAAACTGTTCAAAGTTGTTCAGTAGGAATGGCACAGGGAGGTGCAAGTTTCTAGCTTCCACCCAGGGTGCCTTCAAGGAAAAGAGCTTAGAATGATGTGTCTTACAGAATTTAAAGTAATATTACTGTAAAAAATATCAGTCCTTAAATAGTTGTTAGGATTTTAACTGCTTTTTGTCAATGAAATACAGTGTGGTTTTTAAAAGTAGCAGGCTTTCTTTTCAAAAAGTTTGTGTTTTTTCTTGTAATCATCAGCCATGGAGCTGTGGATGTGGTCTTTCTTATACATCACCGCTAGTGTGCTGGTGGCAACATGCACAAATGACAGACTTGGAGAATATCCAAGTGGCATTTTGGCCCTTAGGAAAAAACAAAAAAAAAAGGAACTGTAACTTAGACAAACACATCTTTTACTGAAATCCAGGACAACATAGAGCTGTGACCATTACCTGCAAGTATACCTAGCTTTGTGTGGGTTGTAAGAATAAATTATCTAAGAAATTATTTTATTTGTTTAAGAGAGCAGATCCAGAGTGAACAGGCTTTTGGGAATGAATGGTAATTTCCTTCTCCCACCAGCTTTTTCTACACTGAGAGGAGGAATAACCAGAAAGTTAGTAGTAGCTCCACAGAAAGAACATCAAAGAGAAGAATGCTCATGCGACAGCATGCAAATATCTAGCATGAAAAAGAAAACCAAAACCTGTAAATTATTAAACCTTAGCATTTGAGCCAGATGTCAAAAGATTAATTATCCTTATGAATCCTGTTTTTAAGGTTTTACAAGCTAGGTCTACAGTTTTTGTACAGTTAATAGTCCTAGTTCAGTGCATAATCTAGTGGATACATAGGGTTAGCCTGATCCTACAGAAGACAATCACACATTCCAAATAAAAGACCAAATGCCTTGAAGTAGATCACTTGGAGATAAACAGTATTAAAATGGAAGCACATCTGCCAAGTATCAGCTGTCAAAGCCCTGCAGCTATCTGAAACCAATCAAGTGTTAGACTAATCCGTTGTAGTGCACTTCGTCTTTATGTCTTTGTAATCATCCAGCCAATTTCATGAGCTACATGGAAGAGCAAACATATGTGTTTGTGATTGTAATAATGATTTAAGTGAAATCAGAAATAAAAATAAACACCTATCTATAACTATGGATGTCAGCATCTTATTTTATCATTCTTTCCTGATTTCCCATTAATTCTTAATTGCCTATGGCAGTTGAAAACATTTATTTATTCTTTATCTAGTTGAGAATTAAGAAAACTTGATGTGAGTAGTCTAAACCTCTTATACAAGTACATAGAAGACTTTAATGATCCCAACATATGCATTGTTTTTTGTGTAAGACTCTTTGTGGAGGGTTAGGACAAGACTGTTGCTAAGGTCCAAAGTCTAATTTTCAGTTCATTTAGTTGTTGGATCAGATATCTGCTGTGTTTATGAGGGGGCTACAAAAGTTAGAATAACTCCTTATACTCTGTCATGGTCACTGAATAAGA
The DNA here is from genome assembly GCA_013399855.1 of Oxyruncus cristatus. Taxonomy (NCBI): domain Eukaryota; kingdom Metazoa; phylum Chordata; class Aves; order Passeriformes; family Cotingidae; genus Oxyruncus; species Oxyruncus cristatus. Next base: position 349,773 of record VXAY01003110.1, on the reverse strand, counting down.
CTGAAAGCATTCTCTGGTGGTTACAGAGAAGGTTGATAATGAGAACTGAAAGACAGCCTATGTGACATAAAAAAGGGCACCTCATGGCACCCCTTTTTCTTTTTTCTTACCGCTTTCCTCCTCCCTCACCCATCATCATATTATTTTGATACTTTATAGAACAGAAATTGATCTTTTTTTATAAGTTGGTCTAGCTTGTTTTGGCGTTCACAGAACAACTGGGCACTGTGCTGTACAATTAATTGCCTTTCTTATGCAGCTATTGACTGACATTTGGGAAAAGCTCTTGGTTAATGCAAAGACAAAATAGACCCACCAATAATTTCAGCAAGTGGAAGAAAAATAAGGTAGGCTAAAGCTAAAATTTTTAAAAACTTCTGTAATTCTTTCATCTAGTTTTGATCTGTGATCAGATGAGTGCACAGACATCTCAGTCTGCAGTTGTTTCTCGTGGCTCTTGTTATAGAACCCCACAACAGAATTTCAGCTTCCATGGCTGTTACTCAGGCATGATTTATGCTTAGAATAATATACTTCTTTTTTTGGCCAGAGTTTTCTAAAGCAATTTGCAGTTTAAACCAAGATATAGTCTAATAATTAGACTACAAGTGATGTGAACAAAGTAGCTACACAGTCAAAGAGCCTGATGAGGCAAGAAGAAGAGAACTCAAGAGTTCTTCACTGAGTTGCACCAATACTTTGGTTTGCATATACATGGAGCTGGGATATAGATTTTGTTAAAGTTGTACTTTGCAAAATATTCTGTGCGACGTATACATGCAGTTGGTATGTTTACAATTATTCAAGTGTCTTACCACGTTACAGGCTTAAATATAAGTTACTAATTAGACTGTATGGTTTAAATTTCATCACGAATTTTAACATTTTCTAAGTGTAAATTGTGTAAGAGATTAACCTTGAGCTTTTTTGAAATTTGTTTAGATAGCAGGGTTTTGGAATCGACATTTGAGATCATAAGCAAATGAACCAGTATCAGAATTGCTGTAACTGACCTTCACGTGCTTTGTAAGATGTTGCATTGGCTATCTGTTGTAATTAATTCACGGTTCTTTTTATAAGATCCTGGAATAAATTAACCTATTAACTGAATGTAGGGTTTCCTGCATTAAATTTTTGTTTCCATTAAAAAGCCACAATCTTCTGTTTTTCATTATTCAAATTGTTAAATAGTTTAGACTGTATAATATATTAGATTCTCACATTTGAATCAGAGCAGTGTCAAGATTGCTTTTCAGTTGAGACAAATCTGTTTCCGTATCTTTTAATGTGCCTGCAGATGTGCTGAATGTTCGGAATGTTTGTGATGGTGTTCAGTTCTGAGGGGAAAGGGGCCCAGCTCCCATTACTTTTTTAACCACCAGCCATAGTATCAGGAGAGCACACTTTCTATACCAGGCTTGACAAAGAGACACATCAGTGAGTTCAGCAATTCCTACCAACTGTAGTACTATTCACTGGTTGACTGAGTTACACTGAAGAATCAGTTGTGAAGGAGTCACAGACCTAAGCAGCTCTCCTTACCTGACTGCCCTGTTCAGGAGTTCAGCTGAGGAGACGTAGGTAGGAGACATATGGCTTGGATTACCACACAGTATACAATCTGGAGATGAAAGGGTCTGGGGACTTCTCTGGAAGGCTGCTGATAGGGTGGATGATCCCCTCAAACAGTAAATACAGAAACATTGACAGTCGTTACAGTCATTTATAATAAAGCCAGGACCTTTTTGTTCTCCTTTTTCAGTTAAATTCTTTTGTCCATCATCAAAAAAATAGCATCACGATTTTGTCAATTTAACAGGAGGAGGTACCATTCTTACTTTTATGTGAAATTGTCCAAAATAGTTAAGGAACTGTGAGCATATAGATGATGCAAGTGTCAATGTTATAGCTCTAGCATAAACACAATGTGAAAATTAAAGTATTTGTGCTTGCATGTAAGTTCACATTGCTGGGAACTCTTCATGTAATCACTTCCATTTTTCCTGGTGAATGTGTTCAGAAGGAAAGAACAATAGAGCATCACAGCACTTTGCAATACTTGATGGTGATTAGCCTGATTAAGTTATATGGTACTCACAATAAATAATTTAAAAGTATATAATATTCAGAGGTAGGAGCAGGAGAAAACAGCTCTTACACTTCAGTATGTGCTTACTGTTAACTGCTCAGTGGATGACCTTTTGCCTGTATAAAACAGCACGTAGTTTCTTTCAAGTGCCAATTTTGTGAGTTTTGTGAGCAAGATATACAGTGATAATAAATCTCCCCATTACTTAGCTTTAAGGAAACACTTCTGAACACTAGCAGAGTTTAGCATCTTCCCTTCAGAATTTTGATTTATCACAGACTTCTAGGAGTTTGTTCTCTCTAGCTGACAGGGAAGTACAAGATTCATGCCCTGTCCAAAGTTGCCTGTTGAAGCATTTATTTCCAAAACAAATTTCAGAGCTTAATCTTTTAATCCAAGAAATGACACCAAAGGAGAGACATGAGTTCTGTAGGGCAAATAATGAAATAGCTTCAGCTAATGAATATGTTACAGAGTTTTCAGGTGCAGCTTAAGAAATACTGGGTAATAAGTAAAATTATAAAAAAAAAAATTCCCCTAATGTTTCCATTTAAAAATATTCTTTCAGACTATGTGTATTATTTTGCACTTGATTAGGGAGTTTGAGTTTTTTTAGCCAAAATTCTCTTGGGCCTCCTCATAATGATTACGCTATAAAAGGCCTTAAAATATTTTAAAAATAAAATAACATTCAATGACCAGTTGTATTATTTAGTATCTATAGATCTCTGCAGAAGAAGCCTTTTTTTTCTGTCCAGTTAACTCTGGAACCACTTATTCTATCCTTATTATTTTATTTCTTGCAATGTTACCATCATCATTGTAAAACATTAAGTACAGCTCTGAATGCACTCTCATAATGATTTGACAATATTTTGCAAGTGAGAGAAAGTCAGTGTTTGCATCCTCAGTAGCTTTATCTGGACTCCTTAGAGAAGCCTTTCTACCAGCAATATTTATTGTGCAGGACTCAGAGTTTGGCCTTTGTTATTTGATACAGTTACAAACTCCGAATTTTCCATAGATAGTATCTATAGTCATTGCCTCTGGTTTCTCTTAATGCATCACAAATATCCATAAACAAGAGAAATAAATTGACTTCATAAAGAGGATATTAAGTATAGGAAAGACTAAAATGCTCTAAATATTCAGGTACTATTTGGTAGGCTTGCTTATTTTCAAGAATATATGCTGGAATATCTTCTTATAGAGACAGAGATCATCTCCAGGTCTGCCTTGTACTGAACTAAGACTGAGAAACAAGGTGCCTTTCTTTAATTATTAGTATTTTTGTCTGTGGAAACATTGAACTGAAACTACCCACTCAGTTCTAATCCACAGGCCAGCTAGCTGAGGAGGCAGCCTTTCCAATTTGGATTGCAATTTAGACAATAAAAAAGAGATCCTTATCCTATCATCTCCCTGTGTCCTGCTCAGTGCACTAGAAGAACATAGCTATAAAAATTCAGGCAGTTTTAAAGTCATGGTAGATATTGGTTCAGTTCTGAGATTTAGAACCCAGTAATGGAATATTTTAATTCTTTTGAATCATAAGCTAGTTTGTCTCAGAGTTGTAAATTTTTTATTTTCTCTACTGACATAACTCATATATAAAAGATGCTATTTGGTAGCAACTCCTGTTCTGATGAGAATGCTGGTGTCACACTTTTCATGAAAGAAAAGATTTCTAATAGTACAAGTGTCAGGTAATGATAATTTTAACTGAAATCAACAATTGCAGAAAATTTGGACAAGGTTTTCATTTTCCGTGTCTGTCTGATTTGAACAGATTATTTTTTAAATACATCACAAAAATCTGGAATTTAAAAATAGTTTGCTGTACAGGGATTAGAATGATCTTTTTTTTATTTTTTTTTTTTTTTTTTTTTACTTTTCAGAGTAAGTGGAGACCATCTGTCCATTAATTTTTCCCCAAGATCCAACTGTAATTATTTTGTAGTATCACATAGCTTCATATTTAAGCATTCCACTCATATGAAATGTTTTATTTTTTGGCACATCTTAAGGGTATGCAAAAACATCTTTTCCCAACTCAGTCTGGATGAATGTTAACCTGTAGATCATGGCTTAAATGTTTTTCTTGCTTGGCCAAGATGCATTCTCAGTTTAAAAGATATCTTCTTTATTTGTTTTTTGTACATATCTCAATTTAAATATTTGCAGAATGCAGTTAGCACAAAATTGACATTTCTCAAGAGACTGTTCTTGAAATGTAAGATTTACTGAGCAATTTAGATGTGGGAGGAACCCAGCTTTCATGCTGGATGCATGATGTTCTGAAAATAGAAGTGGTATTTCCGATGCTTGCTTAGGATCCAGTTAAGTTGATATGTGCTGGCAAGGGTTTTTGAGAGCTGCAAACATTTCTTATTTTCAGGATGTCTTCTCAGTTTTAAATCAAGTCTCCATTTCTTCCAGCTGACCATTAGACGATGGGGCAATCATCCGTTTGAGTTCTGAAATTCAAAAGAACCTGAGTTCCAGGACAGTGGGTTCTGTTCAGATTCTTTTTTAAGATTTGTTTGTGGTTGTATTTTATTTTTGCAGATGTGAACATCACTTTCTATCTTCTGGAAAATGTGTCTGTGTTGTCTTCAAAATATTTTTAATTTGAAAAATAATGACACAGAGTCTCCTTTTTTAGGTCTCCAGTTGTGAAAGCAAATAGCAAGGGAGCAGGTTTATAAACATAACTTCCGGGACTTTTTTTTTCCATGTATGCATCCTCAGGACTAGATCAAAATGAAGCCGTATGTTGTTAAGCATCAGAGAGTGCTGTACCTGCCAGTAACACCCCTGTATTCTAAAGGGAGGTGCCGTTTTGTGCATTAACTCCTTATGATGTACAGCTACGTGCATGTGTTGGCTGGGACAGGCAGCACTTCAGCTTCAACCAGGGGAAAACAGAACAGATGGAATTTGCAAACTTTGAAGACTTTTCAGTTGAGTAATGGGGGACCATGCTTCTTCACTGCTGAGGGACATGTGCTGGGCAGCCAAGAACTGGGCCGGGACCAGGCTTGAGAATCAAAGACTGTCGAGGACATCCTGTTAGGGCGTTTAGCAGTGATGCCAGTACCTTTCAAATCCACATCAGCTTTTATTTTCAATGCCTCTGGAACAAGCAGAAATAGTGAAAATTGCAGAAAGGACGAGGCAGTCTTTGTGTCTAATTTTTTAATTTTCAAGTCTGTGTTGTGCCTCATAAGAAGCCAGCTAGATAAGCTCAGCTTTTCTACTAGAGCTGCAGCAATTAAGTGCGGAGGGCTACACTTAAAGTTCATGCTTTGCTTTCTCTTTGTGTACACAGCCACAAAGTTGTTTGTAAACATTGAAGACAATGGTCTTTGATAATTTTTGTTAATTTATTTGTTTATTTTGCACTTTTCATCAGGTTGCTCAAGGTTGCGCCCAGTGGGGTTGGAAGATGGAGGCACCATAACCTCTATGACCAAGCTGTTCTAGTTACTAACTGTAAAAAAATTTCCTCATGTTTAAGTGGATTTTCTTCAATTTTAATTTGTACTCATTTCCACTTATCCTCCCACTTGATACCACTGAGAGGCCTGGCTCTATCTTCTTTGCTCCCTTCCATCAGGTATTTATATACATTGGTAAGATTCCTCTAAGCCTCTTCTTCTTCAAGCCTTCCCAACTCTCTCAGCCTTTCCTTGTATGGCAGAGACTCAAGTTCAGTTGTCACCTTTGTGGCCTTTCACTTCAGGATGTCCATGTATCTTATGTCCTGGGGAGCCCAGAACTGGCCACTGTGCACCATGTGTGGCCTCACCCATGCTGAGCCGAGGGGAAGGATCACCTCCCTCAGCTCAGTGGCAGTGATTTTCTTATGCAGCCCAGGGTGCTGTCAGCCACCTTTTACTGCATCATCACAGTGTTGGCTTATATGCTACTTTTTACCCAAAAGGACCCCCAGGTACTTCTTTCTAAAGGTGCTTTTGAGCTGGTTAGACTCCAGCCTACACTGGTGCATGGGGTTGTTCCTCCCCAACCCCTTGTTGAACTTCATGAGGTTTCTGTCAGGCTGTTTCTTCAGTCTCTTGAGATCTATCTGAATAGCAGCACGAGCCTCTGGTCTCTCAAACACTTCTCACGATTTTGCATCATCCGTAACTTTGCTGTGGCTTCACTCAGTCCTATCATCTACACAGTTATGATACTCAAAATCTTCATCTCCACACTGATACTAATTCATGTGGTATTTTCATTGAGTTGCCATTCCATTGAATTGATGAAGAGAGGTGGTAGATGTTAGGGGGTAGATGTGCTGTACACAAACAGCTGTAGACCAGGACAGACATGTGTACAAAAATAACTGAAGACCACTTCTTAGTTTCCTGTAACCTGACAAGGGGGTCCAGAACAGCAGTTCAGATGTAAAGGATATTGGACTTGGAAACTTAAGTGAATCTAGTTATGCATACTCTATAAATGCAGGATTTTCAGAGGCAAGGCCACATTGTGACTTCATTTTAAGCACCAAATGTATTAGCTTTGAGTCTGGCTCACTGAAAAGGGAGTAACCTCAAGCCCATGTTTCTGGTTTTCACTATATGCCCTTTCTACCTCACACAAGTAACCTCTCCTAAATTTACTGGTATCTGTATTTGATTCTGAAGTAAAGTATGTAGCTCGTTTTGTTTTAATGTCTTTATATGCATTGCTTTAGAGAAAATTTAGGACATAGTTATGTCATGAAATTACTGCTGCTGTGATTAATCTGTATCCTACATAGTAGTTCACCATTTTGGAGATCACACTTTTAAGCACAGTAAAAACCTTTCCAATATCTGACTTCTTGGAGATATGTTATTTTTATCAGGAATATTCGTTTATTGGTTATTCATCTAAGTAGGCTTTATTTAAACATTTCTTTAGTTTGTTCAGGCTAAAAAGATCTTGGCTGTAATTGTACTGACAGCTGTGGATCCAGTTATCTATTTGTATAAAAATCAAAGTATTACTCACAACTTAAAAGCTGAAAATTGATAAAATGGTAGACTAAAATTTAAACCTGGAAGTCAGAGAAGGAGAGAAAAAAAATGTTTATTCCTAGAATTTTTATAGGGTGAAATTAATTTTTAATGTGATTCATTCTGTGATGTGTGCAGTGATGGTAGCTTCATGAATTAAATAAATCAATAAGTGAAACCAAAATAAACCTCTTAGCTACTGATTGCAGCATATTCTAGTCTTACAGAATTATTCAAATATTTTCCCTCCTGTAAGTATGTCTAGAACTTGCTACATAGATGTGACCAATTTGTAGAGAAAATAGTTGTCTGGTGGGTTTAGTAGCCTGTGACTTTCATAGCCAAAGAGTATGGCTGGCACGTTGACCCGCTGCTGCTTCATATATCACAAGTGGGACCAACAAGGTTGTGCTGACCCTTGCTGGTCTATTTGCCTGAGAAGAGTTCATACAGGTAGGGAAAGCACTATTATTTGGCACTTCAATGCAGAACATTTTGTCCACGTTTAGTTTGTCACTAAACAGAAAGAAAATGCAAATATATTTGAAGTGTGATAGGCTCAGAAAAGTCTTGGTAATAGTGGAGTTTCTGTGCTGTGGTCACCCTTGGCTGATGGCTCTGATACAGCTAGTTAAGATACAGGTAACATACACTGCAGTGGAGTGGAGCAATATGGAAGCTGACAGTTGGAGATTCCTGCCAGGGGCATTTAAGATGTAGAATAGGATTAGGGCCATTGGGGTTATGGAGAGAAAGAAGGGTGAATTCAGGGCAGGTATAATCCCCAGGTATCATCATAGGTCAGGGCTTTTACAGACTCACTCAGGTGGTCAAGGCTTTCATAAGATAATAGGTCACAAATTCATTTGTGTTAACAGATAAGCTTGAGCCTGTGGAAGAAAGTGAAAACTTGAGAATAACTGTAAGGTCTGCTACCCCCATAAAGCTGAATTTACCACACAGAGTAACTGTGTCAAGTGTCCTGAGCAAGTTATAGACTGACAAGGAATGATTTTTTTTTTTCCCCCCCAGAAGTCTTCGGTTATTCTTTGCTCAGATATAAACTCATAAAGGACTTGAAGGAAAAAAGGGAAGGTGGCCATCTTATGTCAGATAGTCCTTCACTTTAGGTAATGACACCTTTGAGCTTGGCAGGTTGTTCTTATGCAGCTGTGAGAAAGGTTGCCCTATCTGTCACATGCATACCTTGTGTGTCAGAGCTCTGAAGACTGAATTGCAGTGAAGGTAGGCTTGTTGTCACAAGTTTCAGTTGCTTTTCAGGTGATGCCACATATGTCCTGTTGCCCTCTGCTGAAGAAGAAGTTGAAAGAACCCTTTTCTTTTGAGTACGTTACTGAAAATGTAGTTTGACCTTGAGAAGATGGTATCCAGGTTATATTTTCACAATTTCAAAGCAAAAATGGAGGTTACATTCACCTTCATTTTTTCCTTTCTGCAATGGAGTTTGAGGCCTTCTTACTTATGATGTCCTGGTTAGGAGGACACTGACAGTAGTGCCGACCACACTGTACAAGCTGGAACTGGCCACCTGTTTTTTCCAAGCTGCATTGGCTCTAATATACAGAAGTCAAATTTATGTGTCTAATCTAAGTACTGACATACTCAAAATATACCCGCTTCATGTGTTTGGATTCAAGTTACTTAATATATCAGCATTTTTAGTATCGTGTTTTATGGTTGACCCCACTTGCATAGTAACCTTCTTCAACTCCTACTGGTTTGAGTAAAATCTGAACCTAAAATCTATTTAGGAAGAAATAAAAGGATCCATTATTTTTTTGTGATAAATATATTTGTTCATTGGATAAATATTATTTGAGGTTCCAGTGTGCTTGGTCTCATCATAGGTTCAGTTAATGCTTTTTGTAATGGGCAAGAGATGGAAGGAGGGGATAGTAGTTTGAAAAAAAGAGGAAACAGAAAAAAATCTAAAATAACCCCAAATAACTCATGTTAAATGTTTTCAGAAATACAGCTCTTTGAGTACAGGTGAAGTTAGCAGCAACACTGCAGTTCTGTCAGAAGATGTATTGTTTTGGGTTGGGATGGACAGGAATTAACTAGGCAGTCAAGCCACCATTTCTACAAACGCCATCTACTGTAGGGGAATTTTTCCTCATGAAGATATACTGGGAAATCCTTGATCCTTCTCCCCTGCTACAGACAATATGCTCACTCGTGCTTTGGTATTTTTGGATTCTGCCCAGCACCAGGTCACCTGTTAACGAGGCAGGTGAGGGTGCTGGCTGTCACATGGAACTCACCTCTTATCTTGTCTCCAGCTCTGTCTGCAGCTGCCTGGCACTGACCTGGCACACAAAGGAGTCACTCAGTGATAGAGTGGAACCTGTATTCTTGTGCAGGCTATTTTAATTATACATTAATTCTTAAAAGTGCTTCTGCTAGTGTAAAGCAGACTTCATAGTGCATGTGAATCTTGAGAAGGCAGTCTTTTCATGTAATATGGAAACATTAAAGGTGTTTTCATAGAATCATAGAATCATAGAATCAGATGGGTTGGAAAGGTCCTCTGAGATCATCAAGTCCAACCCTTGATCCAACCCCACTGTGGTTACTAGACTATGGCGCTGAGTGCCACGTCCAGCCTCGTCTTGAAAACCTCCAGGGATGGAGAATCCACCACTTCCCTGGGCAGCCCATTCCAATGGCTGATTACCCTCTCTGTAAAGAATTTCTTTCTGATATCTAACCTAAACCTCCCCTGGCACAGCTTAAGGCCATGTCCTCTTGTCTTACTGCTGGTTGCCTGGGAGAAGAGACCAACCCCCACCTGGCTACAACCTCCTTTCAGGGAGTTGTAGAGAGCGATGAGGTCTCCCCTGAGTCTTCTCTTCTCCAGGCTAAACAACCCCAGCTCCTTCAGCCTCTCCTCATAGGACTTGTGCTCAAGTCCCTTCACCAGCCTGGTTGCTCTTCTCTGGTTGCTCTTCTCTTTTGGACTCATACTGCTGAAGAATAGCATGTTTTTCTGTTTTTCTGTCAGTGGTGAAAACAGTGACTTAAGAAAAATAGGATAGAAAATTTTTGGCCACAATTAGTGTGCCTTACCTAAACTACACGTGCAATTTGCCTAGTAGTACTTAGTTTTAGATAGAATCTTTATAAATAGCTACACAATTATATTGACATCATGATGATTAAAATACCAACTTTTGTAAATAAGTGTGTTAAGAAATCATCTGAATATTTATAAATCCCAAATTTTGTTTCAGGGTCTTAAATATATACATATATGACATGAGATTTAATATAAAGATTAATACATAGATACATGATTTTCAAGTACTCCTTGCAGCCTTTCAGTACTTAAGGGGAGCTTATCAAAAAAGGGAGAGCAACTTTTTAAGTGGGCAGATAGTGACACTACAAGAGGGGATTGTTTTAAACTAAAAGACAGGAGACTTAAATTAGATGTTAGGAGGAAATTCTTTACTGTGGGGGTGGTGAGACACTGGAACAAGTTGTCAAGAGAAGGTATGGAGGCCCCATCCCTTGAAGCGTTCAGGGCCAGGCTGGATGGAGCTCAGAGCAACATGGTCTAGTGGAAGGTGTCCCTGCCCATAGCAGGGGGGTTTGAACTAGATTTTCTTTAAGGTCTGTTCTATGATGCTGTTGTTCTACTCGAATGGGTCAATGCTATGTCTATGTACCTCTGTGTATGTAAACATACATGCATAGAGGAAGAGCTCCTTTCTCTGAGACTAGAGGCATTTGTTTTCCTTGAAGCCTAGAATCTGAAATTAAAACTGACTTGTATTTGTCATCTTGAAAGATGAAAATATGTTGCAATGTGCAGATGGAGCATGTTCATATACTATGGTGCTTATGGCAACAAATGGCTATGCTTCTAATATAGCTTTGTGTCTACTCTTTCACTATCCTATTTTCTCTTTCAGTTACAGAAAAAGTTTCCATGTGAAATAGAAATTAACAAATATACTGGATCAAATAATGCTTTAACCTAATGTTTTATGCATGTGGTGGTAATTACAGTAAACCTTTCCTCAGTGTCTCTCCATTTGACTATATTATTGAGAGCATATTGTGGAAAAGTCAATTAAAGACCTAATTATGAGTAACTGGAATTGTATTGTTATTATAAATTCTATTTTATAGATGACCATAAAGTATTTTCAAAATTTCTTTGTTGTTTTACTGACCTGTCAAAAGCAATTTCCTTTTTTATTATTATTATCATCAAAAAAAACCCCAAAAAAGTACTTGCACAGGGAGAACGAAGACAGTTTTCAGTCTCCTGGAACAATTTCCTAAAAAAATTAAAGCTACTTCATGGTAAGATGAGACTGGAATTAACCTGAGAAACAAAAAGTCAAGTCTTATCTGATATTGGAAAACTTCTTTAATACATTTCAGGTACAGATCTCGCCTCATTTTTAAACTGGCTTGATTTGTCTTTCGTGCTGCTCTGAAAATCTGTATTCCCCCATGAGTGATTTTTGAGTAATTCTGCATTGTTCCCCTCTTGCTTAGCTTCAGTTTAACACCACCAATTGTCTCTTGTCTGGCCTTTTTGTGCCCAATGTTCAAATCTTGTACTGTTTCTCACTTCAGTTTTGAAGCTATTAACTTGGCAATGTCATCTGATAATGGGTTAAATGCCCAATGGAATTCCAGATATATTAGATCTACTTTTTCTTTTTTGCTCTGTGAAAGAAATGATGTGCTGTGTGACACCTTAATAAAATCAGATGCATTTACTTCTTTTCCTTTCGACCGTTTCAATTTGAATTATTAGCAGATTTTTGACTCTAGAAGTCAGCCTATGCTTGAGTTGCGGTTGATTTTGATTTTTTCCTCCTTTCTTAAATAGTTACGTTACTTTGTAATGTCTGTTTAGAAATTGCCACCCCCACCTGGATAGAATAACAAAATCTGTGATTACCTCTGTTTGCTTCAGTTTTGGACTGGGCATGGTGTAGTTCATCATGGGACATAGAGAATACTGTATTACGTGAATTCTCCTTAACCCTGATCCCTGAGTAGAACATCATTCTCATTGAAAACAGGTCAGATGTAATGTTTTTCTCTGTATAGATCACTTCTATTCCAGTCCATCCTAACAGCAAAGCTGTTGTGTATTGAAGTCAAAACTATCCAGTTGTCCTGTACAGTGTTTCATTGAACTATACTGTTCAGTACAAAAAATTGTTGAAACTGGGATTCTCAAAATTTTGTTTAGCAGTGGGTCTTTTCGTGTGTTTTCTTTATAAGTTTTTTGCATACTCATTGTATTCCTTAAAATGAAAAAAAAATATGATTTGGACGGTTTTTAACAATTGAAAATTAGTAATACCTCCCAGCTAGTGCTCATTGATCCTGGTCTGAGCAGGGGTTTTTGCTACATGATAGGGAGTAAAAATCTGTCTCTGCTTTTGACACCGACTGCCCTTAAGCTCACTTGCAAATACTGTTCTTCCTCAAAATGGCCACAAAACTCATCGCTTTCTTAAGCAAACTTACTGTTTTCAACTATGAGCTTTAGCATTTCTATACTGTGAGAAATAAGTTTTGTTAAATCCAGAACAGATTTTATGTGATTCATATTCAGGGAGAAAAAAAAAAAAATCATTTTCCTCACTTTTCATATTAGCTCTGTTTTGCCAGTGAGAACAGATTTAGCTTTATGATTGGATTGTTTCCAAGATGTACTGAAGAAGTAATACAAAATTCTTAATTTTACAATCAGCTTTTAAACATAGATTAAGATATTTGAAGAGAAAGAGATTGCAGAATTAGTGAAATGATAGGATAACTCAGTTGAGAACCCCTCAAAATTTCATTTAGTGTAAATAGAGAAAAGAAAGCTGAAATAAATGCCAAACTGGTAAGTTTTATTTTGTAATATTTATGATCATGGAACGTGTGATTAGGATGGGCACGAAAAATATTACTTTGTGGCGTAAGCTGTAGTGAAAACTAACTGAATTCTGGACCTACCAGGCATGGCAAAGAAAGAATTTTAATGAATTGTTTTGAACAAGTGATGTTGAGGCATCCTAGAGAGGGACTTGCATAGGTGGCCAAGAACTCAATTTTCCTATGGTTCAGCAACCTTTTCACCAAAACAAAGGACTTTTAAAGAATTGCATTTGCCAATGTAAAGCTCAACTAGTTACTTGAGATCTGTGTTTCATTTCCCTTGTCTGCTTTTTCAGCAGAGTCAGCAGAGAAAATTAGTGCTTTTATTTAACCTAATACAGTTTAACATTTTTCTGCATAATTATGCAGACTCTCCAGAAAGTACTAGATGGCCCCTTGAGCAGAATGAGGATCACTGCCCTATCTTAACACTTTAAAGTGTTACAACTTTTCTAATTTGAAGTGCTTTCAGGACTGCAGCAGGAAGAATTTGGTTTTAACAAGTAAGCTGTCTCAGCAGTTGAATTCTTCTACTAAATCGTTCTGAGAACTTAGTGGTGCCATAAGTGACAGACTAACTGGTCTCTTCAATTTTTACGAGTGATAAAAGCATATAGCTAAGCCTCCTGCATTCTTTTTCAACACAACATGAGAATCTGTAATATTTGTGAAGTCACTTTCCTAGTACATTAGGGCCACATTTGCATTGGAAAATTTTGCAATAATTAAGTAACAAGCAGGTTTCACTACTTGTCTCATTTACTCTCTGCTTTGGTCTCCCCAGTTTGTGGGGAGAAAGATGGTATTTTTGGCATCTTAAAAGAATAATAATCTGGAAGTTCAGAGGTATGCTTTTGTTTTTCATGAGTACTGTTGAGATTGCCCCAAACAGGCAGCAAGTTTTAGGAAAAAGTCTGCCATTCAGCTGGAGCAAAATCAGCTGCATGGTAATGGGTGCAGACAAGGAATTTGATACTAGCTTCAATGTGCAGACAGTGAGCAATAGAGAGGTTCTAGAAAAGCCAAACAGAACAAAGAAGTTGTGAGTAGAACTTCCAAAGGTGACTGAGCACTTGTCTTTTGGTTTGATCTGAGTTTCAGTCTAACTCTTGCTCCTAGTGCAGCCCTTCATGGTTTACCTGGCTGGCAGACCTTCAGGTACACATAGGTACACAAAGGATTGGGAAATCACAAAGTTCTCTTGCAAAGTTTTAACTCAGTATGGAAATGTGCGGATTATGTACATATATCAAGATCAAATGATTCAATATTTATCTTGTGAAACTTCATGTTCTGGATGTCTCTATTTCAGTAGAAAGGTGATTTTGTCCTTTTGTTAACAATTTCAAAATATTGGTTTGGTTATCAAGTAACTTCCCCAACATTTTGTATTTTAATATTCTTCTAATAAAAATGATAAAAAATATTATTGCTCTCATTATTACTAGTAATGATATCTGGAAGATATTTCCTTCAAAATTCTACAAAGTTATCCTTTTACGCTTCAGGAATATTCTCTTTAATGCCTGCACACAATTTTAAAAAAATAATGTATTTCTTACATCTGTCTTTACCAAATGTCTGACCTATGAACCTGGTTTTACATGTTTAACGTTTCCTGGGTTGTATTTCTTCTGGTAGGTAATGAATAATGGAAAAAAATATTATTTTCATAGGGAACTGATTCTTGTTTTCTCCTTTGAGCCTTAGTGGTGGAAAAAGCCAGAATAAAAAGACTCAGCTTACAGCAAAGTTCCAAGTCTGTCTAAAGGTTACGTTTATTTTTTGTCAGTTCACATTAATATAACTTTAGTCATTTTCAGTAATAAATGTGTGATTAAAGGTTATCCATATAGCTAAATAGCTGTTATTACCGTGTGCCATTTTAGTTACTTGGATAATTTTTCAACTCTGTATGCAAACAGACAGTTTACAAATAAGACATTTCACTCCCATAGTTACAATCATAAATCAATAGCAATTGTCCATGGGTTGATCCAACTGCTTAGCACCCGCCTAACAGGCCCTTTCCCTTTACATTCATCTAACATTTAAGGTTAGGAAGTAGTTTTCTGCTGCCTTTATGTTCACGCACTGAAAAGTAAATTTAACAGTTACCATTTCTTGCATATATGACTCTTGGTACTGCTTCTAGCAAACGTGATTCTGTATTGCCTGCTGTTCCTGCTGGTATTACTTACTAATTTTTGCCGTTGTGTGTATACTGCTCCGTAACAATCTGCAAGTCATTGGCATCACAGAATAAGGTTATTTCAAATACAGAACTGGAGGCAGCATCCTGGGCTGTAGTCCAGTTCCTCAAAGCTGGAATTAACATCAGCTCTTTCTAATGAACTTACCAAACGGCCTTCGAAGAGCAGAACAAGTATAGTTTTTGGCACCTCAACTCAAATTGGATGGGATTGGGAGTTGGTTGTTTCTGTGATGTTTCAATACATTTTTTTAAGTTCCAGAAAAAATTTCAATGACCAGTTTGAACTTGTTTGTTCTTGTCCCACCTGTGAGCTTTCCCTGATTATTTCTTTTTCTCCCAGTTTTTAGCCTTGCAACATTATAAGAGCCACTTTTACTCCCTTCTCAGACTTCAATTGTCTCATCTAAATTCACCAAACTCTTCTAATTTCATCGTTTATGAGATTTTATTTTCTCTCTTAAAAAAAGAGAATTAACTAAACAACTTCTGAGCAGAGTCTCCCACATACATTGTGTCCAGGACAGTACTTTGAAGTTAGCCCAGCTTTAAGTGGGGACTAGACCAAATGATACCAGAAGTCATTCAAACCTGAATTACTCTATGTTTATTCCTCCTTCCTCTCAACACGAAATAATCTGTTAAATAATCTGTTAAACATCTATTAAACTCACCTTTTTAAGTGTACACTTCAAATCGTTTACTTAATCCTCCCATTAAAAGGATCAACAAAATCTTTCCTGCTTCCTGCAGAATCTTCTCCTGTTCTGTGGCAATGTTTCATGTCCACACATCTGGTGAAGAATACAGAAATAAAAGACAACATAGATCTGAGGTATAGGTGGCTATCATGCATAGTATGTCTCTTGCATGATATGTCAATGTCAAAATTCAGACAATATAATGGTGTTAAGAATGTTCTTTGTTAGTTATATGGGGAACTTTGCACCACTGTGGAGGTGCAGTAGGAATTTGCATCTGGCCTTAACAGGCATAAGCTGCAGGAAAGGAAGTAGCAAAACCATCGGCTAAGTAGAAAGAAGAAACATCCTGGCTCTGTATTTTTTTCTGTAGGGGGGAGAAGGAATGGAAAGAAAAGGAGAGAATTGTTTACATGGAAAGAGGCGAAGGTGAAGAGCCGTGTGAAGGGGGGTTTCTTGGAAGGAGGTGAGTAAAGCTAATGTGAAGAGTCTGTAGAGGAGAAGAACTGGGAAGGGCTGTGATGTGTGATTTCACAGAGAGACAGGCTTTGTGTGTGTGTATTGGGAATTTCCTGCATGGAATACACTTTCTTCAAGATAGAGGCTGTCTGGCTTCTGTCTGCATTATTTCCCTAAGGAAGTACTGAATTTAAAAACAAATCATCCCTTCAAAACTTAGAGAAAATCACTTTCTATTAGTTACCGGGGACAAAACAGAATAAATATTGTAGCTGAAATAGTCATATAAAAGTGTGATCATACTTTACATAATTTACCTAAAACAATGGTTAGCATGTGGTGCTTGGGTTAATCTCCATGTTAAGGATTAAGTCTTCTGATGAAGGGGTATCCTTGTACAGTTTGTTGGTATTGAGAAAATGAGGGGCTTCATGTTCCTAGTGTGTTTTATTATCTGCCCTTGCAGTTAGCTATCCCAGGAGGAAATATTGCAATATTCATGTACAGAAGTGGGTTTCCTTAAAGGAATTTCATTTATATTATGCCATAATTATTTGGAAATTATTGTTATGGTACCAAACTCCAGAACCAAAAAGATACCGAAAAGGTGTGTTGTAATGCTTATTTTAAGGTGACTGTCTCCATGGGTTGGGTTATGTTCCTATAGTGGTCATACAATGCATAGGGAACTACGTGCCTCAAAAAAGAATCGATCTCAATTCACTGAATGTTTCTTACCCAACGTCAAAGAGCTGCCCAGTTTGTTTAAGGTACCTTACATGAATTTCCCTCTCAGACCTTGATCTTCAGTAGCTGTTTCTGCTCCACTGGGAAACTGCCTTTCCTTATATGAGTGCTACTGTCTGGACTCTTTCTCTGAAAAAATCTTTCAAAACTTGGTACGAAGAGAAGGTAACTGTGGTGGTGTCTTTTATAATGGAGTTACTTACCTAAAATATTGTGTTGTTTTCTATACAGGATTGAGGTTTCAACAGGAAAGATGGAGTAGCCTGAGGGTTGCATTCAACTTTGATACTGCTTTTATTTCTCACGAGTAAATAAATTTATATATCTAGTTCTATCACACTGTGCACAAGTGCTTTAATAGCTGAGCTGTTGGGGTAAGAGGGAGGAGGGAAAGAAGAAAGTAGACCTCATTTTATCTTTCAGGGTGTTGTACTGTTTTCTTTGAAGCATGACAACCATGATCATACTTTCTGTGCAATGCTGTCAATAAGGCATGCTTAAAGAACAGTTTTATGGGTACTGATAGACTGTGTTGTGATTTAGGCAGCAGACTGCTCAATTGCTTCAGGGCAGAGAGGATTCTACCTCTCCAGCATTGATTTCTCTAATTTGCTGTTTCTGATTAACTTCTTGAGCACTTAAATTTTTTTCAGATTCTATTTTAGATACTTGTTTGGTTTGGATCAGATCCAAATACCAGCACCGGGACTGAAGGATTATTGTACTAACTACATGGCTATCGAAACTGCTATACTGTGGAGAAGTGGCAAAATTTAAAATTTAAAGGATGCTAGGCAGCGACCTCATTGCTCTCTGCAGCTTCCTGAGGGGAGAGGGAGGTAGTGAGCATTTCTGCCTGGGATCCAGTGACAGGACACCTGGGAATGGTTCAAAGCTGCATCCGGGGAGGTTCAGACTGGGCATCAAGAAGCATTTTTGTACCGACAGGGTGGTCAGCCAGTGGAACAGCCTCCTAGAGAGGTGGTCAATACCCCCAGCCTGTCAGTGTTTTAAGAGGCATTTGAACAGTGCCTTTGGTCAGCCCTGAAGTGGTTGGGCAGTTGGACTCAATGGTCATTGTAGGACACTTGAAACTGAAATTTTTTAATTCTATTCCTAATGTGCTCCTGTATAGGCTCTTAATTTTTGGAAATGAGCTCTTTTCTGAAATAAAAATAGGTTTGAAGCAAACAGAAAGAACTAACATTATTAGCAGAAATCCAGCCTTGAGCTAATTCCTTCTTTTTGTGTACAAATATCCTTTTTTTTAATTAATAATGGGAAATGACAAAATTAAGTAATTTGGTTTGATATTAGCTTCTCTAAATAAAAATAAAAGAGTGATTGTATTGATTCAGAACTGGAGTCCATCTAGCCCAGTATCCTGTCTGGAATACACAGGGGCATGAAACGGACATAAAGGGAAGACTGAGAACAGGGCAATCACATAGTATTTGTTTCCTTAATGCTGTTATTGTTTCCAAGTTTAAAGTTAAATAAAATACACCATGTTCGTGTTGCTCTGCAAATTCTTTTCCTTCGAACAGTAAAGCTTCACAAGTTTCCACTGTGAAAGGATTCTCTGTGTTCACTGTTACACCAATAACTGTCTGCAGAACTGAAACTAAAGGAAACTGGCTGGTACTGGAAGCCAAGTAGCAAGTGTTCTGTCTCTAGGTGGCTAAGTTCATTCAAAACTAAAGTAAATGGGTTTCGGGGGGTTGGTCTGTGTGAAGTGAATTCAGTAACAAAATAAAATTTAGTATAATTGATACTATTGTAGACCATTTCAGGAGCGATGGTCAAAAACTACAGGGAAACAGACTGTGCTATGCTCTGTTCATTAAGTAACAGCCTTTGCTGCCCGCATTGCAAGAACTTAAGCAGTGACTTTGTGGAATGCAAGACTGCTGCTGGCTTTCAGTGCATGCCCCATACTTAAATAATGCTCTTAGTGGTGTAGCACCTGAACTTTAAATCACATTTTAATAAGAAGAAATAGAACAGTTTTATTAAGTACAATCCGTGTAGGGAAATTGAATATAAATAGGACTGGAGCAGTTCAAATTTTGTTTTTAAAGGAAAAATCTTGTCTGTAAATTTCTGCAAGTATTAAATACAGAGGAAAGCATTGATTTGAGACTTATCTGGAAATTTGGCTGCAAATATTTCCCTGCATTGTTGAAAAGAAGTAAAACCTTTGGTCAGCCCAGCCACAAATTTTTTGGATTTTTTTGGATTTTTTAGGATTTTTTAAAACCTAGGGAATAACAATAATTTGTCTGGGAAAAAAAATTAGACAGTTCTCTTTCCCCATAGCAACTTGAAGCAAGGCTTTTCTAATAAAGGTGGGAATTAACCACCTAAATGGTTTTCTGGCATCTACAGCTAAGAACTTCATCATCATTTTAAAAGTCAGTTTGAAGTTGACAAGGTAAAAAGGAGCAGTCATCAGTAAAATATGTGGGTGTGTTTTAGTTTGTTGGATTTTTTTTTTTTTTCACATTTTTCAGGATCATTGAGAGGACTGGATGAGGTTTGTTGAAACATCAAAAGGGTAACCAAATTGATACCGTAGCTGACTAATAGAGTGCTATTAAATATTGGAGAGAGCTTAGCATGTTACATTTACAGAGGTGAAGGAAGTGACTACCAAAGTCAGAGATTTTGAAATGATCTGAAGTTGGCAACAAACAAAAAGTTGCTCTTGAGGTTTTTTTGGTTTTTTTCCTATGATAATTTATTTAAGGGTTGGTACTTTTTCATGGGATTATTTCATGTAAAATTTATTCTTAGGTTGTTTGGAGTTTTTTTACCTGCCATATAGTTGATACCAAAAGTTGTTTACTATTTTGCAGATAACCTAAAGTGTACTACTGATTTAAAATTTGCTTTAGATGGAATATTAATTTCTCATCCTCCTTGCTTTTTGTGAAATGCTTCTGAATATTTTTTCTTCCACCTTCCACAACCAGAAAAACAATTTAAAAATCAGCAAACCAGTATCTGCCTGTAATTATATACAGCCATGTTTGTGTGGCTCCATTGTAGAAATAACTGAAAAGATCATGTGCTGATAAAACTCCTCATAAAATCCTTCATACCTTTTCTACAGTACTGTTAGATATAATGTCATTATTTATTTTAGATATAATTTCATTGTTATTGAAAACAATAAAAAGATATATTTTTTTACTGTAGCAGATAGCTATAGCACTTTCTCAAAAAGTGAGTGACAACTGTAAACTGAATGCACATAAAGGAGAGGCACACAAACATTTCTTGGATAATTAAAAGAATAGAAAAGTGTGAATTTGCCGTGGCAGCCTGTGTGCAGGCTCTGTGGTAAACTAAGGGGTGTGCCAGAAACAGTGAATAAAAGAAGACTTACATCCCTTCCTTGCAAAAACCGAGTTTCTTTGCTGTGGTGTTTTTCCAAGGAGCAGCAAGGCAGAGGACTTGAATAGACTAATAATATGACCCGCTGTGTATATGCACTGATGTATATTGGTGCACTGGATAAAAAAAAAAAAAGAATTTCTGCAGGCTGCATAATAAATACTATGGTAGAAGTGTGTACAGTGTGGTGAACCTCCTTGCACTGAGTGGTTCTGAAGCTGTCGAGGCATTCATCTGAAGGGGGTCAGGTCTCACATTAGAACATGTAATGTCTAAAACTAAACCCAAATGATACTGCAAGTACTGCTGTGACTAGGTAGGGTGCAAAAATGTGTACGTTGGGCTGGGGGTTTGGTGTAACTTACCTTTGCCCTACCATTGTTCCTGCTGCCAGTGGCACAGGCACACTCCTAACTTCTAGGAGTTCAGCTGAGTCCAAAGTGCCCTTGCTGCTCCCCAGCACCTGCTTTGAAAGTAAATCCTTGGCTGTTTGCACAGGTCCTATGGCAATGCTGTCTGAGAATGTCTCAGCCAGCTTTTCCTCTGCCAAAGTACTCAACAGCATTCCCCACCTCTGGTTTACCTCCCGTGAGGATTCTGGATATTTTTATAGAAATGTGGCTGGTGAGCATGGTCCGGGAAAGCAGTATTTTGGTGTCACTTGGAGCATTCAGTTGTATGCCACCAAAACTGCTTTTGACTCCTGTAAATTGTGGAGAGGTGTTTGATGGTTTTTTGTAGCTCACCTTGTTCTGCTGGCGCTGGCTGTCTCCACAGAGCCCATCTTACCCTGCTTTTTTAACTTGACTTGAGGTGCAGGAAAAAATAATGAAGGCTCCCTAAGGCCTGATTTGTTGTTTGTTTATAGACATACTGTAGTTCAGGCGGGAATTTTCTGGGACTTTTTTTCGTGCCTGAAAAGGGATAAACTTGATGTAAATAGGTGCTGGTGATAGTCAGACATCTTTTGTTGGTTATAGAAACTCTGCATTTTCGCAATGCTTTGAGTTTCTGATGTTTCCTGGCTGTGCAGGGGCAGGTAGAGCTCCCCAAGTGGTGCTCCCCAAAACGAGCTCCCTGCAGCGTGCTTTGCTCGCTTGCCTTTCATCCGCCTAATATGCAAGGTCACACATAGAGGGTTTCTCGCTACTTCAACGCTTTTATTACGTGCATGCAGAAATGGGAACATGTGAGTTCAGCCGGAATCAAGATGACCGCTCTGTGGGTGTTTACTTTGCTCATTCTTGCCTAGAGAAGTAAGACAACTTTTACTGGAATACTTTGTTGCGTAGGTGGTTATAAAAGGTAAAGCTTTAGACACAGTGTAGTGCATCCTTACGGAAGACAGGTTCATTAGCTTCAAGGTTAACACCAAGAACTAAACATGTAAACATATTCTTTTTTTGTTTAGTCAAGTGTTTTGGTGGATTGGTTGGTTTTTAGCATTATCTTCTCATTCTTAAATTAGTCTGCTTCCCTGGGATTTTCTTTCAATACATCTTATTTTACAAAGACAATATAAGTATAGAAGAATCAAGTTTTGTATAGTTGAATTGTGGTGGAGGATTCTTTATATCACTCAAGTAGAATTAAGTAGAATGGTAGTCTTATTTGTACCTAAAACATTTGAAGTAGATACAGGATGCAATGGCTACCAATATAAGGAAGAATACAGCAAATAAATCATAATTATTCTTCTGGATTTCAATTAAGGGAGGTAATAATTCTACTTGTTTGAGTTCTCAACTTGTAAGTATTTTATGCTATCTAATACTAAACTAATGTAATTCTGGTTAAAACTCCCTCCTCAAACTCTTAAGGTGGATTCAGGTTTCCGTACTTCAGAACATCTTGATAAAGCATTTTATTGCTCAGCTTCCTCAGTCAAAGATACTAGAGTTTGCAAACTTATATAATGAGGCATAGGAATATGCAGAAAAGTGGTTGATAATGAATTTAAAACCTTTTCTTTAGAAAACCTATAACTCAAAAAACTTTTTTTTGCTGACAATGATGAAAAATTTATTAGAAGAGTACTTATGTTAATTAATATTATTTTGCCTTTTCATGTATTTGACAGGAGTACATAGTCAATTGCACTGATCTCTTGTGAAGCTGAAAAACACCTGAAAGAAAAGGACAAAAAAGTGCACCCTTTTATTCACTCAGGCAGATTTGGCACAGTTGTGTGACAGCCTACAGCCTAAAGGCTCCCTGCACAGACACATCAGGTTGCTTCAATCAGGAACATTTTTCAGGCCAAAAGCAGGCAAAGCTCAGTTAAAAAAA
>VXAY01003110.1:293014-326934 GCA_013399855.1 Oxyruncus cristatus | reverse complement strand
AAAAAAGATAAAAAAGCAGAGTATATAAATTTAGACTATGGCACATTCTAATAAAGTTTTTGTAGGGAAACCCTTTAGATGTTTCTCTGCAAGGCTGAGGCATTGGTTTGTAACCAAGAAATGGCAGCTTAGTGTGCAATTGTACTGGATCGTTCAAAAGCTAAAGAGCATGAATTTAACTAGGAAAAACAGCACTCTTTTCATACCAGAATATATTGATATCCTTGTAGGAGCAAATACAATTTTAATAAAGAATCATATAATCTTAGAGGTTGGAAAAGACCTTTGTGGTCATTGAGTCCAACCGTTAACCCAGCACTGCCAAGTTCACCACTAAACCGTGTCCCCAGGTGCCACATCTACATATCTTTTAAATACCTCTGGGGATGGTCACTCCACCACTTCCCTCGGCAGCCTGTTTCACATTCCACATACTGAATAAGAAGGTAGCATTTGGATAAAAATTTTGGTGGTAGATCTGTTACGTTGACTATAAGAGTTACATTATTTATTAAAAGACTATTACAGTAGTGGTGAGGAGAAGCATGACTACTTTATGCTTTATGGGGTCCCTTCCAATTCAGCATGTTCTGTGATTCTGTAATTAAAACTTGAAAAGCCAAAATGTAGTAAAAATGTATTACAATCCTTAGATTAATATGAATACATTACAGTGTTCATGTGGAAGTCAGGCAAGTGATATTAGGGATTACTACTGATTAACCACAAGTGATTCATTGAACATAATGAACTTAGTTACATGTTGCACAAGTTTACTGCTTAAAAAGGGCTAAGCTGGAATTTTGGTGATAATTCACTCTTTATATACAGACTTGATTTTCTTTTCTTGCTGATTTGGATGAGGTGGCATAGGCTTTCACATCATGTGTTCTTGCCTGCAACATTTAGTAATTCATTCTGCCAGCCAGAATACCACCTGAGATATTACTTTTTTTTTTTTCTGTCTGTTGGGGGGATATCTATCACATAGAAATCTGGATACTGGAACAGGGACTGTATAGTGGAAAGTAATACATTACCTAGTATGGATTATGGTAATTACAGAAAGGAAGATCGCTGTCAAGTACCAGTTTGTCAGCTGAAGCTGCAGTTATTTAGTGATTCTGAAAATCAGGCAAAAGGAATTTAAAATTGTGTAATTTCAAAAAGAGCCGCTGTCTGTAGTCACCACCACCCACTAGGGCTCTATTTCAAAAGGTAGTTTAAATTAAGGTAATTTATTCCAGTGATTATTGAAGTTATTATTGTTTGTCAGAGGACTCAAGCAATGTTTGTCTTCAATATTGTTAACTTCAGTGGATTTGAATTACAAGCATTTTAGTTGACTGTCTCATTGAAGGACTATCTTCTTAATCTCTGACATCTTACTACAGCGAGTCAGTATAAACCACAGACAGTAGGTATTTATTCATTGATGATGTATAGATTTCAATTTGTCAGGTTAACATTTATGATGCCACCTAGAAATTTAAAATCCTTTTAGAACTATTTTATGTGTATTAGGCAATTATTCTCTTTTTTAGCACTATCAAATCTGACAAATAATGAACACAAGTTCTTTACTGTAAAACTAGATCTCCAAAAAGAAGCATTTAATTTCATTTACATTATTATTGTTCAGAACATAGATACTAGAAGGTATACTCATATATTCATAAGAGATCCAACATCTTTTGGGAAAAGGGAAAACAATTCAAGATTTAAATCCATTTACTCATTTAAAAGAGCGTTTATTCTCAACCTCAGGAAGAAATAATTATAGTTGTTTGAAAAGTTAAAATAATTTCAGTCTTTGTTTTTTTAACCAATGGATGTGACAGATAATTTTGTTCTCTCCTGTAAATATCTTGTAAAATGTACAGAAAAATGTTTTAATCATGATTATAATAATCAGCTCACTGTTATCAAAAGAATGGTTAGTACTGAGTAACTCCACTCCTTTTTGTATTCTTGCCATGTGAGAAAGACCTATATTGAAGCATGAACAGAACATGACTTTGAGAAAAGTGTATTCATTGCCTAATTGAATATATAATTAATTGTATCATTCATTTGAATGTATCATTCATTTTATATTAAAAAAACCCTACCTAACCAATCCTCCAGTGTGCATGCTCATTATATTGAAATTAAGACCTTCTGTTGCTTAAGTGCTTGTACATAGAAGCACAAACACATCTAAATTTACTCTCTTGTGTAGGCCAATTGAATTAACTTAGCTCCACATTTGAATAATATAAAAATGCACATAATGATCAGTAGAACCAGGAATCATAATTTCCTTTAGAAATCACATACAACTATTCACTTGAGAAATCAACTTATAGCTTTCTCTATAAAAATGGAGAATCAGACAAATGGGAGGATCCAAAAAAGCTAAGTAGGTTAATGTTTTTGCTTTGAAATAGCGTAGTTTGTCAAGACCAAGAGGGCATTTTCTATATGTATGTTTTAAATTTCTTGATTAAGGAGTAAAGATTCTTCCCTCCTGCTGAGTGAATGCTGTGCAAGTCATTCATTAAAAAATATGTAAAATTATGTATTTTAAGTATGTTCTTTATTATTAAGTCAGTTCTTTTATTAAATCAGTACCTTCAGAATACATTTATATCTGAATATTCATGGCACACTACAGAATCATTTAATTAAAAATTAAAACTTTTGTTTTTCTTATTTCAGTTCAACAGAAGAGCAGTTTCACTGGCAAACACAAGGTAATGTACCTATCTACATATATGTATTGCATATATTCTCTCCCAGAATGATCATTTTTTCCTAGAGAAGATGGAGGGGAAAACCCATTTATTTATGTGAGGTTTTTCGTTGTTTGTTTCTGGGTTTTTTTCATTGCTAGTTTGTGAAAACTCTACTTAAAAGCTGGCAAAATTTGTCAAAAGTTGTTATGGTTGACAAAAAAGAACACTTGAAATTAACGTAGAGTTTTGAGAGGGGGCACTGCTAAATGTGTCTCTAGTTTTCTTAAGTTCAGACCTGAACTTTCTCATTTTGCTTTCAAAAGGATGGCATAATTTTCAGTATGGCCAGCCTCCTCTGAATGTGTGATCTTGCTGTGATATCCAGTCCTTCAGCAACTGAATGCTTAGTCACATATAACTGGTTTTAACTTTTGTCTTGTAACTGGTTTTACCTTCTGCTTTTCTTTGACATTTTCCTGTTACTAATTTCATCACAGATGGTCAGAAGGATATAGAAGATGAACTCACCACTGGTCTGGAGCTGGTGGACTCATGTATTAGATCACTGCAGGAGTCAGGGATACTCGATCCACAGGACTATTCAGCCAGTGAAAGTAAGTTGCTAGAAATATGTTTTCTAGAAAATTCCATGCTTTAAAACAGAATGTGTGTCTTTTAGTGTTTTTCTTGACTATTTTCTGATATTGGCACAAGGCAATGTAGTTGTGAGCAGATAAATTGCCTCCTTGACTTTGCAAGTTAATTTTTGGGTTTGTTTGTAATGGAGGGTATCTTGCTGCTCGTTTTTTGGGGAAAACAAACAAAACAAAACAAAACAAAAAAGGGCAAAACCCCTACATGGAGTATATTAAAATGAAAATATTTTCTAGTTATAATGTTCCTGTACTGTACTTCAAGGTCGCAAAATTTAAGCATCACCACCATAAAAGCAACTTCCAAGCAGCAGTTTTCGACTGTACAAAAGTAATAAAAAGAAAAGTAGTGTGTGGCTGTAAGAAATTCTGATGTCTCATTGTAACCACTTGACCAGTACCTGATAATCCTTAAGACTAAAATTTTATTGGATACACAGGTGGAAATAGATGAACTTTTTTAAGATGATGCACAGAATGGCAGCTGTAGCAAAGCTGAAGTCTTTTCTCGAAGGTTGGCTCACTGGTCATTTACCAGCCATTCCGTCTGCAGAATTATGCAGTAGATTCTTGGTTAGGACCAGCCACTGGGAAAGTGAATCAAGGCCAAGCAACAGCAAAAGTGAACTAGGGACTCAACATATTTGTAGAGCAGATGTCTACCAACACTTGTGCTCATGAGTCACACTGAGACAAAGTTTTCCAACATGTTAACAGGTCTGTTATCAGGTATAGCACTAGATGATGAAAAAGCAGGTTAATTGCCTAATTACTTTCCTTTTCCTCAGTCTCCTATCTTGTACTCTGTTCCCATCTGCCAAAATATATATTCACTTTCTTCACTCTCACTGCAGCTCCTGACACTGGCTTGGCTTTTCAGTTTTCTCTGGTATTGTTCTACATCTTCTTCCCTTCTCAGTTGATCCTGTGCTGCCCAGTACCTTCTGACTGAGTCACATCTTTTGAGGTGGCTGCCCAAATTCAGTTTTCTTGAAATCAAAGGGGATAATCTCCCCTTCATCTGGAAAGGCTGATGAAATGTGAGATCCACCTTCTGCAAAGCATCTCTAGCAATGACAAGTCATCACCTGCAATGTGGTCATCAGGTGACAGAAGGAAGATACTACACCCTGGATGCAGAATTTTAATTTGTCAGAACATTTTTCATTCTTTTAAAACAAGATTTGCAGTGAAATTCACAGCTGGCAATCCTGGGACAGTAGAAAATTTTTCACTTCTCATGTGCATAAGATTTCTGGGCCAACAGTGTCACTAAAGCTTTTGTTATAGTGTTGCTTGATCTGAACACAGTCTATGTGATTGACATCTGTTGTTAATTGATCTGAACAAAATTGGGGAAACATTATAAAACAATGTAAGCCCTGTTTTTTTCTTCATTTGTGGGTGAGGAGAAACAGAACAGACTAAAATGATAAAGGTCGCCTTCAAAATGTGATTCTATGATAGAAAAACGAAACCAGCTAGATGACAATAGAGGAGATTGGGGGCAGAGAGGGGCTATCTTGGATGAGAAACTGGCTGAAGAGATGGAAACTAAAAAAAATCTCAGGGAAAGATGAAGACAGTACATGGAGCAAAGTCTGGATATGTGAAGAAAACTAGTACTAAGGAAATTTCTTGAGATACCACAAGAAGCTAAGACACAAATAGAAATGTAGATAGATAGGAAGAACAGTAAAGAACACGAGCAAATGGAAAATGGTGATGGAGAAGAGAAACAATAGAGATGGACTGTGTAGGGCACCAGCAGGGGAGGAACTGAGGTTTGTTGAAGCAGGAGGTCCAGACAGAATGTTGAAAGCTGAGTTTGTTTGGCTGAATGATTTGTTCATGGGATCGGAAGTTAGGTGGAAAGAGAGGGAACACAGGGTGATGAGAATGACAGCTGAGAAGAGGAAAAAGTGACAGCATTATGGACAGGACAGTAGCTGTCCCTAAGAAACATAGGTTTGGAGAGAACAGGCGGGAGCACATTCTCACAAGGGAGCAGGCTTCCCCCCAAAGAGCTGCAAGTTTGGTTGTCATTGTCAGGAAATATATGTGAAACCTTTTGTCACAGTGCCCTATATTCCTCTGCATCAGGCACAACTAGTAATGAAATTAGATTGCTGTTTACCATTCATGGTTTTAATTAAGCATCAGATCTATATGCCAAAGCTAACAGTTACATCTCTGCTAATCACTAATAAATATAATTAGGATGTCATACACTGGATTTTCTTTGTGGTTCAGGGGTCTTTTTTCAGTTTAGAGTAAAATACCAAAAACACATCAGGCAGTTAAAATGTTACTGTGTTTGCAAAGTCAAAAGTACCAAAGTCAAGGCTGTCTGTAAACCATAATTCAAATTTCTTATGACTGCATTATAAAACAATTATTATCATGCCCTATTTTGTACATTTTCTGTCCATGCCTCATTTACCCCGAAGCTGAGGGGAGAGTGCTTCTGACTTCTCTAAGCAATGAGTAGAACACACATACTCAATGAAAACAAAGATCTTGTATTTACTTAAAATTTAGTTGTGTCTCTCCTTTACGTCCTAAATTTTTCATGTTATAGTTGTGAAATCATTAAACATGTCTTCTACTGATACTTAGTTCTGGGTGTTCCCAAGTTAGGTGTGCTGAGAACAAACAGAATAGAACACTGTGGAAGAACAGTATCAGAAAAAAAAGAAGTGTGATACGAAAGGAAATTTAAAACTCTCTCTGAAAATGTCTCACACACAGCATTTGTATTTCATAGACACCTTTGTTCTTAATCCTGTCAATCTCCAAATAAAAAATGAGATCTATATAAATGTCTCATTTTACAGGTATTCCAAAAATTGTTATTTGTGATGCATCTAGAGTAAATGTTGGGTCATAGAATAATCCACCAGGATACTGGGGGTTTTTTAATTTGTCTTGGACATTTTTCAATGAAGGCCTGAGGTCATGCAGTAAAAAATGAGGCAGCTACAAAACACTGAATAGTTTTGCATTTTGTCCACTGTCTGTAAGACAAGAAAGGAGGGAAGAGGGATGATTAAGAAAAGGAAACTTAGTCTGGCATTTCATAACTTTTGAGCTCCTAACTTGACAATTTTAGTTACGTTTACTTCTCTGCAGTTTGACTGCAAAGCTGTATTTTAAGTAACAAGACTGACTCTGAGGAGAGCATTTCCAGCCTGCCATGGCAGTTCTAGTCTAGTTGAAGCAGATTTTTTAAATCATCGTATGAAAGACTGCCCAGTGATGTGACCACAGCTTCTTTTTCTGAATATCTAGACTAGTGTACATCTAGTCTAATGAGTTAATCTATGAGTAGCTCTGCCTTTGTAGAGGATTAGTGTGTCTGTAGTCAGAATCTTTACAATTTGGTTTCATGCATTCTTGATTTTCTCAGACCTATCTTTAAAAAGTCATCACGTAGCAGTCAGCTGCTATATACTCTAAATCTCAAACATCACTTCACACGTGCTACTCCTTTTGTAGCAAATAAAAACCATGAAAAAAAGGCAAATGGGACAAGTCACATGAAAGAGGTTTACACAGGAGGGGTTCTGTATTGCTAATAGAGATGCTCGCTAATTATCGTTACTGAGTGTGAATCAGCAAATGTAAAAACCTTAAGTATATATAAAGCTCTTATTAATTTGGTGAAATGAAAGCAGAGTGGTCATTGGTTTTAAATTACTATCAGGAGGGTGGATTCGTGACTGCTGTGAGCTCTCATACAAGCTTCCTGTGGTTTTGCTGACCCTGGGACAAGGTTATATCCAGCTGAGGGGAGCTCCTGCACTGTTGCCTATCTCTTTCTTCTGTCCCAACTCAGTATAAATTATCTTCCCCAAACCGTGTGTTTCCAGTTACAAGTGACAGACAAAAAGTCAGGAAACTTCCAGAATTTTGCAAGAAGCTGTATTTGACTTAAGACATGAACCTACATCTCAGTGGTCCAGATCCCCGTACTGCAGTGATTTCTCTTTATGTAGCTCTAGATCTGTCAAGATTGTGTCACTCCAGTTTACATCAAACACGACATAGTTTTTGTGGTGTCAGAGGGGAGTTCAGCCTGTCCTAAGTGTTTGCAGGGATGTCTTCAGCAGAAAGATAGTGGTCCACACATATCCTTCAGCCCCCGAGGGTGGGCATGTACAGGCTGCTGCTAGTGTCAGTAGCCATTAGCTACAGTGTGTCCTAGGGACCAGCCTGCTTTCTCAGTGTCGCTGTGAGGGCATTCAGTCTGTTCTCCTCTTTGCTCTACATTGCTGTAACACCCAGCATGGCTGGCTGCTCCTCTCTGAAAATATTTCTTCTTTCCACTTATCTCTCTCTAATGGGAACTCAAAAATACTGTTTTTGCACAAATGAAGATAAGTAGCTGTCACCTTAAATAGGATCAGGGAAAGAGAAGGGACGTGAGAGCCGAGGTAATCACATATAAGACCCTGGAGATGAGTCATGGAAGAGGAATGGGAATGTACAGTAAGTTTAGGCCTTGAAATCACTGGGCAAGGAAACATGCAGGGGAACAAACTTTAGTTCAGGGCAGAGATAACACCCAGGATATTTCAGGCAGACTTAAAACACAGTAGTACTGAAGATCGCCGTAGCTTAGGAAAGGTATTTTCATGGCAGAATTGTTTATTTTAGTGGGGAAAGACATGTGAAAATAAGACTGTGCAAGGGCTGAGTATGCATTGTAGAGACCAAAAATTAATATTTCAGATAAGAAATCTTGAAAAGATGTGGGATAAAGGAAGCAAGACATTTTTTTCTCTCCCCTTCTCATCACTGCACCACTGTCTCAAATCACACAACTACTTCAGATCCATTCCTTTTATGACCTAGTTAATGCACCTCCCTTTTTGTTGTTGTTGTTGTTGTTTTTTCTCTTCCCCCCCCTTATATGTATGAACAATTGAAAAGGCGGAAAGCTGCATGGAAGGAAGGAGAGTAAACACAGATACACAACTATCTGAGTGAAGAAGAGTGGTTGCTGAGAACATTTGTTGTTAAGGTTTGATAAGCTTCAGTCTGGCCTGCAGATAAGTGGGAAAGGTCCTGATGAACTTCCTGAGGCCCTCAGATGTCCATCCTGTGTAACATAGAGAAAGTGCAGTCCTCTAAGCAAGCTTTAAGACCAAGCTAGCTTTGTTTGGTCTCCTGCCAGTGTTTGTGAATTTGCATTTTAGAGATGGATAGTGTAAGATTAACATGGAATGAGAGGAAAATATTGGTCCTATATTCCTTTCCCTTCTACTAGTTCCTCTGTACTCCTGTCCCTGTAGGTCAATACCATGTCTCATTAGAGGACTGCCACCATACTATCATCAAAACAATTTCTGAGATGATAATTAGCTGAAGCTCACTGAATCCTTACAGAATATTCTGAGTCCTTACAGTCTCTACTGAATCCTTACAGGCAATGTTTTTTCCCTCTGTCATGGCATTAGCAAAAGGAGGGTTGGATGGACAGCTGAGATTACTGAGCAAATCCACTGACACTTTTTTCTTAACTTGAACCATAAGCTCAAATATCTGCTAATCCAGAAGTCTCTAATTTTAAGATATCTATACTTAAATTTTTCATGCTTTTTCCTTTGCTTCAGCCTCCACAAAATGAGCATAAGACCACTCTTAAAAGGATTATGGGGCAGATTTATAGAGCTTTTGTTGTTTATGTTTCTAACTGAAACAGAATCATTTCACTATTTTTCACTTGCTTAATCACTTCATGTGACAACCCTTCTTTTTTGCTCCCTGAATCAATACCACAGATTGCAGCAACAGAGTTCTCATTGACATGTATCAAAAAACCTCTTGGATCATTCTCCCAAATATCGTGACATTTTTTAAATGCTACATGTTAAATAAATGTTTTTAATTTAAAAACAAGTGCGTTTATATTAGAATTGCAATTTTTCCTGTCTGACATTGCCAGTAGTCCAGACAAACTTTTTTCCCCACATTTTCTGGATATATTTTTATTTATATCTGTGACCCTGTTGTCCCAGTACTCAGGATTAATTGCAGAACCCAGCAATGATAAAGGAATAAATACAATGTAGATTTAATATCACTGTCTTCTTGACTAAGGCCATTTCATAGTGCACTACACTGAGGCTACATATTGACAGAATTGCAGGCAGTTAAGTATGTCTAAGTCCTTCTGGGGAAGAAAAAGCATGGACTCAATCCCACAATATATTTACTCTTTTAGTCATTTGAAACTACTGGCCCCAAATGCAGCAGTAATAGGCAGCAGTACCATTTCTTTAGGTGTTGGTTTTTTTCCTCTGAAGAATGATTTATGTTGCAAGAACAGATTATTTTTATCACGTGCACTTATATGCAGATGTTGCATTAGACAGATATAGTTTTCACATAAATACCCTGTCTAATTCTGAGGCTCAAAAGATGGGCTAAACTCTTGTTTTATTCTCTTAATTAATTTTTGTTTCAGCAGTTTTTTGTAATAAGAGAGATCCTCCTTACTCAGCGCAAAAGCAGATGTCCCAGTTTGAAAGAGCACTCCTTGTTCAACCTTTCTGATTTTCAGCCTTTATCAGCTGCTTTATTCATAGATACTGAAAATGGATTGAAACAAAAGGGCACTATTTACACAATGAATGTGTAAAAGGATATGTGTTTATGTGTTTTCCATCCTATAGCTCTTGTTTTATGAAATTGCCACCTGTCAGATGGCTGACATACTAAATGAGAT
The DNA here is from genome assembly GCA_013399855.1 of Oxyruncus cristatus. Lineage (NCBI taxonomy): Eukaryota > Metazoa > Chordata > Aves > Passeriformes > Cotingidae > Oxyruncus > Oxyruncus cristatus. The sequence goes on along the minus strand of VXAY01003110.1, from coordinate 316,831 downwards.
GAAATTTGGCATCAGTGGACCTCATCATTTTTTGATAGATGAAGTTATTTCCATTTGATTATCTGCTCTGAGATCCAGGGCAATCCAGCTGAGTCATTCTTTGTGCACACAAAGGAGCTGTTCTAGTGGGATGTCTTGGTAAACATACACACTAATAAAATCATGTGCTCTTTAAGTATGTTTCAGAACTGAAAAACCCCTAGGAGGTGTGCATGCCCCTCTTTTATTTCAGGATTGGAGTCTTTAGAGTAGGAGTGGCAGAAATGCATAACACAGGTTACAGTATCTTTCTGTCAGCTGCATTAATGCAAACCTGGCAGTTGTCTGACTCAAGAGTTCATAGCTCCAGATAAATCTCTTGGAGTATGAAGTCTGAGAAGTTTTGATTTATTGTGGAAACTTCTGTTTGTATTGCAATATATTTAGGGGAAATACTTATGATTGGACATTTTGGATACCTCTCCTTATTCCATTCATCTCTTCTAATCCAAGGTTTTTTTGTCAATCTTGGCTTCAAAACTTTGGGGTTTCAAAATCATCTTTGCCCAATTTGTAATGGGGCAATTCTTTTTAAAGGGTGGTCTCACAGTTGTTCATTGTATGTTCTCACAGATAAAGTTGTACAAAAATTCTCAACGTGTGAGTCAAGTTCAATCTTTAGAAGTAGTTGTTAAACATGTAGAATTCTGAGAAATGGGGATAAAATGTTGTTTCCTTTACCCTCCTCCCTGTTCTGTCCCTAGTCACCCTAAGTGTGAGTGTGAAATAATTAAGTAAGTCATTTAACATTGTAATAGCCACTGGCTGATTGCAAACACCAAGACCTGCTTCCAGGGGCAGGTCAGAAGGAGGTGAATGTCTTCACAAAACCGCTAGCCATGAAAAATTTCTGTAGATTCATTGCTAAACTCCACAAAGATATTAAGATTTGATAAAATGAAGCAGGCTCTAGTGATGCTGAGAGCCACCTCTTACATCTCAGCATCAGTGTTTACAGCCAGTGATGCCTCAGGAAATGCTCCATCAACACTAAGCATCCTAAGCTTGGATTTTATTGTTTTCATCCTCTGTCAGAGGCAGAGTTCAAAGACATTGAGAATAGCACCAGGTGAAAAGATATAGCTCAAACACTGTCATTCAGTATTCCATCACTTTTGCTCTTACGGGTATCAGGATGGTAAGGGCCAGATAAAACAGGCACATCTTTGTTGCTGACTTATCACATCCTAGTAAATTCATGGCCGTGTTCTCACTTTAAGAACATAATTGAAGTTTTCCTTTATGGTCTCTTCACTTATGCAGGCAGGAGGAGACCACTGCAGAGACTCAAACTTAGGAGCAGAGTCACAGTATGGGCTTTCACCACCAGGATTACTGACAGACTTTGGTATCTATTTATCAGCCATGGCCCACTGTGAATTTCTGACAGTGGAGCCCTGGAGACTGTGACTCAGGTCCAGCCAATCTTATTATTCTTTTGTTCTTATGCGTTGATGTGTCATGTTGGAAGTTCAGGGGTAACATTGCAACTAAGTAATTTCTAATTTGCCTCCATTTCTGCACAGCAGCCTACAGGCTGAATTTTTGTTTCAGTGTATTGTAACCTGTAACATGGAGTTTCTTGAAGTTTCCTTGTATCTGCTTATGTCTGCAAGATGAAGCACAGTTTTCCTTACTGATAGCACAATATTACTTCATATCTCTGAGCTTGCTTGTCCTGAGATGAATCTGGTTTTGGTACCTGGTGTCATTTAATGCTGTGCAACTGACGCAAAATCCTTGCTTAAGGAAAACAACCCTTCACAATCTAGCTTTAGTACTGCAGTACAAAATGTGAATCTCAAATTGACAGGAGAAGTAACAGCAGGTAAAACATATATGGAGAGGGGAAATGGAAAGATTAGAGTCTAGACCAGGAAAGCAGGAACAGTTAGTAGCAACATCAAAGATGGATTGGGGGTAGCGATCAGCTTGTAATGCTTAGTCTATGTCAAACACAAATTCTGCACAGGCAACCAGGTGTTCCCTCATCCGCTGCAGGAAGCAGTTACTGAAACTCGTTAGAAAATGACAGTGACTTATAGTAGCATCTGTAGGAGTTGAACAAAGAAATGCTTTTGGCATCCGAACCTACAGCGCAAAAGAACATCAGTAAATATTGTGCCTGTAGTACAGGCCAGGAAACAAATGCACCCACATCCTTACAACAGACTGATAAACCCTGCTCATGCCTTAGTGGCATGCCAGTGCCTGCACACTTGGCTCAGTCAGAAGTGCCAAGAGCTGCATCGTTCTGGGGTCTGCTGATGCCAGCTTGTGAGCACAAGCAATGTGTAGATGCAGCCTTGAAAAAGAGGTAGTTAGCTTGTTAGTCTGCATAAAGTAATGTACATGGAACAGAAAATTTTGGCAGGTATGGATTTGGATTTGATTTTTTTTTTTTTTTTTGGCAGTACGCTACTGCTATACAGTTTACATAGCTTTCAATCCAGTAGGATTTTTGTGACTTCTGTGGTACTGCAGAGTAGGGAGTCACCTCCATTTTTTTCCGTTCCGTCCTTATAAATGGAGAAATGCATTTTCTGAGGACGATGCGAGAGCAGAGAGGGGGGCACACTGGTGGAAAGAGAAAGCAGAAGCAGAAGGGTGCGCTTTCTGGTTTGTAGCAGAGAAGGTTTAGGCAGATGAAAAAAAGATTGTAATAAAATTTTGACCTTTTTTGACTTACTTTTTAATTGACTTCTGAGGTAGTGCTAAGCACATTCTGAACTGGCTTACCTCAGAGACCAAATAGTAATTTTCTTTTGTGGACAGAAAAGATTTGGGACTTAAATCTGTCAAAGGTCAAGAAAAACTGAAGTTCTACCTCATACAAGAAGACAAAACCTGTTTTGTGCTAGTAGTTAAGTTTATAGAACAACATAATAGCATAATAGATCTGATGATGTCTTTTGTATTAGATCCATATATCTGTGAGTAGTTTTATGGGCTTTTATAATCAGAAGCTGTTGAGCACATTTATTTTTTTTTTCAAGTCTAATTTAGGTCTATCAGATGAGATTCATGTGGGTTTTTTTTATTTCTGATAATGCATTCAGCTTCTATGTGCATCATGTTTGTGTGATGTCTATAACGATCTGATTTTATTTCCTAGTGATAAAAAGGGAACACGTTAATTTAATGCTATTGATAGCAATTTTAGTCTGCACTAGGCACAGAGGGTGACTAGAAACACCTGACATTAACAATTGGTCTTCACAGGTATAAAATACTTCAAAAAATAGGATTCAGTAATGCTAAGTATGTTCTTAATTTACATGTTTGGGGTTTTTTTTGTGTAAACAAAACCCACACTCCATTTAAAATGTAGTTATTCATTGAAAAATGGTAGACTGACAATGAAAACACAAATTAAAAAATAACAATTTTTTATGCCAAAAAACAGTGTTTTGCAGATGGAAACATGGCAGTTCCTTCTGAGCTGGATCTTCCTGTCTATGTTGCTGCATGCAGTGCCTCCTCCTGCATGCAAATTTCTTGTTGTGGTCACGTTCACAAACATATCTAATCCCACCCAGGAGCCATGCTTAAATACTGTTGTCCTGTGGTTCCACACTCTGATCTTTTAATAGAGAGTAAACTTCTGTTACGGTGAAGTGTTCTGCTACTCCGAGAGTTGCAGAGTTTCCCGGAAGTAGCAAGGTCACCATCAGAAAGACTAGAGAATACTATTTTTCCTCTTTGTGTCCTCTGTAATGCAGAAATGTAATTTAGTTGTTATCCTTGCTGCCCATCTTTTTCTTGTGTTGTGTCTGTTTGTTGCTCCTGTAAAGCACATCATCCTAATGGCCAGTGATAAATTATCTCTTTCAGAGACTATCTGATTTTGATATCTGCAGGGTTTAGCAAGTGATTTAATAAAATATGATTAATCCTCTACAAAAGAAGTTGTTTCATCTTGGGGTCAATTAAAAAATCATAGTAGTAGGTTATCCTTGGTTTTAATCAAAATTTAAGATAGCTTATCTATTAAAACAAACAAACAAAAAAACCCACAAAAAACCCCACCAAAAAACAAACAAACACCAAGACAAAACAATCAAACAAAAAATAAAAAACAAAGCCCAAAGACCAGGGCAACTTCTGTATTATGATTTTAAATATGTATAAATCTATTCTTGCTCAGTGCATGTATTTTGGTCCATTTTTCTTTAACATGTTCAGTAATTTCTCTCATTAGTAATGAAACTCAAGATCTTTTCCTACTGTCAAACATAGCCAAATATTGCTTATGAAAGAAGTTCTGGCTGGTTTTACATTTCATACAAACATCTGGAGTAATGCTATGTGTGATATGGTATAGAAGGCAGAATACACACTGTTTGAGTAGTCAACACTGAAGTTACCGTATTATTTGCTATGTTACCTTATTCCACGAGGTAAAAAATAATAAAAAAAAATATCTTTCAATAATGAAAAAAGAACTATTTACTGTTAGGGTTGAATGCAGCCTTATTTTTTTTTTTCTATGCCATTCAGGTCTGAAGTTTTTCTACTACATCTTGTGGACATTTATGTTGCTCTGCTATGCCTTGGAGTAGAGATTTATTATTTCAAATCCTAGAAAACATCTCTGTTTTCTTCTTACAAAAATGACACAAGTTGTATCTTGTGTAAAATGGCATAAGATAATCAGAATCTAATTAAACTAATTTCTATTCCCAGTTCACTTACTCTTGAAATAAAGTGTTCTTCATCTTTCTTTTCCATAGTAATTAGGTCAGAAGGAGAGTTAGAAGGGATATCCTTGTATTGTTCACTTACATAATGGTATCAACCTAGTTTTTGCATCATTTCTCCAGATATATATCATTTATAGAATTCTTGGATGAGAATGAATTTATTCCACACTTGCAAATGCATTCCACCAAATCCTATTTTCCACTACCTAAGAATAGGTTCTATAGCAGCTCTAAAGCCCTTTTGTGTATTTGTAGGTAGAACATAGCCCTTTTAATGTGGGTAGAGCATGGCATTGCATGTAAATTACTTTCCTTTTTTGTAAAACAAGTTTGTTTCCAATGTGCTCATTTAAAAATTGCATCTGAAGAGATTTATTTTGTTCATAACAAGGGAGCTGTTTGTGATTTAGCATTTAAAGTATTTATTTCTTCATTTTAAGTGTGCATCTGGTCACCAATCCCCTGCCTTTTTTTCCCCCTGAACTTTCCTCAATATTAGAGTATAGAATTCCTTTACTGTATTGCAGCCTTGGCTTTTTTTAATTTTTCTTGTAATATAAAGCTACTGATATCTTTAATATTTAATATCTCCCAGAAGGTAGATGTTGAAATATTTTCTTAGTACTATTCTAGCACTAGTCCCGGATTTGGAGGGAGAATGGAGGCAATGCTTATGACTATTGTTATAGTATAGCTACTTGTTATCTTCTGTTTGAGCTCTGTCTAACAGCTGGCTTGAAAGCCCTTCTTTTCCTACGGAATCTGGATGACCAGTTGTAGCTGACAAGATTTGTTTTCAAGTGCAGGTCTTAAGTTTTACTGTGGTTTAATCTTTCCTTTTTCTGCCTGTAATTAAGAAAATGTCTTCTTTTTATGAGAGTCACAAAGCTCTCTCAACTAGTTCACAGGGATTTTCCTCATTGCCCCTGCCTCCACTACTTCTGCCTTTTTGCCTTGCATTTTTCACAACTTCCCCAGCAACTAGAAAAGGGGGAAGGTCTGCATCTGTGTGGCTGCTTCTTGACACCCCCTGTGGTAGTTGCAGGGCTTCCCTTCTGCTCCCTCAATTTCTCTGCTTTCCAAAACCATCCTAAATCGTCTTAGCAAGAGAGAGTTTCTTCAAGGAATGTTTCTGATTACCTCAAAAGTAGGCCATAGTGTAACAGAGGGGTTTAAAACAGACAAACAAGTGCTCTTTACCCTTCCAATTTGGAGAGAAAGTTTACTCCTGGTCCCAGATGGAGCAGCTTAATTTTGGGAGCAGGGCTTAGAAAACAGGCTGTACCAGTGAGATGCCAAAGAATTTAGTACCACTAGGAACAGATCTGTCCACCTTGTCGTTAATATCATCACATCTTCTTTAATGTCAAACGCTGTGGAAGGACACTGGCAGCTTACCATCAAAAGTATCTCTAGTATTGTTTTTTCAGTCTGGTTCCTGGATTCTCCCAGCATCCCAAATATAGTTGAACACTCAGAAACTGACTGACAACTTTATAGATACCTGCCCTGATTTTTGATTTTATTACATCTTCTTTTAATGATCCATTCCTTTGAAAAACTGAGCAACATACAGAACCCAGCTTTAGGAGGGGTTAGTGACTGCTTACTGGGAGTACAGACACTTTAATGAACTAACAGAAAAAGTAGGTTGTAGGGTAGGAATCAATATTTTGCACTCAAACTAAATGACCTGAGAGGCAGAAGAAACAATAAGTGATGACTTTTTGATATTTGAAGTCCTTAATTAGGATATACTAACAGTTAGGAGGTGGTTCCTCTCACTGGGATGTGAGGCACCCCAACCTATTAACTCTATAAATGAATGTTTAAAGGACATTAAAGGAGTTTTGCTAGTGCTTTCTTTGAACTGTTACCCAACTGAGCAAAGCAGGTTGAAGAATGTGTGAAGTGATTAATTACACTAATTAAAAACACTTTATTTACACTTACGCTATAATTTATCATTACTACTTCTGTCAGTTGATCGAAGGTGGGTGAAGTGTTGTTTATAATTGGTACGGGAGCTAATTAAATGGTCATTCGAGCACGTTTTGGTCTATTTCCTTTGTCAATTAGAACTGGCATCGTAATAGATGACTGACCAAATGGAAATGTGTAACACAATAGTACAGCTCCACTTTACTACTTACTTGGAAAAGCAAATCTGCCCTCCAAAGCCAAGTGACTTTAAATCTTAAGGAGAGGAAAAAATCCTTTTCCCTTCACTTGCCTGATATTTTTGCTGGTAATTTCACATGAAAAACTCAAGTAAGAAGCATGCAATTATCTCATGGGGGCTGACTGGGTAAATGTTTCTGTTGTTTGTAGTGTAATTATTTTAGCCACTTCAGAGGTAATTATTGCATAGATTTAGAATACTGAATTAATCATGCCCTTATTTTGTAATAATATAATGTTGTATTTAACTTGTCATTATATGGTGTTTATTTTACAACTGAACAACTAATAGATAATGTATTATTGAATACTTGTTCCATGATAAGTTCTTCCCTATAGTGTAATATATTAGTCCTGTTTTGTAATTTGGGCTTTTTGTTTGTTTGTTTGTTTTGAAGATTGACCATACCGTTGCTATAGTATCACGTGGAATTGTTACATACAGTTGAAGCCAACATTTTTGAAGTAGTCCATGAGGTGCTGCAGTCTAAGGATTAGGAAACAGGAGGAACTTTTTACAGAATCACAGAATCAGAATATGCAGAATTGAAACGGACCCACAGGGATCATTGAGTCCAGCTTCTGGCCCATATGTTTGATAGGTGGACACCAGTGATAGTTTGTCACTGATCTCCCCAGGGGAGCGAATTCTGTTCTTTCTTTTGTGAGTTCCTCCTTTAGAAGAATCTCAGATTCATTTGGCTGTTTAGCTTTGTGACACAGCAATGGTGCTACAATATGAGAGAGAAAAAGTATAACGTTCTCTGAGTTTGTAATGGAGTTAATCCACATTCCTACTACCTTAACTTGCTGTCCTGTAGGTAAAAATATATATCACAAATGCTGACTTTACTTAAACCTTATCAGACTTTCCCTTAGGAAACTGTCCTTAATAACAAAGGGTCTAGGAAGGCTGGACATACTTTAAGAAAGAAATTTTAATGGTTCAGGATAAGGTCATCTCTATATGCCAAAAGATGAGCTAGTGGGAAAGAAGACCAGCCTAGCTGAACAGGGAGCTTTACTGGAACTCAGGGGAAAAAGGAGAATTTATGACCTTTGAAAGAAGGAGCGGGCAACTCAGGAATAGTACAAGGATGTCGTTTGGTCATGTAGAGAAAAATTAGAAAGTTTTAGTTTGTGATTTTTTTTCTTGGTTGGTTTGGTGGTTATTTTCTCTGAATGACATAAGAAGCAAGTGGAGGTGGTCTGAAGAGAGCAGAAATTATGGGTAAAATACTTTATTTCCAAAGAAAATATTGCTGTTGAAAATAAAAAGGACAAATATTTTCACAGTTTCAGTTTTTGCCCCATTTTTGAGTGAGCTATGAATGATAATAGTAGCCTGGATTTTTTCTGTCACTTCAGTTTCCCGTAATCAACTGTTACTGTGATGTCCTTGAATTAATAATAGTCTCATCATTTAAGACCACTCACTTCCTTGGTTTGTTTTTTAAATAGCTACACTGCACCTTATTGCAGCATTGCACATTGTATTTTCAGAAAGAAAAGCAGTGGCTCATGAAGGGATACTGCCAGCACTGTACCCTTGTCCCTCATAGGGTGAGTTGGGCACAGAACAGCACCAGCTGCTTGTGGTGAGGCTCACCCTGGAACCTCTGGCTCCTGCTTCCCCCTGTTCCCCCTGGGCAGAAGCAGGCAGATGCTCTTAGAGCTCTCCTTCTGCTGTAGTTTGTAACAGAGCCTGTAGCTCACCAGTGTATGTTCATGGCCACATGCAGGGTACTAAATGCCACAAATCAGCCTGTTCAGTGTAATGCCAGGCTATGCTTATTTTGTCAAATGCAACATGGCAGGAAGACAGCAAGCCTGGGCTTCAGCGCTGCTCTCTTTAGCAATAGAGCTCAGGGTAGGACTGAGTCTTGGGCTGCTTCTGGTGCTCTTCCCTGTTAGGCTTGAAGTAAGCGTGCAAGGTACTCTCAGGTCCTCCAGATCTCTTAAGATAGTAAGTTTTGAAATAGAAAAATAATAGCCATATAATAGCCAACATAACTGATAGTAACAGGGGTGGGTAATATAAACTAAGAAAAAGGGCTTCACAGGAAGTCTGCACTTCTCCTCCCCACCTGAATGGGAGATTCATTTTCCCCTAACCCTGCCGCACCTGTCACCTGGGTCTGCAAACCACAAAAGAAATTCCTGTTTCCCTTCTCTGAAAAGTCCTCTGCTCTCCATCACCTCTGAAGTTTCATTGTGGGTTGGCTCCTAATACAGTCATATTCTCCATCTTCATCTGTTCGTTTTCTTCTTGCCTGGTCTTTTCTGTGCTTCAGCAGCTTTCCATAGCTCAAGTGCACTTCATGTCACAAGCTAGACACGCACCCTCTCCCTCAAGCTTTTTACTGAGCTGGGTTATGGAGGCCAACATGAACAGCTTGGGGAGGCTTACACACTGCTCTGTTCAAGGTTAAGAGAAAGAGGAAGGTATTGTCTGCAGAACCTGTCCACCAAACTGGAGACAAGTTAAAGAGTTAATTACTATATCCTGCACCATCATTTGAAGTCAGTCCACAGCAGTGGCTCTTGCAGTATGATGGCTCTGACTTTATTTCCTGAATTTTTACTCTAGTCTGTACTATTTGAATGCAGGAGAAAAGTGGCACTAACTGAATCAGTGACAAATTGGCACTATAAACTATGAATAATCCAACACTAATACTCTTTCACAAGGAAAAAGATATTTCTTTTTATGTGGTGGTGAAAAACATAAGGGAAAACAGGTAATTATATCTTCCTCATGCTTCCAAATAGATACAAAACGTAGTACAAATTTTTAAAGCAATACTGCAAATCATCGATATCTGCTATGCTAAACCTTATGAAGCCGAAAAGGGTTTGGTTTAAATTGAATATTTGTATTTAGTTATAGGTCATTAAGGGAACAACTAAGAATTGTACTAGCAGTTAACTAGTGATATCAACTGCCTGGGTGAAAATAGAGAATTTCCATCTGCCTTAACTAGTCTGAAAACAAATGAAAAATAATTGGATGAATGCTTTCTTATACCAACACAAAAGAGTTTAAATTTTAGCCAGGAAGAAACAGTAGGTTGATGTCAAGAGCCATCAGCATATAGAAGGACACAAACTTCTCTTCTAGATGAGCTGCAGGCTCTTCAGAAGGTTTGGTTTTACCTTCGGATTCAAATCTCAAGAATGTTAATGAGAAAAACTATCAATTTTTTTCCTATCAGACAAGGCAGAACTGCTTGTAGTCCCTAAATCCTGAAAAAGAAACTTGTGTTTTTTTCAAGCTCATGTTGATTGATCTCAAATGTATCTTATGGTTTGTTCGCTGAGTTTAGACTTGGATACTTACGGGTGGGCAGCTACTACTCTATGTTTGCTTAGGCTTACTTAAAATTCTAGGTTTATTTAAAATATCTATCTGAATGGGTTTCTCAAATTACTTTGTAATTATTGAAATATATATATAATTGTTCATTACTCCTTGTTAAGGTACAAAATAAAAATTGCTGTAGAGTATTTTAGTGAAATTAAAACCATGCACTCCGAACTTTTTACATTTTTTTTTTTCAATGGATTGGATAAGTTTCTTTAAGTGCATGGAAGTGTTTAAACTAAATGGAGCAGGGAACCATGTATGTGTTTCTAGATGGTGATGTAAATCCCCTAGTGAGCCACAGTAATAGGAAAGCAGCACTTGAAAGCCAGATGCAATGAAAATTTAAACATATTGCGTTCATAGCATGTGATAGTTTAATCATTATTTAAGCTTTAGAAATGTCACAGCATAATTACTTTCAGAATGAGTACAAACACTTTCATGCACAAAAATTGCTTTCTTGCTCCAACTTTTGCTTCTCATGGGAAAGTTATGCTTTTGTGAATTTTCTGAACTTGATCTTGTTCATCACTCGATCACAGACAAATTCTCAGTGAAAACTCAAAATCCAAAAGATTAAAATAAAGCCTTCAGTTATATTTTAAAACTAAGTATGTATTTTCTTTATGCTCTTAAAAAAAATGTGAAACTATTTCTTTTAATTAAGCAGAAAAATTGCAAGCAAACCAGTTAAATGGAAAATACTTTGTAAACCCTATTTGCAGCATTAAGGAATGGAAAGCTAGCAAATGCTGGATTTATAAGCACCCATGCAGGATTAAATTCAGCTCTTCTGTGGATGTGATACGTTTTTACAAACCTCACAAGCATACATGGAGCCCTTCTTCCTTCTGTATTTCTGAAGAAAATACAGGGACCAGTACTTATGTTCTAAATTTGTCCTGTATCTGGAATGTTCTGATGAATGCAGTTGACTTTGCAGTATAAATTGTGTTGGTATGTAAAATAGTATCATAATCCCAGACTACATTTAGATGCAAACACTTCCGCTTTACATAGCCTACTAGGATTTGTTTATAATATGAGCACTTTGGGTTGGATTTTGGAAAATAGCAGTTACTATGGTTCTGCCATATCTGAGAAACAGGTAGAGAAAAAAATGCTCTCCATGTATTTTGGGAGTGGGGTTGTTTGCACATTTTCTAAGAAGAAATCTTTTTGGAGCAGCTGTATATCCTCATAGCAGACTTAAAAGTCATAAAAATTGCTTTTGTATCAGGAATGTACTGGAAGTTACTTCTGGTAGATTCATTGAAATTTTTCCGTCGTGAGTCTTTGTAAGCCTGAACTTTTCACATGTTCTGTAGGAGCAAAATCATCGTAATCATTTCACATCCCTTAAGGTTTGTGTCACCTTCTGTGCTCTCATGAGCTTGTTAGTGCTAACCAGAAGATAAATCTGTTATCCCTGTGGAGCCACTGAAAGTGCTGTAGATTGTACCTGTGGGGTTGACGGTAGACTTCTCTGTAACCCTTTCAATGGCCATGGTATAACCCTTTTCTCTCCTCTTGTATTTTACTTGCTGGGCCCTGACAGCAGAGACTAAAATCACTGGAAACATAGAAAAGGATTAAGCAGGTATTCTTTAATTTAGCTCTTCATGTATCATAGAATCATAGAATCACAGAATGGTTTGGGTTGGAAGGAACCTTAAAGATCATGTGGTTCCAACTCCCCTGCCATGGACAGGGACACCTTCCACTAGACCAGGTTGCTCAAGGCCCCATCCAACCTGACCTTGAACACTTCTGTGGATGGGGCATCCACAGCTTCTCTGGGCAACCTGTGCCCATGTTTCACCACCCTCACAGGGAAAACTTCTTACCAAAGTCTAGTCTGAACCTACTCTGTCAGAGTGAAGCAATTCCCCCTTGTCCTGTTACTACATGCCCTTGTAAAAAGCCTCTCTCAATCTTTCTTTTAGACTCCCTTCAGGTACTGTAACACCACAGTTAGGTCACCCTGAAGCCTTTACTTTTCCAGACTGAACAATCCCTATTCTCTCAGCCTTCCCTCGGAGGAGAGGTGCTCAAGCCCTCCGATCATCTTTGTGGCGCTCCTCTGGACTTGCTCCAACAGACATTCCTCCAGTGTTGGGAACCCCAGAGCTGGATGCAGTGCTCCAGATGGGGTATCACCAGAGCAGAGTAGAGGGGCAGAATCCCCTCCCTAAACTTGCTAGCCACACTGCTTTGGATGCAGCCCAAGACACAACTGGCTTTCTGGGCTGCAAACACACATTGCTGTGTCATGTCCAGCATCTCATCCATCAGCACCCCCAAGTCCTTCTCGGCAGGGCTGCTCTCAAGCTGTTCAGCCTTTATTGATACCAGGAGTTGCCCTGACCCACCTTGCATCGGTCTTCTTAAACCGCAGGAAATTCTCATGTGCCCACTCCTTGAACTTGCACAGGTCCCTGTGGGTGGCATCCCATCCTTCAGGTATGTCAACTGCACCACTCAGTTTGGGGGCATCTGCAAATTTGCTGAGGCACTTGGTCTCTGCCAAAAATAAGACTGTTCCCTGTCTGATACATGGTCTAAGGGCAAAAACTGGGAAGTTTGCTATGGGCACGCAGTAAGTTAAATCACTTGTACGTGAACTTAATGAATATTAGAACATGTTTTAGGAACTACCAGATAACTGTGGAAAGTGTTGGTGTTCATGGTCCTGACATGCTCTTCAGTCTGGCAGTCCCAGTTTAAGCTCCCTGCCTACACTTGGCTCTCCTACCATGCAGTGCTGTGATGGAGAAGGTAAAGATAGGCTGACAAAACAGTCCTCAAAGATTCACTGAGGTCAGGATGTGTCCTGCATGATGAGAGGAGCAATTATTATTTTAAAGGCTGCCATCCATCCCTACAGGCACCAAAGTGTTACATCACTGTGTGTATAGGACAGAGTGGCAGTAATCAATAGATGTAATGTGCTGGGGGCCCACGGAGGGACAAGTTAGCATTTCCCAGGCAGAATGACTGGATATAATTAAGTGAAATAAACAAGGCTTATCCTTAGGGGGGAAACAGCCATCATTAACTATTGTGAGTTGAAAAGCAAGATTTCTTTAGCAAATAGTACAGTTGGGTTTGTTTAAGCATAGAATTTCTTCACCAATCAAAGCTATACATTTCTTGCAAAGAAAGCAATATGGTCTGTTGCTTGAACACGATAATGATGATGAGTGAGTGGTAAAGAAACAAAGTAATGTATGTGATTTTTGTTATTGACAAGCAAAACTGAAAAGCTGAAGCCAGATACATCTGATAATTTCAAGGCTCACTTGACAGATAATACAGGTATGCTCTGTCACTGAGACTTTCTGACTGCTCTCAAATCCTGTCCTCACAGGGCCCAGCCTTCTCTCCCAGAGTGCACTCCAGCTCAATTCCAAACCTGAAGGGTCTTTCCAGTACTCAGCCAGCTACCACAGCAACCAGACCCTTGCCCTCGGTGAAACAGCAGCCGCCCAGCTCCCGTCCCGCAGCAGTCAGGCCAGAGGTGCCATCCAGAGCTACAGCCAGGTACGTGTCCTAAGAAATCGGGATCTCTCATATCTGAAATTGTGTGGAATACAGGAAACAGAGTTGTTCAGTGCTTGCCTGCACCTACATTTCTGCCTTTGCCTTCTGTCTTGTTCAACACACCTGCAGCAGGGTGGAGTTACCATCTTGATTTTTGAAAATCTATAGTGGGTTGACTTGCATAGTAGTAAAGTAATCCTGATTAAAAAGGAGATTTACATGCCAGTTTTACTTACTTGCTTGCATATATTTTCTGGTAATAGCATGTTTAAGTATTTAATTTTGAAAGCAAATTTCTGTGACTGTGCTGATGAGGAGCCCACACTAAGGTTTAGGACCTGCCAGCTTTGGTATGAGCTTATTACTGAAAGCAGTAAGTGCCAGGAAACAAAAACAAAGCCACGCTGACACCAGATGCGAAACCTGCTTAGGATGTCATGCATCACCTGATGCTGTGGCCTAATCCCAAGTGGAATGAGTAACTTTTTTTTTACCCTGTATTGCAAAACAAGAAGCTTGTCAGACAGTCATCTGTACATTTGAAACATTTTGAAAGATTGTTTCAGATACTCATGAAAATTTTGTAAATCTCTCTGTGTGTCTACACAACCCTTCCCGGATCTTACATGTAACCCTCTCACCTTCTGTGCTTTTTACTGTGACATCGAAGCCTCTCACTAGGAAGTTAAGCTTCAATTTAGACAAAAATTTCTGAAAGTGTTCATGTTTCTGTTCGTAAACAAAGTCTCACTGGGCTGCGTTGGTCAGCACAGGTTATTTTCTCTGTTTAGATTTGAACCATCCCAGCAAAGCAGATCATCTCAGTGTGACACTGAGACATTTCATAATTCAGGATTCTGTAGAAGAGAGTAGTATTTGAATTTCAAAGCCTTAAATTGCTAAGAGATTTCAAGTATTAGAGTCATTGCACAGTTTGTGGGATACTGAGAGACATACAATATTCTATTCTCTCAATTTGGTCAGAAAAGCTCCCTATCCTCTAAGACTGAAAAATTACATAAAGCACAGTTAAATTTAATTTCAAATTGGGTAGGAGCATCTTTTTCATAGAATCTTTTAGGTTAGAAAAGACCTCTAAAATCACAGAGTCCATCCGCTAACCCAGCACTGCCAAGGTCATCACTAAAACATGTCCCCAAATGCCACATCTGCATGTCTTCTAAATACCCTTAGGGATCATGCCTCAGCCACCCTTTCAGTGAAAAAATTCTTCCTGATGTCCAACCTGAACCTCAGCTGGTGCAGCTTG
Source organism: Oxyruncus cristatus (assembly GCA_013399855.1). Classification (NCBI taxonomy): domain Eukaryota; kingdom Metazoa; phylum Chordata; class Aves; order Passeriformes; family Cotingidae; genus Oxyruncus; species Oxyruncus cristatus. Next base: position 301,728 of record VXAY01003110.1, on the reverse strand, counting down.
AGGCTATTTCCTCTTGTGCTATCACTGGTTACCTGGCAGAAGAGACAGTCTGGCTATAACCTCCTTTCAGGCAGTTGTAGAGAGCAATAAGGTCACCCCTGAGCCTTCTCTTCTCCAGGCTAAACAACCCCAGCTCCCTCAGCTGCTCCTCCTAAGACTTGTGCTCCAGACCCTTCTCCAGCTCTGTTGCCCTTCTCCAGACATGCTCCAGCACCTCAATGTCTTTCTTGTAGTAGGGGGTCCAGAACTGGACACTGGATTCAAGGTGTGGCCTCTACCAGTGCTGAACACAGGGGGATGATCACTGCCCTGGTCCTGCTGGCCACACTATTCCTGATGCAGGGCAGGATGCTGTTGTCTTTGACCAACACCTTCTTTTCTGCTGGGCCACTTTCCAGCCACTCCTCCTCAACCTGAAGTGCTCCACTGTGGCCCAAGTGCAGGACCCAGCACTTTGCCTCATGTAACCTCATACAACTGGTCTCACCCCATTGATACAGCCTGTTCAGATCCCTCTGCAGAGCCCTCCAACTCTCCTGCCCAACTTGGTTTTGTCTGCAAATTGACTTAGGGTACGCTTGATCCCCATGTCCAGACCATCAGTAAAAATATTACACAGAACTCTTCCCAGTACTGAGCCTTGGGGAGCCCCACAAGTGGCAGGCCACCAACTCGATGTGGCATCATTCATCACCACTCTGTGGGCCCAGCTATCCAGCCAGTTTTTCAACATAGCGAAGAGTGCACCCAGCGGTGCCATGGGAAGCCAGTTTCTCCAGGTGAATATTGTGAAAAACAGTGTCATCTGGAGTTGTGCTTTTTGAAAAGTGTTGTACCCTGGAGGTTCACCTGAAAGATTGTGGTGAAGTCCTTGAGGAGACTGGAAAAAGTAAGACCATGAAAAGGGAGCAGGTTATGAGAGCAACAGAAGCAAAACCAAAGAAGAAATGAGAGGGGAAGGAGAAAGAATCTATTTTTAAAAAAAGGCAGGAAGGGAAATTATGCAGTTATGTAGAGGGTAGATATAGTTATATTCTTCATATAAATTTTGTTATTTTCATTGATAGAAAAGGATGAATATATAGAGGGGGAAAAAAGAATGATCTAGATTTCCTTGATTGAAATTACACTGAAAGCCATTGCTTAGATCTGAGAAGCTCTCATGAACCATTCACTTCACAGAGAACTGGTTTCCATTAGAAAGGTAACCAGTAAGTTAGTAAGGCAACCTTTCCTATCCTTTGTTTTATTTTGTATAGAGGGCAGAAAATAGGTTTTCTTTTTGTTTTCCTCCACATTGTGTGGTAGATGTTCCTGTAGGAAAAGAACTCAGAGAACTTAATTTTTCACACCATGATCCTGCAATTTGACAACTTCAGATCAACTAAAATATATTTTCAAATTACTAATAAACTGCCATATAAACTATGAATTAATGACATTAAAAGCATATAAAGGAGGTTTAAAAGAGGTAAACAAGGAAAGGAAGATTCAAAAGTCAAAATTAAAAAGTTCTGAATATGATCATTGCTGATCCCACAATTAAGGAGGAAAAAAAAGTTAATTCTTGGAATTGTTTTGCTATCCCTGTTATAATTAAAATAAGCCTCAGAAGTTGAAACTGCTCAGATTGAGATAATTTCCTTTGGTATTTCTGTGCAAGGAATATAGCTATCTCTCAACATAAGTGATAGCCCAAATGCATGCAAAAAAAATGTAAATAGTCCCAAGGCCAGCTGTGACAGCAAGAACAATTTGTGAAAATGCAATTGTATAAAAAAGAGAAACTAATTAGTCTTGGGACTTCCTGTATAGTGCTGCAAAGTGCAATCTAACATTTTTGTCAATTTGGTGGAGTTCATTATTGATCGTAGAGTTTTTCCTGTGCTTTGAGTGCTTTAGAACACAAAACTTTTATCTTCTAAATGCTACTGGAATAGGATTTCATAGCAAAAACTGCTCCTCTGGCAGGGAATTACTCTGCTTCCCCACTGAAAACAGCTTTTCAAACTTGGTGTCCAGATGCTGATATATGCTCTATTAATCAATGAGGTTTATTTGTGAAGAGTCAGTAATGAGTTTTATAAAAAGAAAACTACCAGATTTTGCAGTTCCTCAAAAATGAATCTTCTATTTGGACAATGTAACTTGAGAATGACTGGGTTTACTGTAATCTTGAGAGTGGTCATCTTACTGTGTCGGTTTCCCGCCAACTGTCCACAGGGAAAACCTCCCCCTCCCTTCTTCTCCCGGGGCAAAGCGAAAAAAACTATAGAAACTTAAGAGCCTGAAAACAACCCAATTATATAAAAATATATATATTTTTACATATATTACATTTACATACAGTTAGAATACTATGTAAAATATTAGGGACTCCGAACACATCGCCCTCCCACAAAGGGAAAAGGGAAAGGGAAAATGGAAAAACAGATATACACAATCAGAACCTGGGAGCAAAAAATGAATAACTAGTAAAAGAAAAGCTTACTACTTTCCTTGAAATAGCAGAATCGCACAAAATGGCCACTGGCACCCGCTGCCTCCCAAGGCCTACAAGGCCTCACTAGGCCTCACTCCTCCACACGGGTAGGACCGACAGCAGAGAACCTGCACGTTCAGACCACCGGAAGAGGAGAGGGCGAGAGCCTCCTCTCCCTTCTTATTTATACCCTTGCTTATGCAAAAATCATATGGAATACTGGGAACATGGCCTTGGTTCCTTGCTTATGACATGGTTACCAAGGAAGGCCTAGAATCAAAACCACTACACTTATATTGTAGATACCATAGGAATATAAAGCATAACATGCTCTGACATGTGTTTGCAAGAGAACAGAAAAGGGAATTTACATTTCTGGATGAGGATTTGTTTAGCTTTGGGTGATGCTGCAGTCTTTTCAGAGGCTGAGGCAGCAACACAGGTAAATCCCTACTGTGTATTACCCCATGCTCCTGATGCTTCTGGACTGAATAAGCTGACACAGAATTGAAAAACCCTAAAAACCAAAAAGTAGATGGAAAATGAAGATGTTAAAAAAATCCACCTTGAAAACCATTTAACAGTTAATTTTCTAACTTGTCTATACTCTTTTTCTTATAAACAAGTCATAAGTTTGTGATTCATCAGACCACCACACCTCACTAGCCCTATTTAATGCATGAGCAAATGAGTGCTAGAATGTGTTCAGTTGTCAAGCAGAAACTGTATACTGGCCACAAGATGATAGGCTGCTTCAAAAACTACCCAGACAAAACCTAAAATAAGTTCCTAACTTCTGATAGGATATAGTAAATGGTAATATGTTTAATAACTGGATTCTAAATGTGAACATAAAAAGTTTTCTGTCATTAAGGAAACAGATGAAATCTTAAAACAGATTACTCTTATTACAGCACTCAGAGAACAATTCACTAGTAGTGCTTATGGCAGTGAAGATCTGGAGTGCTGGTTTGATCCTACAATAGGTAAGGATTGCAGCTATCATTGCTGATTTAAAAGCAGAGATTGACCATCTCTGGACACTTAGAAAGGATCTCACACAATTCTGTTTCTGGATGTAGAAAACTACAAAAATATTACCTACCTTCATCTATATGTGTGACCTTCGAGATCAGGATAAGGTACGCTGACAAATTTTCCTAGTGGTGTTGGAACGTTTGGAGTGGAACTATGGAACAAAATCAGGAGAAACAGATGGAATAGGCCACGTATGAGAAATCCAGAGGATAGTCTGGCATTTAGTATTGTATAAATGCATTTGAACATAGTGATGTTCAAATGATGACCTAACATCTTAGTGATGTTAGGTCAGGAACTTATAAATGACATTAAAGCAGTCCTGCAGACGAAAGGCCCTTCTTCAGGTCCTGTCCAAAGACTGAAGTGTGCATCCCAAAGACTAGAGAATGTTAAGAACTTTCCATGCTCCTTCTGCCCTATGTAAGAGTTTTGATAGAGGCATTGGACCAGAGCAGAGTGAAACCTTGAGTGAAGCCTTATGGAAGGTTCTTTGCGCTGACAGAAAAAAAAGTAGCCCTCAATAAACTGGCAAGTCTTGAGTCTCTGAAAGAGCACAGAGCATAACTGAGACTGTGAAACAGGCCTGCACCCTCAGGGTGTCTCTCGAAAACCCTAGTAAGGATGATCAAGTTTTCTGCCTCAAGCTAGCAACACACACCAATATTCAAAAGCCTAAGCAACCTGGAGGGATGTTTTCCACACAACTTGAGTATACAATTCAAAAATCCTCCCTAGAATCAAGACAAAGAGTCTTTACGTGGGCGTCAGTGTGCTACATAGGCCTATATTTGTATTCATGAGATATGACCTTGTTTGAGATTATAAGGGCCAAGAGATCCCTGAAAGTTCCTGAGAGCAAAACGAGCTGTAAGCTTGTGCTGGCATTTAATGCTAAACTAAAAATGCTTGTGAATAGAATTTCATCCAGACCTAAGATGGGCATGTAGAATGACTCGAACATAACATTACTTTTCAGTTTCTTCTGTTACCTGTCAGAGAAGTACAAAGGACACTGAGTGCAAATTTTCATTTCTCAAAGGTAGCTAGTACCAGGATTCAAATTTTCCAGCATTTTCCTGGAAATTGCATCATTATCTCATTCTCAAGAAATTACTATGAAGGTTTTTCTGGGTTTAGTTCTGTTTCTAAGACTCAGGTGGTTGCACTGACAGAAGTTCCGTCTCTTAGTACCTGTGAATTATGCAGCATAGATACACAGAGCCCAGCAGGTTTTGGGTTTGTGTTTTCACATCTCTAAGAAGCAAATGGTTTGAAGGGATTATAGATGATACATCAAATAGGTTTGCTGCACCTGCTGACATCATAATGGCCATCTTGTTCTCTGAGATTTTTGCTATTCAGGTTTTGCTAGTGTTACACACTATTTTTCCCTCTGGGAGCAATCTCCAAGAATCAACATGCTGCTGTTGCAGTAATTAGCAGCTGACCCCAAAGTTTCGCATAAACTGTCTAGTCATCTAGGATTTTGTAATTCCTTATCCATGAAAAAATTTTCTGCAGAATAAGTAAGTCAACACAGTTATTTGTCCCTCTCAATTCCACTCCATAAAACAGAAATCCTACCTTGCAGTCTTTCATTTACTCTTTTTTGGTTAATTTAATGTTTAAATTCTGATTTACATTTTCAATTGGAATTGTAAAAAAAAAAGAAAAAATATTTTCCTGGAATTTAGTGCATTAAATGCTTGAATGAACAGGCAAACAACAGTTAGACTGTTGTCTAGTCTCCTATAACCTAACTGGACACCCTCAGTAATTTTCTGTATAAAGTTCTACAGACCTTGTTTTGTCCATATCAGTAGAAAATTATCAAGATTAAATGGGGAAGAAAATATTTTCATAGCTGTATTAATGTTCTCATGTGGGTTTTTTTTTTTCACAAATTCCTGCTATTAGGAAGAATATACCAGAATCCACATATTGAATCCAAATAAGCAAGGCTACTTTTCTTTGGGATACCAGAAAAATGAAATCTCTGTGTCTTAGAATGGGTATTTATAGGCCTATAGTAAGAAAGTTCTTGACTTTCATTCACATCTATGAAAGAGGTTGATGCAGGAGGATATAATAATTGGGAAGCAAATTTGTTTTCAGTTTATTAGCTTAAACACAGTTTTCAGGTTGACAAAAATGGATAAAAGGAAAAATACCATTGTAATTCATTCTTCTATATGAAGTATAATGTCACATTGCAAGATGAACAATGGCATGTCTGTATGGCTGTCTTAAGCAACAGACTGGGAGAAATACAAGGAGAAACTAAAACACATTTTGCCTCCAAAAACATGCATGGAGAATGCTACTGTACACTTGTGCCTTTGAAAAAATATAAGAACCTCATGGTACATTTAAGACAGGTCTGAGATTAGTCACATCCCAGAAAATACTGCATGCTAATGCTTTCCTTGCAATCTGTTCATCCAAAAGTTCTCTACTTCACACAGAGTAAATGCTTAGCTTTTTAAGAGGGGCTATACACTGCATTTCTAACTCAGCATTTAATTCTTATGTCCCTCCACTACACCTTGTTCCCTGTAACGAATAGTCATGAAATGAGGGGGGGGGTTGTTGGTTTTTTTGAATTAGTACTTGTAGAAAGCCCACAGCTTTATAGAGATTTATTAGGAATATGGAATAACATTAGTTTACTTGAAATTAATTACTCTAAATCCTTGACACATCAAGCAGTGTAGAAGCAGATTAGAAAAAGAAATTTTGTATACATGATGATAGTGCTTGTGTAAAATCCTTATGATCGAGACAAAACTGTCGAAGTTACCAGTACAGTAGCAGTGTGTTGCAGAAGACACTGGTACTATTGCAGAAGACTGTATTTTTGGAACAGTGTTTATGACAAAATAAATTGTTATGCTACTTAACAATTCAAAAATTAAAATTAATAACAAATATCAATTGATAATATAGCTGGTTTGAATGACCTTTTGTTATGTGCAGAATTTGCTCTGTCCATGTTGTCTTAAATCCTTAAATCATGCTGGCCTGTTTTTGTTTTATGAAAGTTATATAGTCTAAACCTGGAAAGTGAAAACTGTACTTCTGTCAAATACATTATTGGACAGTCAGTTGCAGAGTAGCCCTTCTTCCCAGTTTAAAGCAGATACGGTAAGTAGCTCGGCATGAAAGTAGCTTTTAAGAGTTTGTTCATGTTCCTGGAGTTGGCCTTCCCGGGTTTTGTCAGGAGTCTTTCAAATGAGCCACTTGCACTTGCTGCCCATTTATGAAAATTTCAAGGCTTGTACTTGATGCTGTGGTGTTTGTAACTCCCTGCTGCAATCAGGACAGACCAGCTCAAAAGAGAGCGGGCTACTTACATCTGTGATCCACTTGCTCGCCCGGGAGTTACCACGCAGAGCACCTCGAGGGAACAGTTTACGCTTCATTTATCTGTAAAGCCATAGCTCTGTGAGGTGCTAAACCTTCCTGAGCCAGTGAGGTTTGGGTCTGGCAGTGCTCCCTTGAGAGGCCTGAACGCTCTAAGTGCTGTAGCACCTTCCATGCCACTAACAACTGAGAGCAAAGCACCAGGAACAGCTTCTCTAAAACCTTGTTTCTTGTCGCTGTCTAGGAAAATACATATTCTTCCCCCAGATGCAAGGCATTTAAGATGAGTAAATTTAAGTGAAAAAAAGGACAGAAAAGTTCCCAGTGGGCATTCATAGGTAGAAGTACACATTTCTGGCATTTTGAACCTTGTTTATTCTTTGCTCTGATTCGTTACCTTGTCCTCAGTTCCTGACCAAATCCTTTATTGAGTATCCTAGTGAAAATCAAATTATGTACCAGGAACATGGTGCTTTTGCTTAACTAGTTTGGTTTTATTTTTTCTGTAGGATGATACTAAAAAAACACATTGTTACTTAAACGGATAACAACGCTGCTCTTGGCATTCACCACACCTCTTTGAATCGAGTCACAAAATTCATTATTCACATTTTAAAGCCTCTTCTCGCTAAGGAAATCAAGTGTGTGTATGTGTTCTGGCGAAGCACTGGTCACACAGATTCAAACTACACTGTGAATTCTGAGGATGTGGAGTGCTTTCTGAGGTTTCAAGTAAATTCCCTACATACCAGAGAAAAAATAGTATCTGAATCCAAGAGTGCATCTTCCAACAGAGTGCTGAGCTCTCGCTCACTGCGGGGTGCAGTTATGAGAGGATTTTAATGTTACCAGATTCACAGATGTTCTCCTGAGCTTAAGATCCCTGATAAAAAAAGGGGAAGCCGTCTGTGTGTGAGGGCGAGTTCCATCCTCTGCGGCTCCAGAAGCTGCTCAGGCATATAACCGAAATTTCTCATAGGCAGCATCTCCCGAGGATTTTCGCTCGCTCCTTCTGCCCAGCCCCCTTCAATTACTGGCCTTAGGAGGAACTTAGCGCTGCCCTGCCCGCGGCCCGCCGGTCCGTGCGAGGAGCTCCCTCCCTCCATCCGGGTGCAGGTTCCCCGCTGCATTCGGCCCGGGGGAGGGCCCGGCCCCGGCAGCTCCTCCCGTACCTCCCGCCCCCTTCGTGCCGCGTAAATAAGTACGAGGCGGCCGCTTTTTGTGCTGCCGGCGGGGCTTGGCGTGGAGCGGCCGGGGATTCCCCTCCCTCCGCCCCATTACAGGAGGCCGGGGCCGCGGTTCTGCCGTCGCCGGGGACAGGGAATCCCTAGTGCGGTGCCTGTCGCCGTCCAACGTGGTGCCTCTCCTCGTGCGGACAGACATTGCTGGAAACCGAGAAAAGTTACTCCATTAAAGCCCCTTCCGTGGCTTCGGCTGCTCTTCTCTAATGTATGCAGTATAAAGGGGCGCGGGCGTATCTCTGTATGTATGTATCTGAGCCGGGGCTAACCTCTGCCTGGTTTAGGGGTCGGTAGGCGAGCGCGTTCCGGCGTCCCGGAGCGCTGTGCCCCACGGCCGGGTGCCGGCTTCAGCCGTCGGCATGACTTTCGACGCCGCTGGGCCCGAGCCGGCGGCAGGTTTTTTTCCCCTCAAAGGCAGGGAATGCTTTAGCAGATTAACGAGCCCCGTAATCCCGCGGGCGCCGAGTGCCGGCCTGTTTCGAGGTCAGAGAGGGGGCTGCGGGCGGCTGGGGGGCTTCCCTGGCCAGCGGGCCCCCCCTCGCAGCGCCCCGCGCAGGGCCGGGGCGAGCGGGGCGCCCCCCGCCGCC
>VXAY01003110.1:241859-288240 GCA_013399855.1 Oxyruncus cristatus | reverse complement strand
AACCCAACCAAAAACCCAACCAAAACCCGAACAAAAACCCAAACAAAGCAAAAACCCCAACAAAACCCAAACAAAAACCCAACCAAAACCCAAACAAAAACCCAAACAAAGCAAAAACCCCAACAAAACCCAAACAAAAACCCAAACAAAACCAAAGCAAAAACCCCAACAAAACCCAAACAAAACCAAAATGAAAACCCAAACAAAAACCCAAACAACCCCCCAAACAAAACTAAAACCCAAACAAACCGAAACAAAACAAAAACCCAAACAAAACAAAAAAACCCAAACCAAACCAAAAACCCCAACAAAACAAAACAAAAGAAGGTTTCCTAAAAGGTAAAGTTGAAGAAATGAGTGTGGGTGTGAATCCCTTTGTATGATGTTAGATTGAAAGAATATTATACAGCTATCCTTCATGTCATGGTGACATGTTCCGCTGAAACAGGAGCTGCAGCATCCCTCTACACAGCTCTGGTGCCACTGCTGCTGAAAACTTCAGTGCTCAGCCTAGCGTTTACAAATAAAATCTTCTTTCAGTTCCATGTAGAATCAAAATGAAAAGAATTTTTCCTTTCTGAGTAGGACTGTCTGTATGCATGTGTAGTATTAACACTAAAATAGCACTGGTTTATAAAAATGTGGCATGGGTTATTACCTAAAATATGCTTTCTGCTCTAATGAGCAAAAAGTTCTAAGTTTATCAGTGTCTTAATTGGTTCCTTCTACTCCTTCATCTGTGTTGTCTTACTCTTCTCCCTCTTTACTGAGGACCTTCCTTTGCCCTTTCTCCTTCTGTAAGCTTTTTATTGCATATGATGTGTTGAACCCTGGTTTCCTGTTGAGATTTATGGCAGGACTTTTATTTGATGCTGAGTGTTGACATGTTTTGGCATTTCAGTGTGCAATCACAGGGGCACGGAACAGCTTAAGCAGCTTTGTATGGGGTAACTCATGTACATTACCACTAGCATGGATTTAAGTTTCCTTTTAATTGCATGAAAATACTGGATCATCTATATATCACTTGATCATTGCCTTCTTTAAAATAAATTATTTGACTAAATGTTAGAATTCTCCAGTAAATCATGCTGCACTATGTATTTGTGCTAGAATGGCTGCCTTACTGTTAAATTACAGGCAAAGTGAATCTAAATCACCCCAGAATTAAAAGTTCTCTGTGCCTTCAAATCCCCACCTGAGACACAGGGCTGAGCTAATAAAACAGTCTAGATGAAATGTATCGTTGTACTTCTCTGGGCAGTCAAGGAAGAAAAATATTTGGATTTTTCTGGCCTTAAGATAAGCTGCAGGATTTGGACTATCTATATGATTGATCATAACAAAAAGGACACTCAGTTGTTTCCCATAACTGTTTTGTATTTTTACAGAATCCTGTAAGTATCTCTTTTATGGGGAGAACCAAATTGCTTCATTAATTTTAAAAAAAGTAATTTTCCATAGATTTTTTCTAAGTTTTTTTTCTTTGTTTTTATTAGTTGGAAAATTCCTTTATCTGCTGTCAGAGCCTTTACACATGAGAACACTGTTAATGCTCTTTTGTTCTGGGACAGACACTGCAGTCCTAGGCGCTTTTTTTCTCATTCTACCCTTGTTTGTTTTGAGACTTTCTTTCAGACAAGAAATCCAAATGTAAGATTTTGAGTAATATCAAGAACTATTTCAGATATTAATCAGACTTAAAATTTGGTATCTTTCTGATACAAAGTTGCTTGTTTCCACATTGTAACCTGAAGATTAGCTATACTGATGTTGGTTTGGAGTTGATAAATACACAATCCATTGTTCACTTAGCTTTTCTTTGCTGCTAGTTCTACTTATATCTTCAGTGATAAGTATCTTTCTAATTGTTACAACTGAGACATTTGCAGTAGCACTCAATTCCAAGTTGGATAAGGTATCCAGAATGGACAGAGTACAGAAAAACAGCAGAAGGAAGAAGGTGATGCCTTTGAAATATCTTACTATTACCATGTTTTTTGATTCTTCTGTCTTTCAGGTCTAGCTTACATGAAATTATTTGCTCATAGGAGAGGAATAATTGACAGGAGCCAAATAGAGAGACCCCGTGTGCATGGATATATCTTTGAGCTAATGAAAATAAGCTTTGGCTTCTACTGTGAGCGAACAGTAAAAGTATGTCTAAACTTGGGCCCTGTTCTTGCACTGACCACAACCTTTCCCTTTGCTTCCCATTCTTGATAGTGGAAATCGTTTGACTGATTCTCTTGGTGGTCTTCCAGAGGAGTGTGAAATCAAAGAATATTGCAAACTAACAAGCTTTTAGGCAAAGAGTACCAGTCTGCAACATTGCTGAAAGTAGATTCAACTCTTATGAAACTGCAAGTATTTTAACTGAGTGACTGTGAAATTCACTGGCAGTGGCTGTTTCTGGGCTTTTAGGTGAATATGCTTCTGGGACATACTGAGGCTTGTGCTGTTGCTTGTAACCACTGCCATGGTTTCTGGCCTCTCGTCCTGAAATTTAGCAGTGTTCCTAAGAAGGTCAGGATTCAAATCTAAGCATGTAATTTGTAGGAATTTTTTAAGCATCAGAGCAGAGTTTAAAACATCTCTGGTTATTTACCTGCTGAGCAGGAGCAAAAGAAGGAGGTGAAGTTGGGCAAAAAGCTAGCAGAGAAGAGTGTGTCCCTAGCAGAAGGATCATTAATCCAAGGAGCTGGAATTTGTCTGTCAGATTTTCTTGGCTTCTGAAATCCAATGGAATATATGAAGTCAAAGAGCAGTGTTTTGGGAACCTCATTTTTATGGAACTTACATTAGAGCAATGGAAATGTTGACACTCCAGTTCATACAGCTGTGTCTTGGTTACGTTGATTTGTATTCTGTTTAGTATATGAGATTTTAGGAAGAGAGTAAGGCCTCATAAATGATTATATGTCCAAACTTTTGGATCTTAAGGGCATGGCAGTGAGGCTGAGTCTTGTCTGTGCCTGTTAGCTCCCATTTTTGCCTGCAGGTCTACAGTGTCCTCTTGTACCTGTTGTCCACTTCGTTTGCCAAGAGTGTGATTCTGTCTTTGACCTCAACCTCCCTTTTTCAGAGCAGAAAGGAGTGCTGTTTTATGGGATAGGAAGTATAAGGCAAGGGCAAGGTCCCCTTCTGTCAAGTTTCTGATACTCAGACTTTTGTGGCATCAGTGAAAATTTTTGCTTGTGCTATATGATCTAACTTGGGATGACTGTGCTTGTCTTGCTTGTGCACTGGAGAAAGAAGGCATATGTTAAAGCTGTAGCTTCCTCAGGATCTGAAACCCTGTTGCAAGGCCTTATCCAATAGCCTGGAAATGTTTATTGCAAAATCATTGATAAAAAGTAACAGAAATCTTGTGTCTATCTTGGTGTTTAGGTATTGAAGAGAAGTGAAAACATGCCCTTCATTTTTACTGTGGTGGAAAACACGTCCTTTCCAGTTGCTGTTGCACAGAAACTGTTCGCAGTAGATGAGATCTAGAAAGCCTCTTTCTAGGCTGAGATCTAGAAAGTCAGTATGTGGCTCATCAGTAATGTAAGCATTCATTTGTTGGGTTATCTAATAGCTTTATGGTTTTTGTGTGCACACACCATCTTTAAAGCAGTGAAGGTGCCTCTGATAAAAACTAAGTAATTAACTATAGCAGGAAGGAGATTGCAAAATGAGCAGTTGAGAAAATCTCCCTTTATTTAAGGCCAGATCCTGGATGGGGAGATGCCCATGTCTGCCCATGCTAGATGCAGAGTGCTCATATGTAAAACATACTCCCGTAAGTGGTGGCAGCTGCCAGAAACTATACTGGACCAAATTTGCTCTATGAGCAATGATGGGAGATAAGTGAGGGAATTTTTCTGTGATCATAGAGTCAAATTTGAAGATCCCCTAGGTATGGACCTAGAAGAGAATACTTGTTTTTATATAAAAGTGGTTTTGGAGAGGACAAAGATATTGTCTAATGATAATGAATTCATGGAACTGTACATTATCGTAAGTCGTTAGAAGCAAAAATCATAATTTAATATGCTGAAATGAGGAGGACCAAGTGATGACTCATCTTACAGTTATGAGGCATGGCCTATGAAACTGCTAGTCAGATCACATAGGTTTTTAGTAAGTGCATCAAGTTGCAATTTATAGTGTGTAAGTGAAGAACAGTGTCCCTTTCCCATGGCAGGGGGTTGAAACTAGATGATCTTTAAGGTCTATCTCAATCTAAATCATCTATGATTCTGTAATAGAAAAGTGGTATATTAGTTTGAACACAAGTGGGTTTAGATCTTGGGCAACCCTCCCCTTACCCTCCCTGTCCAAACCGGGTACAAACCGTCCCTTTTATCAACTAGCCACCTCTGCTACTCTCAGGCAGTAAAACCTTTTGATCATAGAACTAAAGCTGTCCCTGGGTTACAGAAGTGTTACCTGTGAGGAAAGGAAGGGCGGAGAAGGAGCTGTGACCCTCTGATACTGGGGGAGATTTCCTGTGACTGGAGAGCAAAATGACACCTCTTCATGGGGTCTTTCCCCAACCCGCAACTTGCCTGAGCATCCTGGTTCAACAGGAATACAGTCACGTTCACATTTGCTAACAAAAGGTGTCCTGAGCTCTTCAATGTCCTGGGAGCATGATCTGCAAAGGCGGCTGAGTTGGACTCTTTCGGATATTTGCGGGGGGGATGATGGAGGAAGAAGGTGGAGGGAGACAAGATGACAGCCCTTGGCGTGTTTAGGGCTAATATGCCCTGAAGAAAGGGAGAACTGAGAAAAAGAAAAATTGGAGGCCAAATAATAACAGTGCTTTTTGGACATTACAACAAAAACTGATAGAAAGGATAATATAAGACATGAAAGTAGTAAATAGTTAATGGGATAATTTGCAACATGAGTTCTCCAAAACCAGATTGTACTGCAATAACCTGCTTACTGACCTTTTCTTAGATTATATCTGACGTCTTTCTACTTCCTGTCAGGGCTTTGAGCACACATTATCTGTAGTGCCACTTGGGAAATGTTTAGTTAAGCTGGAGAAGATGGATATTCTTTCAAGACTGTAGTTGGGCAGGGACCTGGGTAAAGGAGCATTGTCAGTTTGCCATTTTGAAAATGGAATTAATGGAAAGGAAGGGTGCTACTAAGAAAGTCCCATAAGGAGGACTCTTTTGGCCACTTGAAAAATACTTTTTAATTTTACTATCTTGACACAAAACACTGAAATAAGCCAAGGAAACTTCTTGATAGTGGAATATTAGGAGGCATTTTCCAAAGAGAGGAAGATAAATCCTGTGTAGAAAGAGTTTTGCAGATTGGAGGGAAAGAACAGAATTGGAGCCAAGGTAATAATGCATTTAATAGCTAGTTACATATTCTGTATCTTTAGCTTCAAATCAGCTACAGTAGATTTCCTACTCAAATCAGAGTAGGAAAAGACCCGGGTGACCTGCTTGAGTACAGCACATCTCAGCCACCTATATTGGGAACATAATAGAATATTTCATGGCCTAATCACGTAACAAGTGAAACTGGGAGTGTTATATAGAGTTAGGACTTAGTTCTGTGTGGTGAACTATATACAACTGTGACCCTCTGTAGGCAAGAGAGACTCTTTCCAACTGACTTGTCTTCTGAACTGTCCTGCATGAATGATCTAGAAATGAAGAAGCTTCTTATACATAGACTTGACTTAATATGTTTCCTTCTTTTCTTAACAGGGGAAAGGCTGCTAGTTTACATAGCTGCTCTTAGTAAACAGAGGTTATGCACTAAGGCTGCTGAATCCTGGTAAAAATAAATAATTTTATGAAGGATTTTCCAGTCTTTCTTAAAAGACAAGATTATTTGAGCCCCTGGCAGGTTTTAGGATAGTGCATCCCTGCCCATGGTGGGGAGGGGGGTTGGAACTAAATGATCCTTACGGTTCTTTCCAATCTACACCTTTTTATATTTCTGTGATTCATCTCTGACCAAGGCAGGAGTGTGAGCAAAAGGTGTCTTCTGAGTGGCTTTTTTTCACCAGCAGTCTTTGCTTTTAGGGCTTTGACTAACCAACCATTATGTGTTTGACTGCAGGATCTTTGTGAGCTAATGCTCCTCCCTTTTCCCTCAAAAGATTTGAAACCGGTAACCCTATTGAATACAATGACCCTTGAGCCACAATTGCACTTTGTCTGGTCTCTGAGTAAGCTTCAAAGTTTTCAAGGTTTATTCATTGAAATTTTGCGTTTCTTCCAGTCTGAAGTTGGAGTTCCTGTCTAACTCATGTCATCCTTGTCTATGTTGCATCTTGAGCTGCTTTTGCCAAGAATCAAGCTAATGCTGAATGTAACTGAGCAGTCTCCTCCAAAGTGATCTAATTTGTGTCCTGCCCAGCTTAAGATCCTAGCTTGTGAGTCCAGGAGTTCAAGAATTAACTGTCTTAGCTGAAAATCTTTTTTTTTCTGAAGTTTATCAAGGTTGTGATGTCACTGCTTTTTTCAGTCTGCAGTAGATTTTGGACTGCTTGTGTAAAATCAGGCAAAACTTGATGCACATGTCTTCAGCCAGCCATATGGT
Source organism: Oxyruncus cristatus (assembly GCA_013399855.1). Classification (NCBI taxonomy): domain Eukaryota; kingdom Metazoa; phylum Chordata; class Aves; order Passeriformes; family Cotingidae; genus Oxyruncus; species Oxyruncus cristatus. Next base: position 281,679 of record VXAY01003110.1, on the reverse strand, counting down.
CATGGAATTGTTGACTTCACAGGTGAGGCATCCATTTGGCATGCAAATTAGGTCAATTTGCATTTGTGAATAACTAGGAACTAAGTGACAGTTCAGAATGCCTCAAGTGCTTGTCACCTTTGGACTAACATGCATCGCATCCTTCTAATTGAAATTACTTCTAAAGTCCATCTTGAAGCTGAACTCTTCCAGTGGTTTATTGCAAACTGCTGTGAACACATTCCTTATGTTCCTTATCTTAGATCTGCTTTCCTTTTGCCACTGACTTGCTTTCACCATTTGTTTCCTGCAGCATTTGTCATGGCCATTTTGTTTTAGCGTGGACTCTCTCCTTGAGTGACAGGACTCTTTCAGTTTGCAGTCCTTTCCTTGCCATGCTTTTCAGGGTTAATATGAATTTGTGAGATTTAAAAGCACATTGCAAAGTCTGTTTTGCTGGGTTTGTTTCTTTTCTTCTGTTGTCTCTATTTTCTTCTTTAAGTTCCTGCTAAAAAAAACCAACCCTGTAGCCATCCATTTCTTCCTTCGCTTGCTGCTTATTGTGGAAGGATTTGCATGAGATATTTGAATTTTGGGGAGTAGGATACTAAATGCATGCTATTTTGTGATTTAATTCATTATGCTTACTAATAAAGCAAAGAGAACTTTATTTTTTGGGATACAGTGACTATTCCAGCATAAACTTTACTTAAGTCCTTAAGCTACTCATATCATGGTGGTAACAGTATTCTTTTTCTTTGTCTCTGCACTCAGCATTTCTTTTATTTAGAGCAAGACTGTTAGAATTGCTTTAGATTATCATGATTTGAATAATAGGAGATTATTTTAAGTGTTTTAACGGAGGTCTCAATGTGTACATAATGGAAACAACCTAAAATCAGCTTGAATAACGGTATGATAATCTATTGAGCATAGTTGTAAGAGTGAATAATTGCTGGTCTAAACTTTTTTACAGACATAAGTAAATTCTTTAGTTAGATTCTATTCAAATTGATTATGTATGTATACATTTAATAAAAGCTATGTGTTTTAATTCTCACATTTTAAATGCACTGAGTCTCAAATGGATAATGAAAACTTGATGAGTAATACAGTGTGTTACAGAATATCCGGAGATATCTTCCCTTTCTTGAATGTGGCATTGAGAAAAAGACAGTTTTTTCTCCTGGAATGGCACGGGCTTATATCTCACGTCTTGGTGAATTCTAGAAACTGGGGACTGCAAGCAAAGGTTCACTGAGGAGGAGACAGACACGGGGAGGAGAAAGTGTTTAATGTTCTGTCGAAGATAACTTTGTATAAAAGAACAAATGCTACCCAATGCTTTTCTCTATTCTCTTAGTGAAAGGCAAGTTGGAGTACAAAGTGTTACCAATAAAATTTCTAAAAGTTAATCTTGTTCACACATCTAATAATATGCAGTCTTGTAGTAAAATGAATTACAAAAGATAGATTGCAAACACTCTTCTGTGAACAAACCCCAGGTGTGATGTCTTGGATTTCAGCTCTGTCTATCAGACTGGAACATAGGTTTGTAAAAGAAGTATGAACAATATTCATGGTAAGTTAATACTTTATAAAAGGTGCATGTGTGGCCAGGATTCATTGGAACTATCTGCCTCTTCCCTGTTAGCAAGAAACTACCTGTTGGAACTGTGTACTGCCAGGAATGACAGTACAATTAGATAAAAAATTCAGATTTCCCAGCAAAAGCCAGTTGAGGAATAGTGTAGTTGGGCAGACTTGACACTTCATTACGCAACTGAGTTTTGCTTTCTGCTGTTACCTTTTCCACAGTGTTGCACAGTGACTTTTTGTCCTTTTGGGAACCACTGTTCCACAAAGCACCTTCCTTGTCAAATTCTCTGAAAATCTAGATACTTTCACTTCCAGTCGGATTTAAGCTCTAGATATTCTTTCTGTTCTGAGTGCAGTGAGGAGCTCATGTGGAAAGGCTTTCCCCTTCCCGCTGCAGCAGAGGTGCTTTGAGAACTTGCTTCGTTTAAGGTTGACTGAGCTGATGTTCAGTTTGGGGGAAGGGTTGAGAGTTGCTGGTTTTTTGGATGCTGTGCTTTTCCACAGTGTTAAATATGATCAGGAAGTTAAGTTTTCACTGACAGGTATTAGTGCAATAGTGCTTGATTTGGTTTGCTGCAGGCAGCAGCACTTTTTAGCAAATCATTCGTGCTGCTGGAAGTGGTCTCTAGCCCTACAAAGATCTATGGGGTTTGGGATGTTTACACTACCCTGCTGCTTAAGGAGCAGAAATTGGGTCCCCAAGTTTGCCTTGTGGTACAGCCTTGTGCCTCGGGGGAGCAAGGAAGACCTAGCTTTGGGGAATTAAGGATACACTGCTCTTCCCCTTGATTTACAATTCTTGTCAGAGAAGCTGTCACTGTAAGGTTTCACAGAATATCCTGCAGAGGGATTTTTTTTTCCTGGATATTTGCTTCTGGGGCACGTCTCACCAAATACACTAGTATTTCTTTCCTTTACTTGCTGAGTTGAATCTGTTGCACCTGCATTATTAGCATAGAGCCCATGGTCTAACACAAGCTTTTACAGTTCAAAATGTGAAATAATAAACTTTTATCTTTTCTAAGATCAAGATGTTTAGTGAAACTTCAAAGTTCTCTTCTGCTACAAAGGTTTGATGCTGTTTTCAATTGTCGTGAACCTGTGGTGAACTATCCAAACAGCTTATGTGCGGCTGCTTGGCAGTGTTGCTTAGTAACATCATCCTGTTGCTGAGGCACTCAGCCCTCAGTCAAAGTGCTTAGTGAGCAGGAAAGTTAGGAACAGTGATTTGTATCACCAGATAGCAGTATCTGTTCCCATTCGTGCACAGGACTTCTTTTCCATTTTTGTAAAATTGGCAGGGTTGAGGGCCATGGAAGAGGCAGAGCTTAAGAGACAGGAGTGGAAAAAAAAACCCAAACAAAACCAAAACCAAAGCAACACTCAATGTGATCATTCCATTAGTAGTTTAAAAAAAAAAAATCTATCACTTCCTTCCTTGCTGAAGGCAAGTTGTTGTTGCTGTGTGGTAGTGGTTGGTTTGGGGGAGTTTTTGGTTTTCGTTCTTTCTTCAGTGACAGTTCCCTAGATGAGAAATGAAATGGGAATTATCTCCCTGAACTTGTCTGTCACATTTAATCTGCTGTTTCTCCCTGGCTATCTTTGCCTCTTATCTCTTAACTCCCAGTCACACTTCTCTTCTACCACTAACAATTTAGTTTTGATAAAGTGTTTTAAGCAGGTGAATTCTTTTCAACAGAATGAGGACAGTAGCAGAAAGAAGAAAATGCTTGGTGGGAAGCACAAATTTATGGTATGGGTTTTCTCTGTTTTCCCTAGATTTTTTGAATTATAATACCTGATACAGTACTTTGCTGTAAAGTCATATTGCATGGCTAAATCATGGACAATGTAAGAAAATATTTTTAGCTTTATTTCCTTTTAAATATACTTAGGATTGTAATTATTTCAATACTTGGTTAAAAACCAGTTTAAATGGGATAAAAAGTATCCAGACACTTCTCTAAAGACATAATAAGCTTTGTCAAGTGATTTTTGAAGTTTATTTTGGGCCTGTTTATTACACTTAAAAAGCATAATCCTTTTTTTCTTCTTCCTTTATTTTTTAGCACTGATGTGAAAAGTGCTAGCCCTAGGTCAGACATTGTTTTTGCGGTGTCCCTTAAGCAGCCAAAGCCAATCTGTTTTGAGGAGACTTTCCTAAGATACTTAATCTGGTTAATGGACAAATTATGTCTGGGAAGTTCCTCAGTGTGAGCTGAATGTGGCAGTATCCTGACGGTGACACTTCTAATAGGTTTGACAGTGCAGTGATAGTTTGCAAGACACATTCCAGACCATGCATCGTATTACACTTTTATCTTTTAAGTGGAAAACCCGAGGAAGAAAGCAGTGTAAGATACTGACAGGTGTGGCAAGTATTTTCCTTCGGTTCTGGGGGCTTGGATGTTGTAGCACATCCTTATTTTGTGATCTCCTATGGTGTGGACCAAGGATGCCAAAGTAGCATATCCCTGCGTTTTTTTCAGACATCCAGAGTTGAACATAAGTTGAAAGACATCATTTGTAATTAGGCAATTCAGAGATGGCATTATTTCTTTTGTATTTTATTGTATTTTGTATGTATTTGTACAAATAATCCCAAGTCACAGAGAGGATGGTGTAGGGAAAATGGAAGAGGAGTATAAAGGGAGAAATTAATTTTATTCTGAACTTCCATTAGTTAATCTTTAATTGCAATATTTGGGGAAAGAAAAAAATTGATACATTTTGTGTTTCTGTATATGTAAAAATCTCAACGGGTGAGAATTCTGTGTTAAGAAAAATCTAAAGCTATTTTAAAAGAATTCACTACAGACTGTATTCTGGTTCTAGCGAATGCAGATCTTTGATATGCTGGGGCACAAGCTGATGTACCCAAGGTGTGCATTAGCTGGTACTGCCATATGGCCTGTCATGTCTTACTGGTTAATTTAACCATCTGTCATGTCTTAACAATTTGTATTCACTTTCAGTACTTGGGTTAGAAGTGTTTTCTTCTCTTTGGTACAGTAATTTTCATCACACAGTGCTGTTATATTCCCATAGCCTAAGTTTTATTAGTTTTATTTACAGTAATATTTGTTGTAGATCATTCTTTCTTTTTCCAGTATTGTGAGTAGAAGATGCATGTATTCAGACAGGCATTTTGGAGATGTTTCTGCATAAATTTCTGGCATTAAAAAAAGTATCAAAACTCGAGCTGTGAATGCTTGAGTCTCCTTCCCTCTGCTTTTGACTTCTAAATTTGCACTTGTGTTTGAATCAACTCCTTTACTATGTAAATTAAAAGAGGTTAGTGTCGGTAGAACAGGTTTCACTACATATGAGTTCAGAGTAAAAATCCTACTATTTATATCCTCTTTCTTACATGTTGATTTTTCAGAATTACAGTCAAGGTATGACCTGATCTACTGTATTTAATAAGAACAGTAACATTTCAGGACAAGCATCCAAGAGAAACTTATGTCAAAAAGGGTTTTCAGCCCCAATGTGCTATTTAAATCAAAAAGTTCTTTCAGTCCTCCAAAAACCATGCAACATACCAAAGCCACCAAACTGCTATGATTCCCTTTTGGCTTCTGTGCTTGCAGTACCTTATCTAAATGATGGGCTTATTGCAGTTTTGCCATTATCTGGGGTTGTTTTTTTTGCTTGTTTTTTTGTTTTTCAAACTTGTAATCTAAGCAAAGTGGTCATTATATTTAAAATAAAAAAAGTGATGCAGCCACTTGTGGATCGTCGGTCCTCTTTGTTAGGAAGTTGCATCTTCTGAGTGCAAAATGTTGTAGCGTGTTCAGAGTCTGATTTTGATACTTAGTCTCTCAAATAGCCAGAGATCTATTGTGTTGAAAGGTCCTCTGTTGCAACAAAGGGAAGTTGAACTGTGTAAACACATTACTGATAAGTGGTCATAGAATGGTTGTTGAGCTGCTTCTTCAGCTCGTGTATCATTAATGATATTCCTCTACCATAGACATAAAGAAAATGCTTATTTATGTTCCTTTGGAAAGTGAGACTTCATCAAAAAGGAATGTATAGGAAATAACTGTTTCACTATACTGCTGAGGAACTTATCTGAATAATGTGGAAACCTCTAACTAGCAGGGTGGTGGGGTTTAAGTGTAAAACATGGAGATGTGACCTACTGATCTAATTAGGTGGGACTGCATTCTTCATGGGTTCTTTCTATTGCCGCTCTTGAATGTAAGAAGGGAGCAAATACCACTGCATGTGGGAAAGTATATTTTCATCTGGCCAGTTCCAAGTTATCATCGTTGCCCTAATCCAATTCACCTGGCTGGGGGCTCACATAGTATCCCTGCTGAAACCTGACCACGGACTACTTTTACAAATACTCCACAGAGATGCAGAAGGGACATTTCATCTTTCAGGTTTCAGTCTTGGAGACTTCAGAACACAGAGAAGACTTTCTGTATGCTTTTGTTCTTAGAGTTAATAAGTTGCTGCTAAAATAAATATTTTTTTTTTTTTAATTGTGATGACTGGCAGCTGTTTTAGAGCCTTATGGTCTTCTCTATACTTTCTGATGTGATGCATCTCCAGCATTGCAATCAAATAATTTCTCAGTGTTTTGTCAAACAAGGTTGGACTATTGGAGGAATTAATTATCAGATGGTTTCTTGAACCCCTTTGTAACAGATCTTCTCAATGGTTTTGGATTTGTTTGCTTGGTTTTTTTATTAATCTAGAATGGAGGGGGGAAAAAACAACCAACAAAAAAAACCCCACTTCTCCACAACCATGATCATAGAAGTTCTGGGTCTACTCTGATGCTAGATACATCATCTGTAATTAACAACTTGCGGGACTGAAAATTTAATAATGAGTAGTCTTTGAACTTGAAAGTAGACTTGTCTGTGAATAAGCTTGATGTCTTATATTCTCCAAGGGAAAAATAGCATTGCTGTTAGGGCAGCTTGGCCAGGGAGTGGGAAGGAATCCATTTTCAGAATATATAGGAGAAATGTGTGTGGCATCTTTGCTTTGCTTTCAAGCAACCCAGAGAGTTGCAGTGTATGGGATGGCTGCTGGCTGAGAACAGGGTTTGGACAAGTGCAGTTTTGGGTGAGCTGTGGTGCCTCTAGGTTTAAGGAAACCACTTCTCAGTCTCCCTAAATATGAGAGGGCTCGTGGGCCTTGTAAATCGATGTTTTATTGCTTCCTAGCAATATATTGATTGCTGCTTTTCTGTTCTGACATTGTTGCTTTTCCAGCTTCTGTGAGCTTTAGAGTGCATCAATGCAAGTTTTTTTGAAGCCAGTGATACAGATCAGCTTGCAGGTCCAGATAGGAAAGGATGTATCTGTTTGCTGCTAACCCAAGATATAGGCAAGAGGCGTGTTGTAACTCTGCTCAGTACATCAGTTCTTTGAATTCACAGTCTTTCTTTGATCAATTATCTTAATGGTTTTTCCAGTGTCTTCCAAAGCAGCAGAATATGGTGGAGGGCTGTGTGTGTTGTTGAGGTGGGATGCAGTTGTTTGAAATCCATAAGTTATCTGTGTGACCTCTCGTGGATACAATATAGCACCGGCAACAAAGACAACTGTTGGTATAAGAGCTATTGGTTAGTTGATTTTTCATATTTAAAGAAAATGCACAGTAAAAACCTGTTGCTCCTCAGTTGAGACTTGAATAAACTAATATATGTAAAAAGAAGCAATGGAAAAGAAATTTTAACCAAAACCAACTTGCTATTCCAGTTTTTTAAATGCCAACTTAATAGAATAATTAAAAATTAAAATGATGATACATCTTTTTATAAGTCTTCTGATTTTTTTTAAAAAACTAGATTTAAGAACTTCAAAGGTTGTTAGTATTTTGTGTTTTAATGTTGATACTTGATAATATGAAAGTAGTGTAACTGTTCACAGAAAGTATCAGTTTTGCTTGAAACTGAACATGTTTAAAGAGACGTGCTTTAAAAAGTATATTCATATTCCGATGGCGTTAATTTCTGAAATTTAAAAGTGGTTTTGGATTTAAAATGAAAATATTTTAGTTACCTGTTGAAATCTCCATTTTCTTGAGATGTTAGAGGAATAGTGGCAGTTATTCCCTCATAGAGTTTTAACTCTTGAAACTTTCTGGGGGGATATTTAGCCATAACCTTGTTATTCAGATGGCTTCAAGTTATTTTTAAGTTGTCACTTAACTGGTTTTGGGCAAGTTATGTTTTCTTTAGTGTTTGTCACATCTTCCTTGTCTTGTTTGCTTGAACTGTAATGTGTTTTGATCAAGAAGTTTCTCTGGTTATACATATGTTTACTGCTTAGTACAGTAGTGTTACAGTCTTAATCACACATGCAATTTGCAAAATAAACCTCTTTTTAATATTGGCATAATAAACTAATACTAAGCTTCAATTTATTGTTAGACTAGTATTAGCACTTGCAGATTGAGAACTATTGGTAGAGTATGAAGGAGGTTGAATTAAGCCCACCTCACGAGAAGATTACCACCACTGTTTGAAAACATGTTAGTATCTGGCTTATACTGCCACTAAGTTCAGTGGGAAAAATCTTAAAATCTTACAGCTCACAGGAAGCAGGATTAAGAAAAAAAAAAAAAATCTCTTGTTCCAAGAAGCATTGTTGTAAGCATTGTAAGTGGACAGAAGAATTGTAGTACTTTTAGATGGGTGTGTAATTCTTTATCGGTAGGAAGTATGGTTTGTTGATCCAAATATTGTTCAATGTCTGAAATATTTCCCTTAATTTTTCTGTATTTTTTCCTCTGGATACAAATTGAACTAAGTATGCATTGAAATTTGGACATGATCATAACAGGCTGTTTTTTAGGCTACTCTGAAGGATACTAGACTTTGATGGGAGCTGTTCAAGTATTCTGAGAATCAGTCTCAAGGGTGCAGGGTTAAAGAACATTTTGAAAATGTAGACCATGAAGAATTTAATTCTGTAATAGTAATATCAACTTTCTGGGTAATTGCTGTAGTTATAGATAAAATATGTCTTAGGGATTCTTGGCAGACTTTCTAGTAAGGGGAACAACAGAATTACTTTCAGCAGTGTGCTAAGGGCAAGTCAGTCTGAAAAATGTTTGAAGGGAAAAATATGCAGATAGGGCATTCCACTGAAAACATGCATAAACATTGAAAAATTCAGAAGAATACACATATATGGCACAAGCTGATTAGAAAGGAGGAAATGGAATAAATTATTCTTTTCCTCCAGACAATTTGTATAAAAGTTTAAGTAATCTTGTGTCTGTCTGTCTTTCTCATTTCTATCCTGTTAGCTATCACACCTTACTTTATATCTGTGTTTTGCATTTTAAAAGTATTTTGTGTCTTACTTATGCAACAAAACCACTGCCAGCAAATGACTGTGGCAGAGATTTTCAGCAGGAATGGCTACACCAATGTTCCGAGCAGTGCAAGCTAAGCCAGTAGAACATTACCCACATCCTGGATTTCAGCCTCACGGGACTATCAGCAAGGTGTAACTTTGATTGCTTTTCTTAACATTTAAGTAGGTCTGCTCTGTGGTGTAGACCTAACGTTTGTGAAGTATTCCTTGTGTAACTGCTTGATACCTACCTTCAAAATTTGTAATGTTTGTATGGCATCCCCATGACTCTCTTTGGGAATCTCGGTAACAGACCACAGAGCTGAAGTACCGAAGTGGCAAAAGGATTGAAGTGACAAAACTATTCACAGCTGGAAATATACGAGTCTCTTCCTTAAATATTAAAATATAAAATATTTTAATAGTGGAATAAGAAAAAAACCCTGTCTGCTTAATGTTTTTCCAGGAGGCATGTTTAATTTATTCATCCTCATAGGATATTTAAGTTGTAGAAAGTCTTAGGAATTTAATTTTTTTTAATTTTTTTAAATGTTGAGGGCAAAATGTTGATAAGGCACAACCATTCTGTTGCACTTTAGTGAAGCAACCAAAAGATCAGCTTTGGTGTAAAACTACATCATCAACTTCAGCTTATTTTATTTGTAGATCTTCAAATCTGGGCATTACATGTGAAACTAGTTCTGACTGCTGCTCCTTTTTTCTCCCCAACCCTCCTGCCTCCCCGCAGTCCTGGTTCTTCTGTGGACCCGTTTAGTTGAGGGCATAGCTGGGTTACATAACTTTTGCTTTTTTAGGTTTGGGGGTCTTTTGCCTTTTTTTGAGAGGCGATGGTAGTTTTTTTGGTCTCTGTTTAAGAAGAGATGGTATTATGATATCTATCTCACTGAAATATCTAGTTACCTCGGAAGAAATGAGGTTTTGGTGTAGATGCAGGCAGCTGGATAAGGCAGCTAAAGTGATCAGGTGGAATACTGGCTACCCTCGCGTGCTGTTTCTATTTGAATTTTGAAAGCACTTAGTCTTGCTCGGGGCTATTTTTGTGTTTAAGTGCTACTTTCAAGTAAACTTTTAATATTGTCACTTATTTTTTCTCTCTTAAATGTCTCTTATAAATCTATTTGCAGCTGGGTCTCGGGCATCTTACAGCAGCCAGCACAGCCACCTTGGCTCCGAGTTAAGGGCACTGCAGTCTCCGGAACACCATATAGACCCTATTTACGAAGACAGAGTTTATCAGAAGCCCCCTATGAGGAGTCTCAGCCAGAGTCAGGGGGACCCTCTGCAACCAGCACACACAGGCACATATCGCACTAGTACAGGATTTAATTTTTAACTTATATGAGTGTCCTTTTATGAGATATGTAAGTTTTTCTTCAGTACTAACTCCTCTTTCTGATGTGCTAAGCTGAATGTATTATGTGCATGCCAGTCAAATAAAATACCTTTTGCAGATGGCAGCTATGAATAGAACCCCAAATAAATGCACAAAACAGAGAAATACTGAATGTACTATATGTACAGTAGGTTAACCTTGTTTGAGGAGGGGGCTTACTCCTAAGGAGAGAGAAAATATTTCTATTAATCTAGTACTGTCTTTGAGAAGGATCTGTTGTATTTTGTGTGTTACAAAGGAAAGGCAAAGTTTCTTTGCACATGAAGCTAAGGGATTGGTCACTTGCTTTCAAAGTAAATCATAAGCAAATGTTCTTCCTCTCTCCTACAGAGATATGGTTAGGTATAGGTACACAGATATAAAATTGAACTAGAATATAGGGAGAAGCTGTTAGCATCGCTGGTTATCCATAAATAATGTTTGTCTCTGAAACGCATTGGGGTACAAGTCCTACTTACAGAATATCCTCTCAACCAAATGAAATACAGCTGTATGCAGGGACCCATAAATAGATCACAAATCAACAGGGACATTTATGGTATTTAATGCACAAAATAATTGGAGTACATAAGTGCTACAGCCAAAATAGCCTAAAGCAGATGTAGAAAGAACTTACAATTCCTAAGGCAATTATTTCTGGTGTTTTATCTTTGCTTTGTTGATTAAAGAGGGAAGATTATGTCCATTCTTAGATCACTCCTATTTTCATCAAGAAAAGGTTAAGTGCATCTTTTGGAGCAAGATACTTTGCTTTCTTTTATTTTTTTTTCTTTTTTTAACTTTGTTTTTAAACTGATCTCTTCGAGGGCAAAACTGGCAGTTCTTGTATGTCCAAAAATTCCTATTGCTTTACGCAAGTTTTGGGTATTCCAAATACAAGAGAAAGTCCTTAAAAGGAAGTTTTTCTACAGAATTTTCTAGTTAAATACCTGTACAGCTGTATACTTCTTGAAGAACACCATTACACTGTCTCCTTCCTGTTAAAAAAACTACCATAGCCTATGTTTTATGTAGAGTTATATATGTATATGAGAAAAGATTACTATTCTTTGCATGAAGGGGACAAGACCTTGCTTTCTTTTATTGAGCAGTGGAGGGAGGGGTAGTGATTGAAGCTGCTGTTTATATGGAACTTTAAACCTCATGTTCCACATGCGGCTTATACTGCAAATATGTCTCTTTTCCAGATACGCCCTGAAGAGGGTTTCTTGTTTTGCTTGCAAAATATCCCTTGGTTCTCTGTGCTGAAGTAACAGGCTGGCTTGTGACTGTAATCTTCACAACACCTCCTTTAAGGAAGGAAACCCTGTCAACATAGATAACAATTATAGTGAATTAAACTGGGATGCAGGATGTTACTTAGTAATACCTGAAGATGGGGTTTCAGAAGGAAGAGGAAAAACAAAAAAAAAAAAGCAAAAACAAACAAAACAAAAAACAAAACAAAAAAAAAACCACACACACACAAAAAACCAAAACCAAACAAAACAAAAACAAACAAACAAACAAAAACACACAAAAAACCAAACAAACAAAAAACCAAACACTGATTTGGGTAGCAGAAACATGCCCTGTGAAGGTAAATTTTGTTTTGCTGTTTGGGATATGGATTTGAACATTGCCTCAAGCTCATTCTGGAGAACAACCCCATCACTCCAGTTTTATGTTGAGTCGATCCTCCCTCACTTTCCCCACTGCACCTTTATCAACAGGGTCAGGGGAAATAGAAGAAGATGGATGTGTGCCAGGCCACTCGTTCTGTTGCTCTGTCAGTAGCAGTCAGTTGCAGATGCTGTCAGCCTTTCACGCAACCGGCTGAAGAACTGTCAGTACTCAGAGGGAATTTTGAGCTGGATTGGATCAACTCTCAGACTCCTGTGTCTACCACAAATGCCAGTAGGAACATATCCCTTCTGCTGGAGACTATACCATGTTTTTCAAAATGGCAGAAAGGAGGGGAAGGAGTTCAACTGAAGTTTGGCTCATAAAACTTTTTTTTCCTTCATTGTGTTGTCTTAAGTGTTTGTTTTTTTTTTTTACTGTAGGACTCAATAGCTATTTGTCTTGCCTATTTGGTCAAGATTTGAGGGATGCAGATTGCTGTGTACTGAAGAAAAGTGCCAAAGCTTCATGGCCTGTGTCTTCTGTGTGCACGAATCATGGCGGGTGGGGAGCTTTATGACTTCACTGTGGTCCTCTGTAGACCATAGTTCACATCCTTTGTTTATCAGGACAGTAGCTTTAATCATGAAGATGATGCATGCTTTTTCACATCTGATAGAAGTAAAAAAGGGAAAGCAACCCTAGTCTAAAGACTTTGTCCAAAGTCTGGATTTTTTTTTTCTCTGCAGCTAAGGTTGCCCATTAGAAATAAAAACTGTACTGGTTATATCTGACTATCATTTACTTTTGTTGATTTCTGTGTATTTTTTGTATGTTTGGGGTTTTGTTTTTTGGGGGTTTGTTGTTGTTGTTTGGTTTTGGGGGGTTTTTTGTTGTTGTTTTGGGGGGTTGGGGTTTTTTTGTGGTTTTTGTGTTTGGGGTTTTTTTAAGAACATTCTTCTTGAATTTGAAAATTTCACTTAATTTGGAAGAATAAATTACCAAGAATGGTCACTTAGTATAGACATCACCTCTTTCTCTTTTGTGAGGCCTTATGTACTTACTACATTCAAGAATGTTTACAGAACTAAGGATAAAGCCCCCTCAAGAGTTTTTCATCTTCTATATGAATCAACATTCAGTAAACAAAATTCAATAAGCTATAGTTTCTCTATGGGGTAAACTACATTAAGCTTGTTCTATATACTCACTATTTTTTGGGTGATTGAACTTTTGTATTTTCTTTGTATTTCACTTGTGATTGAAGATAGTTTTGCACTAGGGGCTACATACAGTTGAAGGTACAAAGTAGTAGTGACTCACTGAACATCTTCCTTACTAGCATAACTTTATGAAGAATTCATCCTGTCCCTGTGTAGAATCACTGACTGTTTTGGGTTGGAATGGACCTTAACAATCATCATGTTCCAACTCTCCTGCCATGGGCAGAGCACCTTCCACTGGATTAGGTTACTTAGAGCCCCATCCAGCCTGGTTTTGAATACCTCCAGGGATGGGAAGTCGACAGTATCTCTGGGCAACCTGTTCCAGTGCCTTACAGTAAAGAATTTCTTCCTAATAACTAATCTAAACCTGCCCTCCTTCAGTTTGAAGCCTTTTCCCTCTGTCGTGTCACTTCAGACCCTTGTGAAAAGTCCCTCTCCAGCTTTCTTGTAGGCTTCCTTTAGGTACTGGGGGATGCTATAAGGTCTTCTTGGAGCCTGCTCTTCTCCAGGCTAAACAACCCCAACTCTCTCAGCCTTTTGTCATATATTCTCCATCCCTCTGATCATCTCTTTGTGGCCCTCCTCTGTACTCACTCCAACACACCCATGTCTTTCCTGTGCTGAGGACCCCAGGGCTGGATGCAGTACTGCAGGTGGGGTCTCGCCAGAGCAGGGTAGGGGGTCAGAATTGTTTCCCTCGCCCTACTGGCCACACAACTGCTGATGCAACCCAGGACCCAGCTGGCTTTCTGGGCTGCAAGTGCACATTGCTGGCTCATGTTGAGGTTTTTGTCCACAACCAAGTCCTCCTCCCCAGGACTAGTCTCAATCCATTCTTTACCCAGTCTAAACTAGTGGTATAAAGTATAACCAGGTGGTTTACTGTCATGCTGTCTAAGCTGGAAATAATCTTTCAAATTTGACAGCAGTAGCTGCAAAGGCTTTTTTGGTTGGTAGCTTTTACTTAACAATCCCTTTTGGTCTTCAAAGTGTAATGCCTTCTCTCATATAAGAAGTACCAGCCCAAACTTAGGCACTAAAAGTAGCAATAAATGTGAAATTCTACTTTTGAATTGGGAACTTTTAAACAATGTGCTTGAAGGGAGTACTCAAACACAATAAAAGTAACAAATTAATTTACTTACTGAATAGCAACTCATAACTTGTATTTGTAACCCAACTAAATAACACCAATAACTTTTGTTCACACATGTTCATTACTTATTTTCCTCAGAAGCCTAAAGGCCTTGAATTATTAACTTAGTAGAGATAAGCTTATATGATGGGATGTTTACATGAAGACTACTGGAATTTGAAGAAGGCTATTAATTAGGAGGGAGGAAGAGTTGCCTTTCGGCAGGAGTGGGACATGGAATCAATGATTGCTTGCTTATTTGTAGAATTAGAAGTTTGGGCTAGGGGTTTAGTCCATAGTTATTGATGTTGAATTCACGTTAAACATGAAACCAAGCAAAATTCATGCTATTTTGCAAGGCTGGAATTTCTGTAGCTGCCTTGAGGAGAAAGAAGCATCACTGCTCAGGTTCTGGGCTGTCAGTGCCAACCTGCAGCAGAGGAGCATGTCTTCAGCAGCTGTGGAGTCTGTGTGAGGGGTTGCCGTCACTCTCTGGAGGCTGGCATCACTGTTTGGAAGCTCGTGCTTTCATCCTCTTCCCTCAAAGAAAGAGATGAGCCTTCTTGTGTAAAAGGGATGTAAGTTCCAGGTAAAGTTATTAAAAACCTTTAAAGAATGCTGCCTCCAGTGGTCTGGGAGGCAGGAGTGAGAAATGGGAGAGCTGTTCTTATTCTAAACTCCTTACAAACAGGGTTTATCAGTTAAAGTAAGTGCTGCTGCATAAAGGCACTGATGATGCTGGTTAACTGGACATTCAGACCTCAAAACCTGTAGAGTGCTTATGCTTTGAGAGCACTCACTGGTTTTGGGGGCTGCAGCTGAATATTTTATCCCCAACCTCACACAAGTGACAAGGATGAACAAGCAATAGCACCAGAGGAGTGAACCTGTCCACCTTAGCTCTGTGAAGGATACGTGTATTTCACTGGTGCCAGGAAAACCTTGGCAACTTTGACTAGAGCTTGTGGATGGCCTTGGGATGCACAATNGTATTTCACTGGTGCCAGGAAAACTAGAGCTTGTGAATGGCCTTGGGATGCACAACCTGAGAAAGGTCTCTGTCTCAGTCCCCTGGAGGTCACTAGGGGGAAGGCATCATTATGCAGTTCGAGAGTCTGAAGAGTGGCCTAGTGTGACTTGAAGGGTTTATCAGGCATGCTCTTGCAAAGGGTTGTTCATCAGGGACCGTGTTTGTGGCAGAGGCCCTCCTGCAGCACTTCTTGTGCTACCTCCAAAGCTACCCAATGTTCCTGTGTGTGCAGGCGGTTGCCAAGCCGCCCTCCATCTTCTCTCTGCTCCTTCAGGCCAGATCTCCCCAAGATGCTCACACTGATGCTTGACTGATTCCACCAGTGCACCACCAGTTCTGAAGCTGTCCAGTACCAAAAACTGTGCTTCCATAGGCTGCACCATCTCCTGTACACCATGGCGGAGAGTGCCGATCCAGGAGAAGTGGCCTGTGAAATTTGGGGTGGCAGGTGCAAACCAGAAACATGTCTCTTTGTGAGCTGGGTTTCTGTGTAGAATGACAGGAGAGCAGTGAACAGCCAAGTGGTCTCCTTTTTAAAGGAAAGAGTTATCTATTGCTCCTGGCTTGGTTTCTGTTCAAGCACTTGGCAGTGGCAGGGAAAAACTCAGTATGTCATTGTTCTGTGATGCAGCTCAGGAAAAACTACTGAGGGTGAGAATTACCAGTGTGTTTCTGGACAGATGCTGTCTTCCTCTTGTCTACCTTCCTTTCCACTCCTGCCTTGTACTTCATTTGCTGAAGGAAAAGAGTCTGCACCGAGGGATGCATTATGTCAAGCACTGCTCCTAGTAATGTTTTTATCCTGTAAAAGTGTATCTTGCTTTAGTAGGATAGGAGCAGTGTTTGCTTCTGGAGACCAGTCTTTTGCAATGGATTAGATGCTGCTGGAGGGATGGGAAGAGAACCGGACCCAGGTGACCATGGCAGTGTTTGCTGCTTCATCCGTGCTGCACTTGGCCTGGGCTTTTGCTGCCCTTGAAGTTAAACAGTGTTTAAGGAGAAGGTATAGGAGGAAACATGACATTCCTTCTTTTGTCACAGAGCTGATGGCTTTCTCACAACATGACTGAGCCACCTCTTTGTTCTATCCGATGACCTGCCTGTGGTAAGGATCAAGATTCATGACCTAAAGGAGAAATAGAGAAGGAAAAGCCAACCCCTCATTTTTCTGCCGCCTCAGGCCAGAACAGCCCATGCAAAACTGACTGCATTCTTGGTTTGTTTGGGCTTGGTTTTTTGCAGGAAGGGGAGGTTGCTAGTTTGTTTCTTGAGGCTGCTGATGGCTTTCTTTGTTTGCATTACACAAGTGAAGCAGTGCAGTCCCACCTCTTTGGAGTCAGTGCAAGGTTCACAGAGCGAGATTCACATGCCAGTTGTCCCGACTCCCTGCAGGCTCCCTCCCTGCGGGAAAGGCTGGACCTGTTCAAACTTCCATCTCATTGACCTGGTAGACAGAAGTCTGGCATGGTGGAGTTGCTTCTGGAAAGCTGCACCTGTGACCATCTCCTTGCCTCTGCCCTGCCTTCCCTCTGCAGCTGGCATGGTGGGGCAGAGATCTGGCCTTTCTCCAGGAGGGAGTGCTGCTCCGCTGCCCAACAGCCCTGCCTTGCTATTGGTCTGTGGCAACAGTAATTGCTGAGTAGGCCCAACTAATTTTTTTTAAAGAGATTTTACAGCAAGGATGGAGAAGGGTATTGCATGGGCTGCTTAATGCTGCTTTCAAATACCAAAGAAGTTTATTTGCTGCATGTTTTTTATGCTGGTCCATCTTAGCCTTTCTTTGATTCTCAAAATTTTGTCATGTCTCTCAGCTCCTTTGTTGCCCTGTACAAAAGGAGCATGGGGCTACAAAGGGTGCATGAATTGAGCCAAAGTACATTAATCTTCAAAGACTGTAAATATTTGTATGTAATAAAGTAGTGGATATATTTGATATTTTTAGAAGTCATTATTTCAGTGTGAAGATTTTTTTCATATTGTGAAGCAATTTTCCAATGTTTGAAAACTTGCCATGTGAAAAAAGATGTCTGAATCCTGTGGAGTGATTTACTCTTCTTTCAAGAGTAATTAAGTCTACTTTATTGCAGTTACGTGGTATCACAAACTGATAGCAGTTTCCTGTGTCTGTTTTTACAGATAAACTGTTCTTTTACCATTTTTAAAGCTTTTAACCTTAATCTTTTAGCCTTTTAAGTTTGTTGGGTTTTTTTTTAGTGGTTATGAAGTTGTTTAAAACAACATGACAGAATCACAGAGTAGTTTGGGTTGGTAGGGACCTCCAAAGATCATGTAATCCAACCCCCCTGCAATAGACACGGACATCTTGAACCAAACCTGGTTGCTCAGAGCCCCAGCCTGATGTTTTCAGGAATGGGTTATCTACCTCCTCTCTCGGCAACCTGTTCCAGTGCCTCACCACCTCCATTGTAAAAAACAGCTTCCTTACATGTAGCCTCTTTCAGTTTAAAACCATTACCCCTTGTCCTATCACAACAGACCCTGCTAAAAAGTCCCTCAGCAGCTTTCTTGCAGGCCCCCTTCAGGATACTCTTTCAAACCTTCTCTTCACCAGGCTGAACAACCCTGCTCTCTCAGCCTTTTCTTGTAGAAGAGGTGCTCCAGCCCTCTGATCATCTCTGTGGCCCTCCTCTGGACCACCTCTAGCAGGTCTACGTCTTTCTTGTGATGAGCTGAACACAGCACTCCAAGTGGGATCTCACCAGAGCAGAGGGGCAGAATCCTCTCGCTCGACCTGCTGGCCACGCTGCTTTTGACGCAGCCCAGGATACAATTGGCTTTCTGGGCTGTGAGTGCACATTGCTGGCTCATGTCCAGCCTCTCATTCACCAGCACCCCCAAGTCCTTCTTGGCAGGGATGACCTTCATCCCCCAACCTGTATTGACACCAGAAGTTTCCCACATCTTGCACTGGTTACTCAGTATTTAGCTAATATCTTAAACAAATATGAGTGGGTTTTTTTTAAAACATTACTTGGAGACATATCTCTTTGATAGTCAATTACAATACCTTTTAGCTAGAAGTCCCTTGGTAAGTTGTTTGCTTTTATCTATTTCAAATCACTGAAGTTGTCTGTGATTTAAACATGCTGAAAAAAATATAGAAAATTACCACAGCATGAAATGAAATGAGACTATGTAAAATGACACTGTGGGTCTGCAATTTTAATGTGATGGCAAATCACATACAGACAGCTTAGTTCACAGCTTTCTGCACCTGAAAGGTGTGCAAACATAACTTCAGTTTTGGGAATCAGACTCTTGAGTTTGATTCTTGCACATCACTAGTGGCAGGTTCCACAGGGTAGTTTGTATCCCAGCTGCCCTACAGTTATCCTTTCTCAGGTTGTGTTAAGTGTTGCTTTTCAGCATAGAACTGGAATTTAGTTAAGCAGATGAAATTCCATAGGCTTCAGATGAATGAGTAAAAGGAATCTTCAGGGGTTTAGAGTTAAAAAAAAATTCCTGTATGCAAGCAGTTAGTTCTTGTCAGGTTCTTACAGGGAGTGTCAATGAGTATGTTGGTATAGTATTAATTCAGTTTCAGAATGGCATCTAGCTACTAATGAAAAGTTACCTGTTACATGCTAGTTCCTGTATTACAAATAATTCATTTAAAAATAAAAAGGGAACCTTGGTTTCAAATATATTTTTATTTGTCTCTAAAATTGTCACTTCAGGCAACAGGAGGAGCAACAGAAAAATCAGCTTTAACTTGTCCGGTTTGGATTAAACCCTTCATCCTTTATACTGCTTCTCAAATCTGTATTTAGTTTTTGTTCATTCTGGAACTGCAAGAGTTAGGTTATAAATTCCAAATAGTGCTTCTTTCTGCTTAGGTTGTGGCTTTTTTCTGATTGGGGGACAGGTTTGCTCGTTTGGTTTGTCTTGTTTTGTCACAAGCTGTTGTGCTGTGCACGAATGTAGTGTGATGGCACAGCTGCAGATTAATTGGGGATCATGCTGATAAATCACACAGCATGGAGTTCTGGCTATAGGACATAATGTTTTCAGAGAAATTAAAAAGAAAAACTATTCCTACCACTGCATCTCTATCAGTTTGGTAATGTTGTGATAATAGACCTGTATTCCTAACTGACATCCACTTGATAACATTGCTTTGGGAGAGAGAATTATAGGAAGCAAGCAGGGAACAAATCTTCAGTACCAAGTAAATTGAGCAGAAAATACCTTAGTAATCTGCATAAGGAATAACAAATCACCTCAAAGCAATACAAAGTTATAATCCCATTTCATTTGGCAGATCCAGGGTGTCTTACCTATGTCATATTCTTGCAGATATGTTTCAGGTGATTTTTTTTTTCCAGGTACAATGTCATCTTTCTTGAGAACGAAATAAATAAAAATTCTTTCCTATTAAAATTTTGGCAGGAGTTTATCAAAATACATTGTTTTCAACTTCAGTGGTATCCAATGGAGAAGAATGGAGAGGTAGGGAAGTGGCAGGAGGTCAAAACTGAGCAAAAGCACCTTTTGTAATTTGTAAGCAATATCCCTGTATAGTGGAGAAGCATTTCTCCAAATCAGATATTTGTAGTTTCGAAGTGCTGAGTCCGTGATTGGATTCCATAGAGGAATTGTACCCATCTGAAGACAGATGAGATTTCACCATTCCGAACAGAAACTTTTTGAAATGGTCAGTATCCAGAGCCTCCTTTCTCTGTCTCATGACCAGGATACCTCCAGAGGCTTGTGTTTTTTCTTTATTTTCTAATTCTCCTTTTTTTAATAGAGGAATGACTTTGGATCACTTCTCAGCATTTCTCAAGTATCCCTTGACTTTTGCCTACTATTGAGAGAGAACTGTATAAAATCTTCCTCAGGGATGTACCTACCCTGTAAATCTCATCTGCCACTGTTGAGAAAATACAGTGTTTGTGCCAGAAACTGTCGGTATATTTGTCATCTGTTTACTGTACAGGCGTAGTCTCCATTTAAAGCCTCATCACATTAGATTTTGGTGATACAGGACATCTCATTTATGTACTTCAGTGTTGTATAAAAATGCAATGTTGTCATTCATGAAATAAAAAGCAATTCAAACATCTTTCATAAATCTCCTTTTTGTAGATCTTTGCTTAACAAAAACACTGCTGTGTCTGAGGTAACGACTCAGTAATGTCTTTTAAGATGACTAAAGCTTTTGTTAGAGGATCATTCCTTCTGCAATATTATGTTTAAAGGCACTCTTAAAAATCACCAGCCCATTATTTATTTTTTTTTTTACTCAAGTTGTAATCTTTTTTTTTTTGTATTAGACTGTCTACTTTTAGAGCCAGTCTCTTCCTTTGTTGTAATTTCAGCAGTGTACATGTAGTTTTTGTGAGTACATGTATTCAATGGTACTAGTTTTTATTTAAATGGGTCCAACAACTTTTAAACTATCATTTGCAAAAGTTAGGTTAATGGTTAAGATGTACGTATCACATGGTCTGGCACTGGAACACAAATGTTATTACCTTAATAATAAAATAACTGTCTATTCCAGAGTGGGAACTACTAATTAAAATAGCTGAAGTTCAGTAAAACGTTCTGAGAAATAAGTTAGTAGCCACTATTACTTTGGATTATAGTGTACTAAATAAGAAGTCAAAATCTGAAGAAGTCATCCATGTGCTTGATAGCTTGATGGCTGCATGATGCAGTGCAGGCTGTTCATCTGTTATTGTCTTATAGTATTTATACATCTTTTTATATATTAATTGTGATTTTTTGTCCATGTGTTCAGTTTTATGCTGACCAGATGGATAGGAAAATTTTAACAGGGATTTCGAGAGAAGGGGATTTAGGAGTGAAAACAGAAATTTAGTTGCAGTAGGCTAGTCTATGCTCAGTAGTGTGGTCTGTGTGGTTTTGCTGTGGTTGGGTTATTTTGTCCCATGCACAGACTGTGATAGCATATAGTACTACAAAGAGGAAGAAGGTGGTGTATGTGTCTTGTGTAGTACCATTGCTCAGGGCTGAATTTTATCTCTAGTGAGGAAATTCACACAATGAATTTTAGTATCTCAAACCCTGAAAGGGCCGTCGCTTTTAAGGGCGGTGGCAATTGTTGATTTCTCTGTTTAAATGCTCATGTAACAAATGAATTAAACTGCATGTTCTCCCCAAAAAGAGAGATGCAACTCAGAGAAAGAAAAAAAATCTAAGAAAAGATCTTGGTAATAACACCTTCAGCAGCTGAAGTTGACATCCGATTATCACATTATGTGTATGCACCATTTTTTTTTTGTGTAGAGGCAGCATCCCTGAAACATACTAGAAGCTGAGCCTCAGAATGAAAGTTGCATATCTTAGTGAAATTAAAATCTGGCAGATTTAAAATGTAGTCAGTTCCTGGAGGTGGTAAAGGAGTATTCTATTTTTTAATACTGCTAACTTAAAAAATGAGGCTTCTCCCCTGTTTGGTTATTAACAAGGAAGTCACTCCAGCCTGGAGTTGGAAATCTGAAATAATATGTAGTTGCTTGGGCAGTTCTAATATCTGCATAAAACCCACAGTGTCCCCTTGGACTATGTGGATTTTAAAATGATGCTTTAGCTATATACATTTTTGAGATACAGGCTGTGTACTGTGATGGACACCCTGTAACTCTAGAACCTGATGGTGCAGAATGGCTGGACGGAAGGATAAAGAATTGGAGAAAGGTGTGGGGATGTGAGATTGGGCACAGCAGTGAAGCCTTGTGACAAACCTGGCTGTGGAAGAGGCTGTATTCAAATTTTGACTTTAGTTTCACGGAAGTCACATTAAGCTCTGCTGCAAAATAAACTTGGATTGAAATTCTTTCATCTCAGGCATTATATCTAATGAACTGTAATGCAAGTTTCTAAGATACAAATTCTGTCATCGTTGCTGCTCGCTGAACTACTTATCTGCCTCTTTCTGCATTAAAATTTGCTTAGAGGTACAAAAATCCTATAGATGACTCCGTTCATAAGGTATGCATTTGCTTGCGTTGCCAAACCTGGTGGAACCAAGTGATTTCAGATTGATACCAGCTGATCAGATATTTAATTAGTATATATTATAATTAAATAATTAGTAGTAAACAAATGCCAAGTCTAAATTGGTGATTAAGGAAATTATTCCATATGCTGAGGGTTAGCCAGTGGCAGTTATACATCTTCCCCAAAGAGAAGGGGGGGAGAGGGGGAAGGGCAGAATGAAATAGAGAGAGAGCTTTCCCTCAATTAAAAAAAAATATATATCTCAAACAAAAAATTAATGTGAAAAGGAGGCTAACATACATTGTGAGAATATGCAAACTGAAGTGGAACAATACAAGCAAGAGGAGCTTTCAAAGTGACCCGATAACAGCTGTTCTCTGAATAGAGGAGTAGCTCAGAAACCAGGGAAGGTTCAACTGATTCTTTCTGCGTTATAGAAAAACATCAGTTTCTCAGCAAAGGAACGTTCAGCCTTATTGTTACAATTAGTGTGAGATCTTAAGAACGCTCTTAGAAAATGGAAATGAAAGGATACATGGGTGCAGTAGCAACTTCAGTTCTTCAGTTTTCAAAGACTGTCAGGTTTTGCATTGTAAGAGGACTTACTGAACATGGCAATGTGAACAGCGCAAGTGATGTTTCCTTGCATTCTCTGAAGCAAGGAGTTTTCCTCCCACAAAACAGTGGCATGTAGATATTGCACTGGTCAAGAGATGATTTAAGATTTTTTAAAGAATCAAATAGTAAATGGTTAAAAATTTGTTATTGGGATGTACACTTACTTTGAATATGCTAATGACCTTCATTAGGTTTAATACTTTTCAGCTGCTGCAGTGGCAATTTACCTATTAACTAATTCGGAGATGCTCTGAGTGTTTCCCATAGAAGTAACAGTGTAGCAGCTAAACAGCTACCTCTGGTTTTGGAGAAGGGATGGGAAAGTGTGAAAAACACGAATTGCCTGTGATGGCATCTGGTAGGCGCAGGGGTGTTGCCTTGATAAAAGAGGCTTTCTCCTCACCATGTCATAAAAAGATCTGATAATAAAAATATTACTGAACATCTTCTTGAAACAGCTTGTAGGCAAACTAATTACAAGTAGTTGTAACAGCCAGGTATAACCAGTACTTGAGGAAATTGTGACTAACATGTTCGTGAGTGGAAAAGAGACCTTTTTGGCTATATATTGTGCTGTTCAGTATCAATTTCTTTAGTCTTGCCTGCATTTCCCCTGTATAGCATGTTATGTTCCCTTAAAAATACATGCCTGGTACAGCAGGGAGACCTGCGTTTTGCCTTGGCCAGCTTTTGAAGGCACTGAGCTGAGCATTGTGGATCTGATTGGAGGGAAGGAGCTTGTATTTCCTCTCATGTACACAAAATATGAGCATGTGGAGAAATCTGGAGCAGAGAAAAGAATTAGGCAGAACAATCCTGGAAGCCCGAAGTGGTTGATCTCTTGAAAGCAAAGATTGGCTGGATGGAAAAGATCCCATCTCATGAATATGCAAGATTTGTTAACAGGTTCTTTTTATTTGTCTCTAGCTAAGAATTGTGATACTGGAGTTTTCATTGCAAGGTGGACTATATAGGACAAAATAAAAAGTGCAGAGAAGTGAGGGAGAGGCAAATGAAAAACAAGAAACAGGAAGTTATGGTAGTTTTGACAGTGTTTTTTTCCTGTTTCAAATACAAGAAATCATGTAGTAAAGTTGTCAGCCTACACAGAACTTCTGTGGTGCTGGTATTTGCATAAGGTCCTGAGTATTTTAAATCTAAATTGGAGCCTTGTATCTTGAAATCCTGTAGCATTGACTTTTTTTTTTTTTGCTCTTGGTTTGCATGTCTGAATTACAAAATTCCTTGTGTGTGTGTACTTTGACCAGAGGGTATGATAGTGCCTTCATAAAATCTTAACAACCCTAAAGGTAGTTACTAATATCAATTACGATTTTTCCCTCTTTCAGTAAATATTTTCTGTTTCCCTCAACCATATATTGCTCTAAAATTTTATTCCCTTGTGCGAAAAGCACTTGTGGAAAAGTGCTTCTAAAAGTAACTGTTAAGCAAATTTATTACCACTATTGTTATTAACAATAATAATGTTATTATTACATGTAATGTTGTCATTATTGCATGTTATGTAATAATGTTATTATTACATGTAATACCATACATCTTGAACAGTGTTAAACTTGACTGTTTGTTCTTGTAACTTTGGATTGTCATTTCTCTACTAGCTTGATTCTAATTTATGTTGTTAAACTTCTATTGCAAGAAAGCTGGTGCATGCTTTGAAACACTCACTTCAACATTTTGAGCTAAAATGTTTGTATCCCCCAAACTTGATGAGTTTTTTCCTAATTGATACAGAATTCACTGTGTTATTTTTATGGTATATTAGATGGGAAAAGTATCTGTTTTATAAATCTTCCTATAGTTTTGCTACCAACAGAATTTATATTATTTATGAACTCATGGAAGAATGATGGACATACCTTGCACTGAAAAGATACCTTGCTGGGATCCAATTTTCAACTTTCTTGTGAGAGTGTAAGTCAACTGCAGGTGCAAATCAGTGAAGAAAAAAAATAAATGGAAAAAATAATTTTGAAATCTGTATGGAAGACACTAGGAGAAGGTTAGTACAGGAACTGAATGTCTAATATCAAATAATAAGAGGAAAAATTTACAAGGTAATATCCACAGATCAAACAGAGGCATCAGCTAAGTAATTTTCAGCAAGCTGGTGTAGCAAGATAATTCTCATAAACGACTTTATCTTTTCTGAAGGTCTGATCATTCTTATCTTAACTGGCCAAAATGCCTTCTGACTTCTAGAAAGTCTGAACTTCTTAGTAGTTCTTATATGAGTTCAAGAGAACCATGAGGAGGGCATATATCAGGTCTTTGGAGGGTTTCATCATAGTTAACAGGGGCTTCTTATTCTCTTTGGCAAAGATTTGTAAGAACATACTAGGTGTCTGTAGCACACCAGATGCTCCATTTGCTCAGGATGTGATCTTGAAGTCAGAGTAGTGAGGGGCTGAGAGGATACAATATCTTAAAGGTATTAATGACATGCCAAATTAAAGCAAGATCTTATATCTTTAGGTGGCAAACTGAGATCACTGAGACTGTGGTTCTTGATTTGCACAGTGTGAAATGCTCACTTGGAAAATTGTCACATAGGAAATTCTCAGTGAAACCCTTCTCTCAACCCACAATTAAAATACTCCTCTTTTAGCATAGTTCTTACACTGAAGTTTAAAATATTGTTACTCTTTAGAGATTTATTGGCCTACAACTGAGCATGTTTATTTTTTGTACTCAGTCTCTGCTGGCTGCAGCAGAGAGGAGTGCTATGGCCCTACTGCCAGTGTGAACCAGCCTCAGCCTGCAGGTTGTGGACTGATGCAAGCCCCTCTTGTGTGCCTGGAGTGGGGCGCTGGGAAGGGGCAGCTGGGTACCAGTCACCTCTCCTCGTGCCTCTGCAAGGCCGCTGTGCCGAGCGGTCCTGGGAAGGAGCGGCAAGGAGGCTGAGCAGTGCAAAAGGAGCAGAACTTGAGAGACCTATCTGACATCCACCACTGAATTTCCTTTTAAGTTCTTAAAAAGTGAGGGGAGCAATCACTACTAAAAACAATGTTTTCATGTGTGGTCACTTAGATAAGACACAATATAGAATAAATAAGTATTTCAGGCCTTTTGCTTCTTTGATTTTAATATTGATTTCCTTGTCAGTTTGGGGACTTTGGAAGACCAGAAGCAGGTACAGTTTTGTGAACACCTTTATCTTCTTGCTTCTTTTTAGATCAATGAGCTGTCAAGGTGTCCACAGAACTAGACCTGCTGCTTCACAGTCTGTCTATGACTTTTGGTTTTATCTTTATGCAGAGGCAGAATACGGTCAGCCATAGACCCAGGACAATAACATGACCATGATTCCGCTTCAGCCAGGACAGATCCCAGGCTGGTGGGAGATGGAAAAGCAGCCCATTTCTCCAGAAACTTGTACTTCTGTTGCAATTCCTTCCTGTCCGTCTCTTCCGTTGCTGGGCAAAGCCCTGATCCTTGTTGAAATAGTGTTGTGTCTTACCTATGCTGAGCTGACTCTGGTCAAGGTACAGCTGGCTTGGATTTGAGAGTCAAATGTGAAAGTTAAAGAAAGTTAGAGAGAAGGGTAGGTGTCTTCAATTTAAGAACAAGTAGAAAGGTTGCATGACCATCTGCAAACGTACCTGGTATGTGAATGCTTTCTCGTACACTCCAAGTGTGTGCCTTTTGGATGCCCCTGTGCTCAGTGAAGATTTACTGTGCTGGGTGAGGCAAATGGACTTCTGAATTTATTTTATTAGACATAATCAATATGGCTCTGCTATTTTAATAGCTAAATAGAAGAGAGTTCTCAATCGTTTGCCATAGCCTAAAAAGCCACACTTCAGTCAGTAGGTTTGGCTGTCAAAGGAATTTGTTCAGGCAAGGGAAGCATATTGTTAAGGAATGACTTTGCTTCAGTTTTACTTGTGTTAAAATGTCTGCTAAAGCATAACGCTTTTACTAAGTTAAAGGTAAGTGACTGTAGTCAAATTAGATGTAGAAGTTATTCTAAAGTGTTAGTTGTTTGAGGGTTTTTTTGGTTTTCTTTTAATTGATCTGGGTAGCACTGTCCAAACAAACTTAATTGTGAATGTTTAAGTCATAGATTTGTCTAATTCTCATATTCTGAATATGGCACTTCTGTGTTCATTGTGATAAAATTCAAAAGGAAATAACAGTCTGCTAGGAGGATAATTTGAGAAATGAATCAGAGTGACTCAAGAAGCTTGTAGGTGTTAGGGTGACAGCTAGTTTCAGTTCATATAAATGCCTATTTTGAAAACGAGACAAAGGAGAAAACAGAAAGAAAACTTTTCAAATAATTTAAAAACAAACATGATTTCCATTGAACTGTCTTGCAAAGGAGATGAAGGAAAAACTGTGGAATATTTTGCAAAGCAATCAACATTACAATGAAGCTTTTGTTTTCAGCAATATTGGTGTTGTAGGGTTTTTTGCAATTCCCCATATAATTTGTCAAAAGGTAAGAGCATATTCTATGGAATGACAGTGCTTAAGAGTATGCTATGTCAGTATACAATTACATTTTTGCTTTTCCGCTTAAAAATATTTCTGGTATTTTCTCCTACTTGTTTTATTACTCTTCTTCTCACAAAGCACCCAGTTTTGGTTTGAAATTCTGTATTTTCTATTAAAATGTGATGTTTGCCTTGTTTCTTTCTAACACTCAATTTAGCATGATTTGTGCATGGGACGTTTAAATATGCTAATAATGTTATTGCATTTGAACTGATGCAGTTTTATGTAAAGGTCTGTGTGTCTTATTACTCATTTCTTAAGGAAGTATATATATGTACTAACAATTAAACAAAAAAAATGTGAAAAATGTTGCTATATATGTGAGTAAACATAATCAAACCATAGACTGGTTTGGTTTGGAAGGGACCTTTAAAAGCCATCTAGTTTCAACCTCCTGCAGTGAGCAGAGACCCCTTCAACTAGATCAGGTTGCTCAGAGCTCCCTCCAGCCTTGCTTTGAGCTCTTCCAGGGATGGGGTGATCAGTAAGTGAGTGATCCCACTTACCTGTGTTTGTTCTGAAGTTATGATACATGTTATTGTAAAATTAAATACTTCAGAGCTGTAAGGAAAAAGAAAGAAAACACGGCAAAGATTCAATATAAATTAAAATATTCAGGTGTTGTAACTTTGGCAAGTACTAGGTCATACAAAACAGCGATAATTGTAGTTAAAGCTCACTGTATTTCATTTGCTGACAGATTGAGATAAAATGCTTAAAATCCCTTTCATGGACCTATAGTACATTAAATATTTATTTTTAAATGTGCATGTTAATGAGAAATGATTGGGAAATCTATTATAAAAACCTCTCTCTGCAATATGTGGTTTTGTCTGCAATTTAGCATATGAATTTGAAGCTAGAAATAGCCCTGGACCCAGTCCACTCCTTTTGGCAAAAATATTCTTGTTGTCTCGGGACAGGAGGGAATGGCAGTCACCATGAGTTCATGTGCCACTTCAAACAGCCCCAATTTCCTTCTGAGCGGAGCCAGCGATTAATTTGTATTTGTGTCCAGGCCAAAGATCATGGGGATATTGTTCCTCTGGCCCTTAGAGTGATAATACATTGCCATTAACTGAACTTTGGTTGAAAAATATTGCATGTTTAATAGGAATCATAAAGCAGACTGGATCTCCACTTCCCAGTGCTGTAACAGAAAGATAATGGACTACAAGAGAGATTAATAAGATTTTTGAGTTGCAAAAGCATTAAGTCAGTTTAAAGCTATTGGTTAAGCTGCTCAAAACTGGTAATGCATTAATCTTGAGCTGTGGTGTGTAAGCACAGCCGTTGCTGGCATGCATTAAGACATCTACATGGTCACCTTGTGCTTAACTCTTTTCCAGATTGAGTTAGCAGTAGCAGTCCCGTAAGTCTTAATTTAAGGTGAAATTTGCAGAAGATGAGTTAACAAAGCATATGCAGCAACTCTCAATAGCAGGTGTCTGGTTTTTCCTGCTTCATGGATACCAGGACTACAAATCTGGGATGACTGGGTGTTTCTTCTGCCATAGAGCCATCTGTCTCAGTGTGGACTCTTGAGGCTGGTTTGACTCTCCTTTTGCTGTGGAATCTGACTGACTTTTACCTGTCAGGACTGCAAAAACCTCGCTCAGTGGTGGTTGTGAACCTTATCTTGGTTATTCCCATGCTGCTTCTGCATTTCTTTCATTTCATCTTAGTGCAGTTAAAATCCCAGGTGAAAACCCTGGGACAATCTGTTTAACTGTTTTTAAGGTCTTCTAGTCCAGAACTGGTATGTCATTTAGAAGTTTGTTTGACGGTTATTTCCTTCTATGGTTTTGAAAATGACAATGTTGCTTGTTTCTTTTGTTTTTTTTCTCATTCTTTTTGAACCCCTGTTTTATATGTGTGTGTGTGTGTTTTTTTTTTTTCCTCTGCCTAGACCTGGTTAACCATTTCTGTGAACAGGTCCTCAATTTTTTACTTTGTCCCTACTTTCCTGTCGTAGCCCCATCTTCCCCTGGTGTCGACTCCGTACCCTTACAGCGCACAGGCAGTCAACATGGCACACAGAACGCAACAGCGACCTTCCAGAGGGCCAGCTATGCGGCCGGCCCAGCCTCCAATTACGCAGACCCCTACCGACAGCTGCAGTATTGTCCTTCTGTTGAATCACCATACAGCAAATCTGGGCCAGCCATCCCACCCGAAGGGACCTTGGCTAGGTCACCTTCCATTGATAGCATTCAGAAAGATCCCAGGTGGGTGAAACCTTCTTCATTGTCTTCTATTTTTTGCTCGTGGGGAGCTTCATAATTGCGGTTTTCTTTGTATGTTTCTGCTGTTGAATATAAAAAAAAAAACAAACAACACCTGTGATGGTACATGAAAGACTTTGTTTGCCTAACACCATTGTCCTAAAGCTTTACCTTGGAAAGCTCTCATCAGCTCTTCTGTGCAATGAGATGATAGGTGTGGTCTTGAATGTGTGTGTTTAACCTGCTTTCAGTAGCACCACCCCTCAAAAACTTAAGAAAAGTAATTTTCTCTGAAAATGGGAGGAGTGGTGTGACTGTTTTGACTCTGTAGCCATTGTGGATTGGATTTTCAAGTTGCTTCTTCAGCTGAAGTTGTCGCAGTTCTTGGTTGGTCTGCAGTTAATGTTCGTAAATGCTGCAGAAAATGGTACTTTAGTATTGTGCAGTGAGAGTGAGCAACGCGGAGTCAACGCATAACCAGGCCTATGTTTCACCCTATGTGTTGTACAGGCTTCCAATGCCAGTACATGGTAACAGAATGTATGATTACAGCTTTGCAGAAATGGTTGTTACTGTGCATGCTTTTCAAATGTGTAACCAGTTTCTAACGTTGTTAATGACCATCCTCATCTACCTAGGGAAAGTGCAGGGAGGAAACTTTATAGCCCAAGGGACACATAGATTAGAGAGAGGGTTCTTCGGCAAATTATTTAACTTCTGTGGTAACAGCAGTGGAAATGCTAGCTGGAATCCTCAATGCACCTTGTGATTTTATTTAGTTTTCTGATGGAAAAGGAAGCAAGTCTTTTTCATAACTTTGAGTTTCAACTTGTTGAAAGTATTAATGTATACTAAGGTTTTTCTGTGGCAGGTAGTCTGATTTATTTAGTTATTTCTATGTGTAGTTTAGTGGTAGGAGAGCCCAAAAATTTGCCATCAAAAAAACTGCTGGAAGTGTTTAAGCAACAATTTGAAAAGACTTCTTTCCCTTAATTAAAAAAAGAAAAAAAGTAATAAACTGATTCTCTACTTGTTTAACATTATAGCAGTTCTTTCTGTCTCTTCACCCAGGAACACAACAGCAGATAATGTTTTAAGGCCTGTCAGAAATATCGCTGTTTGCAGATACTTCTGCAGTTGCAGAATTTTACTTGTCAGGAAAACGTCTGTCTTAAACCTTTTTTTCCCCCTTAGCTTTTCATCCAGAAATTTGAAAAAAAAATGTAAATTGAATTCCTCCTCTTCTTCCTTCTGCCCCAAAGCAAACATTGGTAGCAAAAGGGAAACAGTCTTTTTCTGTAACCGGTGGTATTTTGATATATTTGTATTCCAGAATATAAAAGTCCATGGAGGACTCATGGCCTTAAGCTGTGCCAGGGGAGGTTTAGGTTAGATATCAGAAAGAAATTCTTTACAGAGAGAGTAATCAGCCATTGGAATGGGCTGCCCAGGGAAGTGGTGGATTCTCCATCCCTGGAGGTTTTCAGGATTAGGCTGGATGTGGCACTTAGTGCCATAGTCTAGTAACTGCAGTGGTGTTGGATCAAGGGTTGGACTTGATGATCTCCGAGGTCCTTTCCAACCCGTCTGATTCTGTGATTCTATGAAAAAGAGCTTTGTTTTGTAATTGTCTCATGTTCAAACTTTAGGAAATTGCATTAGGAGTGCTCTAAACTAGAGGAGATTTAACTGTAATCTATATGAAATGTTCTTAGGAGAAGCATGATGATGCTGAAGGTGCTATTCCCTATAGACAGAAAGATGTATTTACAGTATATCTACAAGTCCTAGACAAAATATCCTTCTAAGAGAAGGTTATCTCTTTTTAGTTGCTCTGCTGTGACTTTGCAACTGTTAACCCGTTAATGTATAGGATAGGTACTTGAGAAAGATTTCTTCTTATAGATTTTTCATTTACTTTTTTTTTTTGGTTCTTTCTTGTCTTGTGGTACCATTTGTGCATTTAGGTGTTGATTTTTGTAGGTAATGTAGGAGTGAGCAGGCATCCAGGTATAAACAGAACTTCATAAACTCTTTAGAGGGGATCATTAAATATTGTTCCTGATTACTATTAGATGGACTGGGAATTTGCACAAAATAAGTTTTTTAAGGTAGCTTTGCATTACTCTTGATCTTGTTCATTTGATCTGTGAACTGTGTGTGGTGTCTCTTACTTAGTATTTCTGCGCTTGGTTGTTGGTTTCAATATTTTTGATAAAGAAATGTCAGAAACACCTGATTATGTTGTGCCTTAGTCCACAGAAGCCGTAGTCCACCTAGGCAGACTGACTTGTGAAACTGTCTATGGCCCACAAGCAGTTGCTGATCATTTAGTATTGGAAAGACATTGGAAATTTGAAAGGAGTTTTGGTAAAAGTAACAAAAGCAATCAGGATGCTTTTAATGTGTTGATTTCTATGAATAGTTTACAAAAATGTGGTTAAATTATAAGTGTGGAAATGATAAGATGCTTGAAAAAATAACATGGAAGCATAGAAATTATTTAGGGTAGCACATGGAAGGTATAACTAGGAAAAGGAAAACATGGCTCAAATCCAAAAGAGGCTTTCAATGACTGTGTTAAGTTGCATTGTATGCATCAAAGGGTTATCATTTATACCTTACAGAGCAAGAAGAAAATAAACATGTTGGTTAGCAGATGGACTTTGTCAACTGAGAATTTCCAAGTTTCGTTATAGCCCTTATAGCCTGTTGGTGCTTTGGTTGGCTGGTTGGTTGGAGTGTTTTGTGACTGTCCCAAATTGTGGAGATGTGTCAAGCATCCTTTTCAGACACCAAATCTTCCTGTCCAGCCAGAAGTGCAAACAAAGGCTCACTAGCAGAGGAAAGTCTGCAAGACAAAAACTTACTAATAGCAGGCTTTTGATTAGCATTTGCTATATATCAGTGAGCTCAAGACAAAAAAATAAATATCCAGAAGAAAACGTACTCGCCCTAATAAGCAATTAGCATTCCTAAAACTGAACATCATTTTCTGGAATCTTAAGTTCAGGCAGAATTTCTATGTAAAGTCTCAGAAAAATGGTTATCAGGCACTGATGTAGTTGACAATTTGTTTGTTTGTTTGTTTTCACCGTGTAGTTTTTCTTACTAATACTCCAGTTTTAAATACACGTTCTGAGTTGACATTTGACAAATGAAATTTTAACTCAACATCTGTTCTGCATCATCCAGTTGTCATAAAATGCAGTTTAATGTTCATTAACTTAAAGTTTAGGACAAAATCAAGAAATTTGCAATCAAGTCTGTACAAATTACTTAATCTTTGAGTTTTTAACCTACTAAGAAACCATGTACAGGTACTGCTGCTGATAAATTACACTTAGTGCAGAACAGATGAAAAATGGAACATTTTCACATCCTTCAGTTAAATACCGATGATGTTTTGTGGTAACAGTGTTTTTGCTTGTTTATGAACTCACTGGGTCTGGTTTTGATTTGTCCAGTTAGCATGTTTCCTTCATTGTTGTGTGACTTGTTTTTATTTACACACTGGTGTACATAGGTCATCTTCTCCTGCAAAGAATCTGGCAAGCAGCTGAGTTAACAGCAAGAATTTTGTGGAAAAAACTCCATTATGGCTACCAAAGTGGATTTCAGAGTTCAGTGTCAATTCTCATATTGCATTGAATTAATATTGATCTACACTTAAAAGTTTCCTTTATGGCTTCACCTTTCATGTGTTTCAGAACCTTTAGAACTATCTATTCAGAAAAAGTGGGGTAATTTGGTGAATGAAGCTGCAAAAGGGTTTATTCATTGTAGAACAGACTGCAATAATGATTGGGCTCTTGTTTTAAAAAAAATCTAAAACATTAGCAGTAAAGATGCTGGAACTTTACAAGGAAAAAAAATTAAAACCAGCTGTCTCGTAGTGGTAATCACCTTTAGAACTGGCTGGGTGTAGGTCAGCTTAGAAACAGTTTTCCAGGTATCGGATGATTTAACTGTGACACCCTGAAACGTTTCTGCTCTGTTCTGCACTCTCAGAGTCAACTTCCCGTTTCATTACCTCTGCTGATCCTAATTTCCTCCTTAGCAGAAGATCATGGTGCTCTGTATATCTTCTAAACTTTTAAATTGTCCTTCTTTATACTTATGTACTGTGTGAACTGTACATTTCAAAACTCATCTTTTTTTTTTCTTCCCTTTTTTTTTCCCCCCAAAATGTTTTCCACACTTGCAAAATACTAGCTAGAGAACATTCTTTTTCTGTAGGAAAAATGATAGAAGTAAAATAAACTCTAGTTAAATTTCTGTACTCCAGTGAACTGCTTATGAGATTAGCACACAGAGTTTGGAACATGACTGGTTAAAAGATGAATGTTTCTGCAGGAGTCTTCTCCATGTATTTAATCTCACTTTGTTCCAAGGATTGTCTCAGTGTTAATAATGTTAGTCTCCTGTAAATCTGAATAGCGGCCAGGCACTTGGAACAGTCTAAAGAGGTTAAAAAAAAATAGCATTATAAACATGCATGTGTGGGAGGTTGGAAGTCTTAGTGGGAACATGTCTGGTAGGTCCTTTGGGAAGGGTTGTAACTTTCGGAAAGAAACTCCTGGGGAGGTAGAAGGCCTTGCTATGACTACAGTACAGCTGGTGGCAGCACTAAGCAGCACTGCTGTTTTCAGGCCTGAGATGTGGCATGGGGTTTTCAGAATCCCAGGGGATTGGTGGTGGCATTCGTGAGTTTCTGGCGTAACTCTAATACAAGGTGTAGAAGATCGAAGTTCATGTTCCTTGTCTGGATGAGGCAGAAGAGGACTTGCAGCTTCCTGCTTTTGTATGGCACAGTGTGTGATAGGAGCTCTCCTTTTCATTTAATACAAAGATCCTTTTTACCTTTCTCTGAAATTAAAGGGGAAGGCGATTCTCCAAAGGTGGTCGTAGTAAGGAAGTCGAGGGAAACATACTTCTAATGAATTAGGACATGTAAATATTGTTCAACTTTCTAGGTCCTACTAACACCCTACTAAGACTTTTTTGCTTCAAATTTACACAGGCCAGGACCCTTGTTTTGATAGAACCGAACAGATGGTGTTTGAGAGTGCTCATTTTGTAGCTCTGTGTTTAAGTATATCTTTCATTCAGCAAGGAAATACCAGGTTTATTTTCCCTACATAGAAATTGTACAGTATCTCAGAATCTAATGCATGCTCCTCTGAGTATGAAAAAGTGACCCTAAAAGCATAAATTTGAGGAGTCTGAACAGCACACAAATACATACAATTCAAAAATAGCAAGTCTGGAGTGCAGTGCAGTTCTTCATACAGACCTTTTCTACATGGAAAGCAGGAATTTTTACTTAGTGCACAAATTAGTTTTTAGAAAACATTGCAGGTAGGATAAAGTAAACAGCAATCTGTTTCCGTTTCCTAATGAAGGTAATTTAGGATGAAGCCTGCTTCCTTAAAATAGGTGAGGATGGAATCCATAGACTATCCTACAGTCTGATAGTTTGGTATTTTGGAAGCTAGCCGAAACCTTGGATGGAAAACACTTTCCTAGGGAATGTTTATCTCTAGCTTAAGCGCGGCAAAATAAACAAGGATCCAACTGGTCCATGCAAGTGTCAGCTTCTGGTGAGGTAGAGAATTGATATCCAGAACTTGTAAAAATTATTTTTCCGTGCATTTGAGCACATAGTTCATTTCTTTCCACTGTTTACATTTAAGTGGTTTATAAATGGCTGTGGAGACATTGGACACAGGTGGAGTCATTTCACAGTGCAGCAAA
The DNA here is from genome assembly GCA_013399855.1 of Oxyruncus cristatus. Taxonomy (NCBI): domain Eukaryota; kingdom Metazoa; phylum Chordata; class Aves; order Passeriformes; family Cotingidae; genus Oxyruncus; species Oxyruncus cristatus. Next base: position 246,252 of record VXAY01003110.1, on the reverse strand, counting down.
TGCAATTCAGTATGTACAGAAGTGTCCACCTGTATTTGCTATTTTTTTTTGTCTCCAGAATTTGCCCCGTATTGTTTAGCGACCTTCCTTCTCTAGGAAAAATGCTTGGGGGGGGGAAAAACCCCGACCAAACAAAACCAACCAACCAAAAAAAAATTGATAAAAACCCCCATTGATGAACTGTAATCTACAGGAGTTAAATGACTGCACTTTTAGCTCATGAAGCACTACTGCACACTTTCGCTCCTTTCTGACTGTACCATTTTATTGACAGTGCAGGAGGCCACTAATTTTGTTGCCATCCTGTCTTTAAAGAAATTTGATCCTATCATTAGCAAACCTACCCTACTGCAATCACAGAACATCACAATTTCAATCCATTACAGTAATACGGATGGTGCTGGTTTGTGTAGTTTAAATATTGAATCTCTTCAGAAGTGTTTACAGTTCCTAAAGTTCGAGCACAGTAGAACAGGTTATGTGTAGTCATTTTATTTGGTGGGTTATTTGTGCAGTATAGGGTGTAATTTTGAGAGAGTTGATGCCTTGTCTCTTGTTTTGATTTGCAAGTTTAGCCCTTACAATCCCCTCCCTCTACCAGAAGGTAATTCCTTTACTTAATGAGGAAGGGAGAGAAGTCAGAGGCCACTTATGTACTTGTCAATGATTCAGGGCATTTAGGAGGACTCTGGCAGGAATGCCATGTACTGTTGTTAAGTGCACATCTAATAACTGCGGGGGAGACAGGGGGAAGGAGACTGATGTTTCCCTTTTTACTGTTTTATTATTTCTCACCCTCCTTCCTCCCCAATGCTGGTCTGCCACTTGAAGAACAGCAACAAAGCCCTTTCCACTCCTTCTTTTTTCATCTGTTGTGTATTTTAATGATTTCATTCATCCAGGAAGAAGCAAGTGGACAGTACCTCATACTGTCCATAGCTCATTTATGGTTCTTGCATGGCATAACTGAGCTTCTAATGGCAAATATATGCCTCAGTGCAGTTTCTGCCTTTGTTTGCCACACATTTTGCTCAGCATCCTGTGGCTCATTTGCTAACTTTGACAGATGCAAAATATGTGTGGTGCCTTTCTGTGATGACAGACTGTAAGAGCCAGGAAATGTTATATTTTCTAACCAGACATTAAAAACATGGAGAAGAATCATACTTTCAGGCTTTACTGGGCTCATGTAAGCTGTTACGATCTCCTGGCAAGATAAACCACGTAAGAAGCTTCTCAGTAGTAGCTCTTGGACATCTCATCAGCCAAATGGATAATAATGATCTTACTGTTTACAGGGACATTGAAAATAAGTTAAACTTTTAAGGTGCTTTGAAGTTCAAAGGATGATCTTACTATTACTTCCATGGGAAGCATGATGGGAGGGAGGAGACGGAAATATATTAGGTGGAGAAGATGAATAAGGAAAATTTTGGAGAAGCTAGATAAAATCAGGGCATGTAGTCTCAATTTTTTTTCATTAAAAGAAGCAAATGAAAGTTGTCCTCAATGCTAAGACATAAATTGCCTTGCAGAGGTTGTTAATTTCAGAAGCTGGACCTCAGTGTGATATAGCGTAACTATTTTATAAGCAGGAAACAAAAGCCAGCATTGAAAGTGCAGGACATTTCTGCAAGATAATAACATCAAGAGTTTGGTGAAAAAATATTTCTAGTGTAGAGCGGAGCTAAAAATGTTTGAAGGGAAAGAATGATAACTTTTTTAGTTTCTAGCAGAACTTTAAAGCTTTCATAAATTAAGAGATCAACTTTAAGAGCTTCAGCTCTTGGTAGATTATGTATGTCAGATGGGAATAGACCGATCTCTGCCAGCTCACTCAACATCACAGGATCATGGAATATTCTGAGTTGAAAGGCACCCACAAGGATCATCAAAGTCCACCTCTTGACCTTGCACAGGACAGCCCCAAGAATCACACTGTATGTTTGAGAGTATCATCCAAACACTTCTTTAACTCTGTCAGGCTTGGTGCTATGACCAATTCCCTGGGGAGCTTGTTCCAGTGCGCAGTCACCCTTTGGGTGAAGAATCTTTTCTTGTGTCTAACCTGCATCTCCCCTGACACAGCTTCATGCCATTCCCTCAGGTCCTGTCACTGGTCAACACAGAGAACGGGTCAATGTCCACCCCTTCCACTTCTCTTCATGAGGAAGTTGTAACTGCAGTGAGGTCTCCCCTCAGCCTCCTCTTCTCCTGGCTGAGCAGACCAAGTGACCTCCTTGTATGGCCATTCACCATCTTCGTAGCCCTCCTTTGAGATCAGAGCCTGATGTGAAGTCCAGCCCCAGCCTTTATTTCTCTAGTGCATTGCTTTTGCCCTGGTGATCTCCTCCATCTTCACTTAGATTGTTCTTTCTCTTTCACCTCACTCTACTACCCCACTTCAGGAGCTCAGTGAACAAGTTTCAGAGATGCATCACAGTTCTTAGCATTAAGTGGTTTCCTAGGAAGCTAAGGACAACACTGATCCCTCAGAAAACTGTAGCCATTGTTGCCAGGGAAACTCCTAGCCTCTAGACTTACTGTGAAATATTTGTACTTTTTAATTGTTTGGGTTTGGTTGGTTGTTTTTTTTTTAAGCCACCATGCTTGCTGCTTAACTTGCCATCTACGGCTAATAATTTGGGGGTCTTGTTTGTCCTTACTGTGCAGTGAAACAGAGGCATCTGAATAGCTGAAGACTTGATAAAAATGGACAGGTTTTCTTAGTCCAAAGGAGGGCAAAGGAGATGAGATGTGAGATGTCTAGGTCTCCTGAACGTATCAAACATAAAAATATGGAGGAGGAAGGCACATGGGGGAAAGGAGGAGATGTGTAAACTCTGTCCCAAGATAAAAAAGTAATTTACTTCAGGAAATGAGCAAAATCTATGCAAGTTTGAAGAAAGTATTTGAATTTAGTTTTTTACTCTTTAGAAATAATTTGAATTTAGCTTGATAATCCTTTTCTTCCATATTAGGACATGATGTATTTTTCTCAGAGACTTCTTTTCAAAGAAGAGGACTGATTTTTGGTTTTATTCTGTGATGCTGTGTTTTTCTTTCCACCTGCCTGAATTTGAGCGTATTGAGTATAAAAGCTTCGTTTGAAAGTTTGGCTCTGATAGCTGCAGCTGAAGAAAAGTGATCTCGTGTGTATGTTGGTGGAAGAGAGAGGAATGAGTACTGATAACACAGGTGTAACACAGTTCCCTAATGTAAGCAACTCTCTTACCTTCCTGTTAGCCAGAGTTGTGTAACATTTCATTGTTACTGTCTCTCAGAACCTGTGCTGATCCATCAGCCTCACTTATTCCAACTCTTGTTGCTAATTTGAAAAGTGGTCCCTTTTCTTGACTCCCTGCAAGCCCAGGAGATGCCTTCTAGGAGTCTAGGCAGAGAGTGAACCTGGAGCAAGCTACAGGTTTTTGTTTTTCTGAGGTCTTGCTACTTTCCTGTTAGCTAAATGCTGTTTTGCTGCTGTGCCCGTTCTGGTTCAGTACTTGGAGCTGCAGATCTGAAACATGAGTGTGTGGTCAGTTACATGCTTGCATAGAGTCACCGTGTCTGGGCCTGCTCACAACAGGTGTTTCGCTGTCAATGAAGTTTAGTGTAGCTGAAGACACAAAATGTTTAAACTGTTTTAGTCAGTTGTAATTCATGTCCAAGAATTCTTGAATAGAAGCGGCCTCTTTTGTTTGGTGAAGTGATCCTGTAATTACATACAAGTTTTATGTAGACTTATGGCCTTGGATGGCCTTAAAATGAATGGATTTTTTTTTCCCCTGCAAAAAGTTGGCTTTTGTAAGGGTTTACCCTTTTTATGCCTTTTGAAGTTGTTGTGTAGTTGTTTGATTCCTTTTGATAGCTTTTTAATAGGGAAGGCTTGACATTTTTCTTCATCAGAGTTGCTGCCAAATGTCTTGTAGAGTTCTGGCTGCACACAAATGGGCATACAGGGGATCCTTTAGATGTTTTGCTGTCAGATAGCTTTTTCAGGAAAAAGGTGGAGAAGGGCATTTGATTTCTCCTGTGGCTTCACCATCCTAACTGAGTTTGCCATGGGTAGCCAAATTGCAGAACCTCTGTTGGGGCAAGGCATTTCATCTCTCATGTATGTAGAAATTCTTTTAAATGCTTGAAATCGTCTCTACAGGATGAAGTCTTCTTTGCATAGTCTTCTCTGGTGGATGTTTTTTTTTTCATTTGTCAGCAGCTACATTTTTTTAATGAAATTTTATCCTAAACTGTCAAGGTTTTATCTGCAGCTGCTAAGGGATAACAGATCCTGTCAACCACTGCTTTTTCTGTGGCATGTCTCCAGCAACCATCTGTTACCTTTCTGCTTCTGCATGATTTACACACCAGAATCTCCCCTCATGTAAAAAAAAAA